>JARHVA010001083.1:0-437500 GCA_037957365.1 Torreya grandis
GTGAATGACTAACTCTAGGTTATTAATTCAACTTTATACATGGAAATATACCAAAATATGTTATGAAATACATGTAAGAGTTTAATATGATGCTATTCAAGATAAGTATGAACTATGATTATTTTTAAATATGACTGTGTAATATTATATAGTTTGAATTTGTCTTTGATTTGAGAAAGAGTCTTCAAGATTCAATGAAATTAGTAATTATATGGGTTAAATTATATTTTTTGCATAGCCTTATTTTTCCAAGACTATTTTTTTATTGAAAACCTAAATTGAGTAAGATTGACTATGTATTATATTTGTTCATATGCATTAAGTTTAAAATTCAAACTTAAATCAATTTTTTGGATTTAGTCGATTAAATACTTTTGGTGGATAAATGAGTATTTGTGTTTGATTGATAGAATTCTATGTTTTTTATTTATCAAGGACAATGGGAAATTTCTTAGTTTAAATAAAAATCTTTTGGGGTCTTTTGTTTATGCGTTGACTCTATACTTAGTGTATAAAGTATACTCTAAGATAAATTGCAGTGGATGTTATCTTAGGAGTATACTATATAAAATGAATTATTTATAATGTATTTGTGTGTGTGTTTGTGTGTGTGTGTGTGTATAATTGTGTTACGTATAAAAGTATAAATATCATAACATTGTGTAAATGAAGCTTATATGTATTTTAATGTTTGAATAACACCATTAAAATAATTTGCATTTAAGATATTAAATATAAATCATGTATGATATTTAGGGATGGATTTTGTTATCTGTGAAATATGAAAAATTGATTAATCCTATGATATAATGTTGATTCGTGAAGAAAATTATTATAAGTTACTTTGTAGATTAAGTAACTAGAAGTCTAGATAATCATCACCTAGATGGTATGTTATATTAGGGACTATTTTTGCATTTTGTTTATTCATTGTAATAAGCTATATATTATGGATTCATAACATGTCATTTGATGGACTAAATGAATGTATGTGATATTTATGTACTTGGCATAAAAAATTTATTAGCTAAAGGGAAATATTTTGAATAAATCTTTTGGTTTTAATATATTATTTTTTACTAAATATCACATTCATGACCCTAATTAAGTAGTGGAAGGATTCCAATGAATTAATTAATGCCATCAATGTAATATGAGGTATAATATGATTGAGTGGTGTGTATGAAAATTGACTGATCCTAGAGATCTTTTATTATTGAAAAATTTGGCCAAAGTAATGATCGATTAAAAATTGTCATTTCATATGTTGATATAGTTTTCATATTTGTATGATATCATGTTAGAATGGATTTGTTTATGGTACACATTATGTATTAGATATCTTCAAGATATAGGTTCTAGTTTGTTACTCTAGATGCCCACACTGTCATTATCTACCCATCTATGAAGGGAGGGACATCTCCTTATTAGGGATATAGTGTGGGGGATGTATGGTATGTGGTTGGTGTGAAAAAGCACTCATATGATGCTCTCCCTCAAAAATAGAGTACTATACTAGGGACTACACTTGAGATTATTGATTGATACATGAGACATGGAGATTCTTAAGTCATGGAGACTCTGCTCAGAGGAGATTTGTATCTTGTTTTATCATTTGAGATAATTATTATGTATGGTTGAGAATTGTAACTTTTATGCATTATACTTCTATAACAGTGGATGTGATGTTATATCAACCATGGCTAAATTCATATTATTTTCTTTATGATTTGATGTAGTATTTATGGTTATTTAGTATTATTTATGATTTTATATCTATTCATGGTGATTCTTCATTATGTGGATTATCTATAATCCTTTTTGGTTAACTAAATTAATACAGTTAGTTAAAAATCACTAGTTAGGTTTCTCATGGTGAAATCTATATGATGAATATGTGTAATTAATTTATAAAATATTTATTTTTATATTATATTAAAACCTAGTGGGGTTGTTACATTCTGGTATCAGAGCTGAGGCTCAAATTCTAGGGACATAATGTATCTAATAACATAGAATTATTCTCCTAATAATTAGGAAGAAAAATGGTGCATGCTAGACTAGGAGGTGAAGGTATTTCAAAAAATGAACACATTATTGATCCAAATAATTTTTTTCTAAGTAATCTATAAAGCTAGACCTAATCCTCAAAACTATGAAAGAGACTAGGGACCGAATCATGGCCCTAGAATAGGGAGTGTATAGCTATGAAGAGGAGAATGCTTAGGAGAAACATGAATATCATCTTAATGACCAAGAACATATTCAAGAGCAAAGGCATGAGGATGTGCAATAGGGATGTGAGAGCTCAAGTAGATACAAAGTTGACATGTGACATGATAAATTTGAATCCACCCAAGTTTGATGCAACTATTTTGGGGGATGGAGATGAAGTGTGGCTAATAGAAATGGAGAAGTATTTTGAGACTCAAAATTATTCTGAGGTCATAAAAGTAGTCTAAGGAAAAAAATCATGGTTGGTATAGTATTTGAATGATTTAAAGGTCAAAGTTAACAATTTCTTGTTGAATCAAAGATTAGGTTGCCTGAGTTCACTATAGTAGTAGATCTTTTTGCAACACTATTGGGATCACATTATGTGATTCTAGGAGTTAATTGGCTTGTAAAGCATAAAGACAAGCTAGGACTATTTTCAAATTAAGGTAGAGTGTCAATATGATTTTTTAAATTAGATACAACTTTGAAGTGAAATAAGGGAGTTGAAACTAAGGCATATTTCTATAATTCAACTCAATAAATCTCAAAGAAAGATGTTAGGGCATTTATCATTAAGATAAATGAGATGAAATAATCTAAGGAACCATCTATAAAAGATTATCCTTTTTTGAAAAATGTCTATGATGTTTTTTTGGAGGAATTACTAGGATTACCACCTAAGCATGAGTTTGATTTATCGATTAATATCATACCTTAGATCAAAACTAGAGTCTAAGGTGTCATACTAACAACTACTTAGTTGGTTGCGTTAAAGGTACAACTTTAGGAGTTATTATCAAAAGGACTAATTCAACCAAGTGTGTCACCATGGGGTGCACCAATTATCTTCATAAAGAAGAAGGATGTCACTCTTCATCTCTATATAGACTACAGGATGTTGAATAAATCAATAATCAAGAACATATATCCATTGGCATGCATTAATTATATTTTTGATTAAATATGAGGGGAATCGGGTTTTTCTAAGATTTATCTTAGACAAGGGTATCACCGATTGAGGATTCATGAAGAGGATATTCATAAAATATCATTTATGACTTGATATGGGCACTATGAATTCATGGTGTTACCATTTAAATTGATAAATTCTCTAGAAGTATTTATGAATCTTATGAATAGTGTGTTTAGAGATTACCTAGATCTTTTTGTTTTGGTCTTTCTTGATGACATCCTCATTTATTCTAAGGATGAGTAAGAGCACTTACAACATCTAAAATTGGTTTTACAATGTTTGTGAAGGCACAGGTTATATGTAAAGTTGTTTAAGTGTGCATTTTTATAAAATAAAGTGTAGTATTTAGGACATATTATCTCTACAAATGGTATTTTAGTAGATATAGTAAAGATAAGAGCCATTATGGAGTGGCTGGAACCAAATAATGTGCATGAGGTAATGAGTTTCATGGGGTTAGAGAGATATTACAATAAATTTTGAATTTCTTTGAGATAGTTAATCCAATTACCTCTCTTCAATAGAAGAATTAGAGTTTCATCTAGTCAGATAAATATGAGGTATCCTTTCAGGCATGGTAAATTTTAGTTATATATATTCATTAATTTTGGAATATTCCAATTTTTGAATTTTATGTTTGGTGATTTTTTAGGGTTAGTAGATGGGTCTAGATTACTAAAATTTAGGAATATATATTAGTTTTGGGGTTAGCTTGCCAACTATTTATAGAAATAACTTAGATTACCCTTTAATTTTCCCCACACACACACACACATATATACCCCTAGCCCTTAATATCAAATAAAATAACCAACAAAACCTGAACTAAGGGAATGGATGGTGATACTGAATAGTGAACACCAACAGTGCCAATCAGAGGCATTGAATGATAGTGTTGAATGACAATACCTCTAATAGTGCCAAATAGTAGTGCCAAATGGTAGACCAAATGATAGTACGAAATAGAACTATAAGAACATTCATTAAATTTAAAACTTAAGGTCATAGGCAAACCCTACTAGTACAAGTTGAAAAATAATAAGGAAACTAAGGTTGAAACCTTAAAATATAGAAAACCATTAAATTTACCTCACTTGTTGAAGAATACCAAAGTGAATTTCAATATAATTAGGGATAAAAAACAAAACACTACATGTGCACCTTTATATTTTCCTGACTATCCTATAAAAATAGGAAGTTCACAATTTCTTAAAGGAGAGATTTATAAATATGAAGATAAATCAAATTTATAAGGGGTTTATAAGGGGAATTCATATTCCATATGTTAGGAGTGAGAAAAAATGATGGTGCTTATTTTTCAAGTATTACTTTTATTTTAAAAATAAGATCATAAGAAAAGTATTAAATTCAAAGAAATAGTCAATCTGCCTCTGGTAACCATGTCATGGATCCATTGGATAAAACTAGAATTCTTCCAGAATCATATGAGTTAGCCAAAAAAATTGGTTAAGAATGTCTATTGTGAAGATGTGGGGTGATTTAGATGATAGGGATAACAAATAACAAGAGATGGTAATTAAAAAATGATTAGTCAATAAAAAAGATGAAGCCCTTGGTGACATAAATATTGAATTGTTGCATGGAATTTAGGATTAATGACCACCATATAGAGAGAAACCAAGATGAATAATTTAAAGAGAACTCTCAATATATGGCAATATTCAATCAATGGATATTTATGTTGATATATGAATCATCAAAAATAATCTTGGGAGAGCATTTTTTACAAGAAATCGATCTCATCCTCGCAAATTTAATATCAAATGCACTAGTGTTTTGGCAAGCCTCAAGTCAACAAATCCATTGCAGATTATATTTGTGATGCACATATTACAACTGAAGGCTCAATATGCTACAATTTTAGGGATAGTCTATGAATCATAGATATAGTCTGAAATGGATTTGTTGACTTGAGGCTTGCCAAAACACTAGTGCATTTGGTATTAAATTTGTGAGGATGAGATTGATTTCCCATATAAAATGCTCTCCCAAGATCATTTGTGATGATTGATGCATCAAAATACATATCCATTGATTGAATATTGCCATGTATTAAGAGTTCACTCTAAATTCTTCATCATAGTTTGGATCTCTATACGGTGATCGCTAATCCTAAATTCCACGTAACAATTTAATCTTTATGTCACCAAGGGTCTCATCTTTTTTATTGATTGATCATTATTTAATTGTCATCTCTTATTATTTATTATCCTTGATATCTAAATTGTACCCCACATATTCACAATATACATTCTCAACCATTTTTTGGCTATCTCATATTATTTTGGATGAAATTTGAAGTTATATAATGGATCCATGACATTAAATATTAGAGGTAGCTTAACCATTTCTTGATTTAATCTTTTTCATATCAACTTGTCTAAAATAATGACAATACTTGCAGAAGTGTCACTATTATTTTTAATAACTCCTAACACATGGAATATAAATTTCCCTTATAAACCCCTTATAAATTTGATATATCTTCAAATTCAAAAAGCTCTCTTTGAATAATGTGATCTTCCTATTTCTCTAGGATATAGCCAGGCAAATATACAATGGGGCATCAAAGTTGCATTTTGAAATCCAATTATTGTAATATGTACACATATAGTAGTAGTTGTTGTATGACCTTCAATATGTATAGGCTTGGAAATTTATTCAAAACATATTTTCTTACCATGGAGAATTGTTATGGTTGGGATCAAAGGGGGCCAAGAAATCTAACATGCAAAATGTTGAAAATGAGGGCTAAGGGTGTATTTATAGGACTAGGGAGGTGACTAGGAAAACATATAGCAAATTAGTCACACTTGTAACCTAGTAACATGGTTTGACTTCACTATTCAACACAACCATCTAGTGAAACCATTATGTGGAGTCATTTCATGCAATCATTTGGAAAAACTATCTAGCACAAACTTCTAACACAACCATTTGATGTAACTATTTAGTGGATCCATTCACTGTAACCTTTTGGTGTAGTGTTTTATTAGTTCCATTTAGTGTTTTGTTTTTGGTGTATTTTAATAGTTATACAAAAAAAGGAAACTATCTATTTTTGCTCCTTCAGAATCATCATAAATTCACCATGACCCATGGAAGATTTACCAAAGTAGTGATTCAAATTTCCTAAGATTTACCAAATATTTCCAATAAATTATCTAGTATGGCCTCTTAAAATTAACCTTTCTTTCAAGAACTAAAAATGAGGCTTACTTCAACACCACTACTAAGATTTATCAATCGTAATGTTCAATTCTTAGTGATCACTGATGCATCTAAGGATGGACTTGGAGGAGTTCTTATGTAGGATGGCTAAGTGATAGCCTATGAGTCTAGTAAACTAAATCTATATGAGGTTAATTATTCCCCTCATGACCTAAAACTTGTAGCAATTTTACATTCTTTGTAAATTTGGAGGCATTATCTATTAGGAAAACTGTTTGAGCTCAAGACTGATAACTTATGACTCAAGTTCATCTTCACCCAACTAAAATTGAATGCTTATCAAAGGTGATGGTTAGATTTATTGTCTTATATGAATTTGATATTAATTATATCAATAGAAAGGAGCACATACTATCTAATGTTCTAAGCTATAGAAGGTACATAGTAGTCATGGCTACTATAAGGAGTACTTTTAGGGATCAAGTGATTAAATTCTTTCTAAGAGATGAATTTTATGATCAAGTCAAGAAAGCATTATTTGAGAATGCTCAGAATCCTAGGTATAAGGGATTTAGGATAGATAATTATGGTCTTTTATGGTACAATAATAATATATATGTACTTGATAAAGAGAATCTACAAAGCATAGTACTAAAGGAATTGAAAAAATCTCTATATTCAGGTCATCTAGAGTAACCAAGCTCATGGCTGAGATTACATCATTATATTTTTAGAAAGAAATCAAGAGATATTTAATAGATTTTATGTCTGATTATCTAAAATTTTAGCATGTGAAAGCTAAACATGTGCATCTAGCTAGATTGTTATATCCACATGACATACTAGAATAGAAGTAGCTAGTGATCAGTTTAGACTTCATCCAAGGTTTGCCATTATCATAGAATAGACATGACGTGATCTTGGTTATAGTTTAAAAACTAACCAAGTTACCCCAATTCAAATCAAGAAACTTGATAGATGATGCACTTATACTTCCAAAGTGGTTTTTGAAGTAAGTGTATTAATTACGTGTTTTTTTAGAGAATATCATTTTAGATCAAGACTCGAGGATGAATTTTATATTTTATTTGACTCTGAATTCAGCTCTAAGTAATTAGATAAACATCAACACTACTTACCACCCATAAACTAATGGATAGATAGAATGAGTTAACCAAGTTTTAAAAGATATTCTCCATATGTATTACATGAATCAGTAATACAAGTGGGAGGAGTACCTTCTATTGGTTGAGTTTGATTATAACAACTCATACCAATTAGCATTGAATATGGGTTAAATTGAGGCATTATACAAAAAGATGTGTAAAACACTAATTAGTTGGGATATGTTAAAAGATAGGGTAGTCTTTGGATCTTGGATGCTTTCAAAAATGGAAGATCAAGTTATGAAAATTACGTAGAGGTTGGTTAAGGCTAATGATAGATAAAAAATTTATGTTGATTTAAAGAAAATATCTAGGTAGTTTTTTGTTGGTTATAAAGTATTTCTATGGGATAAGCCTTATATAAGCTCAACTAAATTCAAGAACTTAGTGAAAGTTTCATCAATATATGTGGACCCTTTGAGGTTTTTTAAATGGTAAATCCTGTAGTGTATAGTTTTGCATTTCCACCATCTATATCTCTTTCGCATAATTTCTTCCATGTGTCTTATCTTTAAAATTATATTTATGATCCTTCACATGTGTTAGATTGGAATACTTTGTAGGTTCTAGACTTTGAGGTGGTCATGGTAGAAAAAATCAAAGTAATTGATAGTCATAAAATCCATTTGCATAATAGAAAAGTATCATAGCGTAAGGTCCTATAGGAACAATATTTTAAGGATAGTACCACTTGAAAGGAATATGATGAGTTTCATAAGCTTCTTCCACATTTATTTTTTTAATTTTATATTTCATATTATATTATTTTATGTTGAATAATATTTTAAATCCATAACTTGTGTTTGAATAAATGTCATCAGGATGATGACCAATTTTAGGGGGGATGATTTCAAATCTTGATTTCTCTCTAGGTTGAATAAATTATTTGATCCATGGATTATTATGGTTGAATAGTTAGTTAACTAATATTTTATTAAGCTTAATGACATATGTTTATTATGGCATAATTTGTGTTATTTAATTTACATGATTAGTTTGTTATGTGTTAGTGGTACTTTTATGTTCTATATATTATGATCATGTTTTTTAATTTTACTACATTATTTTATGAATATAATGATGTTTCACGCTAGCTAAATTCATTCTTGTGAGGTGGATGCAAAATAGATTATTCCCTCAAAGTGTGATGGAGAGGGAGCATCATTGGATAGGGTGGTTTAGATGAAGATGTTGGTGTATGATAGATAATGAAGTTGAGATTCTTGTACACACCACATTTGTATTTCATGATTGTGTTGTTTGATGGATAATTATATTATGTTTTGTTTTACATTTATATGACTGATGTGATCTTATATGTTTTATCTAATCTAGTTATTATTAACGATCATAATTATTATTTGAGTGAATTCATTAATTTAGTAATATTATGTAGCTCATCTTGTTTGACATAATTGGTTGGCTAAATGAGTAAACTTGTCTATGTTCACTTACCCTACTACCTTATTAAGTATGGTTTTATAGTATAACATTATGATGTTAGGATGGATTACATAATCATTTTCTGATCTATAATATTTAGATAATAATAATTAAAGATTATTATTATGATATTATATATGTTTAATTTAAATGTCAAAATATTAATAACATTGTTTTAAAAGTAAGTGTATTTGATTAAATATTGATCAAAGTTTTCATATTCAAATTAAATTAGACATTGGTTTTAACTTTAAATGATTTAGAAAATCATTGAATTTTAAAAGTGTATTTTTGGGATGACATGGTAACATAAACTATAGTATTTGAATACATTGCCATATTATATGTTAAATGAGTAGTAAAATTTGCATGAAAGGTTAATATTGATTAAGTTGATAGTCATTGCATGGTATAACATGAAGATATGACTTTTGGTTTATTATTTTTTTGGTCAATTTATGAAGTTGATGGAGATATATTATTAAATAAATGTCATGAAAATATTTTATTAAGAATATAAAATGATTATTTAAGGATTTCATAGAAGCCTCGATATGATTAGGGTTTTTAATCATCCATTGAATTTGAGTTAACCATAATTTTAGATAAAATCATGGAGGTTACTATGTATTGCATGTTGGAAGAATATGGAATTGGTTGAGCTATTTTTACATGCATTTATTTAGTAGGTTTAATTGGTTGTTAATGGAGAAGAAGGTGGTGGAAAGTAGGTTTATGTAAAATAATAAAAAGAAAAGAGTGGGGGATGTGAACATGATGACACATGACATACAAAAGACAAAATATAGAATTATAAGAAGGTGATATTTGGAAGGAAGGAAAAATGATTATATATGGCTTCCTTGGCATTCTCAAGTAGGTGTTTTAATTCAATTCCTATGTGTGATATATATTGAATGGGGTTTTATAATTCTTATTGGTTACTAGTTTTTTAATTTCTTAAAATATATAGAAAAATTGAAGGGATGTATATAGGGCCCTATGGAAAGCTCAACCTCCATACAACCCTACATCCACCTAGGGTAACTAGAAGGGACTAGGGTAGAGCTGTAGATTTTGGCCATGGTTGCATTATGATTCTAAGAATCTTTGTCCTAAATTCCTCTTTTAATTCAAATAACTGTGTTCATTAATGAAATATTATTTTTATGGGTACTTATGGTGTGGCTCGAGCTAGTTGGTTCAAATTAGTTTGTTGTATACTCATTAAGGCATTTAGAACATGGATTGAAACCTTGAACTTTATGTGAGTGTGACTGTGTAAACCTATTTAGATTTTATTTCTTTAAAAATTTGGGTTTCAATGATTATGAATATATACACACATATATATAAGTATATACTTATATAAATTCAATTATATATATGTATACTTATAGATGTATATATTTATGTATGTATGTGTATTTAAATATATATGTATATGTATATACATATGGATATGTATCTCTATGTGTGTGTGTGTTTGTGTGTGTGTGTGTGTGTGTATGGTGAATTATCAAGCTTAAAATGGATGATTGTGTGCAATACATTTAGAATATGAAGTTACCTATATAGGTGAATTGGAGGTTATGGTTTTGATTGGATTTATTTACATTTAGATTCAAATTAATTTAATCATATAGGGGAAAATATAGTTTTACACTTTCATCTATGTTATGAAATCATATTTTATACCTACTTATTTATATATGGATTTGGGAACTTTTAGTTTAGTCACATTTAGTAACCTAGGTACAGGTAAGTGAATGACTGATTATAACTTATTGATTTGGATTTATGCATGGAAATATACCAAAATATGTTATAGTATACATAGAAGAGTTTAGTATGATTCTGTTCATGATAATTATGAACTATTCTTATGTTTAAATATGATTATGTAATATTATATAGTTTAGATTTGTCTTTGATTTGAGAAAGGGTCTTGAATAATCAATGAAATGACTGACTATCAAGGTTAGATTTTGTGTTTTATATAGCCTTATATGTCCATGATTGTGTTGTTTATTGAAATCCTAAACTGAGTAAGATTGAATATTTGTTATTTTTTCTCATAAACATTAAGTTCAAAAGTTAAACATAAATCGATTGATTGGATTTAGTTGAATAAATAATTTTGGTGGATAAATGAGTAGTTGTGTTTGATTTATAGAATTCTATGTGTTTTATTTATCAAGGATAATGAGAAATTTCTCAATTTGAAGCAAAAGTGTATGGGTCCTTTTGTTTGTGATCTAACTCTATACTTAATATATATAGTATACTCTAAGATGAATGGCACTGGATGTCATCTTAGAACTATACTTTATAAAAAAAAGTATTTATAATGTGTTTGTATGTGTGAATTCAATATATATATATATATAAATATATATATATATATATATATATATATATATATATATTTATACATATAAATGTCATAATTAATACAATTTTTTAATGAGTAACAAATCATGGAAGGAATATACCATGTGTGTGTGCGCGCACACAAATAGATGTGTTATGTATAAAAGTATAATTATCATAATAGTGTGTAATTGAATCTTGTATGTATTTTAATGTTTGAATAACATCACTAAAATAAATTTATTTAAGAGATTAAATATAAATAATATATGATGTTTAGGGTTGGCTTTTATTATATCTGGAATATGAATAATTTATTAATCCTATGGTATAATGTTATTTCATGGAGAAATAATATTATATGTTATTTTATGGTTTAAATAACTAGAAGTCTAGATAATCATTACCTAAATGGTATGTTATATTGAGGACTATTTTATGATTATATTTATTATTTGTCATAAACTAGATGTTATAGACTCATCACATTTCATTTCATGGACTAAATGAATGTATGTGATATTTATATACATAGCATAGATTTTTTATTAGCTAAAGAGAAATATTTTGAATTAATCTATTGGTTTTAATATTATTATTATTATTATTTATTTTTAACAAATCTCACATTCATGACCCTAATTAAGTAGTGGATGGATTCCACTAGCTTAATTAGTGTCATCAATGCAAGATAAGGTGTAATCTAGTTGAGTGGTGTGTATGAAATTGACTAATCCTAGAGATATTTTATTATTGAAAACTTTGGCCAAAGTAATTTTTGATTAAACATTGTCATTTCATATGTTGATATAGTATTCATATTTGTGTGATATCATATTATAATGGATTTATTTATGGCACACATTATGTATTAGATATATTTAACACACATGTTCTAATTTGTTACTCTAGATTACCATACCATCATTATCTACCCATGCATAAATGAAGGGTTATCCCTTTATTGGGAAGATAGTGGGGGGAAATCTATGATCTATGGTTAGTGTGGGAAAGTGCTCAAATGATGCTTTCCCTCCCATATAGATTAATATACTAGGGACTACACTTGAGATTACAAATTGATACATGAGTCATGGAGACTTTGCTTAGAGGAGCTTTATATCATGTTTTATCATTTGAGATATTATTATGTATTGGTGAGAACTGTAACTTTTATGTATTATACTTCTATAGTAATGGATGTAGTATTGTTTAAGTCATGGATAGATATGTAATATTTAATTTATAATTTGATGCAATATTTATGGTTATTAAATATTTTTTATGATTGTTATATTAACTCATGGTGATCCTTAGTTAAGTCAATTAGTTATAAACCCTTTTGGTTAACTAAATTAATATAGTAAGTTAGAAATCACTAACCAAGTTTCTCATGGTTAAATATATATGATGAATATGTTTAATTAATTTAAAAATATATATTTCTATATTTTGGTAAAACCTAATGGGGTTGTTACATTGTGGTATCAGAGTTGAGGTTCAAACTTTAGAATTTAATGTCTGCTAACACAAACTTATTCACTTGATAAATACAAAGAGTAATGGTGTGCACTAGAACATTAGGTGAAGGTAATTTTATTAATGAACCCCTTATTGATCCAAATTAGTTTTCTCCTGAGAAAGATATAAAATTGGACCTAATCCTTGAGACCATGCAAGAGACTAGGGACTAAATCATGGCTCTAGAACATGAATTACATGGCCATGAAGAGAAAAATGATCATATGAACTATTCAGTATGATTCTGTTCATGATAATTATGAACTATTCTTATGTTTAAATATGATTATGTAATATTATATAGTTTAGATTTGTCTTTGATTTGAGAAAGGGTCTTGAATAATCAATGAAATGACTGATTATCAAGGTTAGATGTTGTGTTTTATATAGCCTTATATGTCCATGATTGTGTTGTTTATTGAAATCCTAAATTGAGTAAGATTGAATGTTTGTTATTTTTTCTCATAAACATTAAGTTCAAAAGTTAAACATAAATCGATTGATTGGATTTAGTTGAATAAATAATTTTGGTGGATAAATGAGTAGTTGTGTTTGATTTATAGAATTCTATGTGTTTTATTTATCAAGGATAATGAGAAATTTCTCAATTTGAAGCAAAAGTGTATGGGTCCTTTTGTTTGTGATCTAACTCTATACTTAATATATATAGTATACTCTAAGATGAATGGCACTAGATGTCATCTTAGAACTATACTTTATAAAAAAAAGTATTTATAATGTGTTTGTATGTGTGATTTCAATATATATATATATATATATATATATATATATATATATATATATATATATATATATATATATATTTATATTTATACATATAAATGTTATAATTAATACAATTTTTTAATGAGTAACAAATCATGGAAGGAATATACCATGTGTGTGTGCGCGCACACAAATAGATGTCTTATGTATAAAAGTATAATTATCATAATAGTATGTAATTGAATCTTGTATGTATTTTAATGTTTGAATAACATCATTAAAATAAATTTATTTAAGAGATTTAATATCAATCATGTATGATGTTTAGGGTTGGCTTTTATTATATCTGGAATATGAATAATTTATTAATCCTATGGTATAATGTTATTTCATGGAGAAATAATATTATATGTTATTTTATGGTTTAAATAACTAGAAGTCTAGATAATCATTACCTAAATGGTATGTTATATTGAGGACTATTTTATGATTATATTTATTATTTGTCATAAACTAGATGTTATAGACTCATCACATTTCATTTCATGGACTAAATGAATGTATGTGATATTTATATACATAGCATAGATTTTTTATTAGCTAAAGAGAAATATTTTGAATTAATCTATTGGTTTTAATATTATTATTATTTATTTTTAACAAATCTCACATTCATGACCCTAATTAAGTAGTGGATGGATTCCACTAGCTTAATTAGTGTCATCAATGCAAGATAAGGTGTAATCTAGTTGAGTGGTGTGTATGAAATTGACTAATCCTAGAGATATTTTATTATTGAAAACTTTGGCCAAAGTAATTTTTGATTAAACATTGTCATTTCATATGTTGATATAGTATTCATATTTGTGTGATATCATATTATAAGGGATTTATTTATGGTACACATTATGTATTAGATATATTTAACACACATGTTCTAATTTGTTACTCTAGATTACCATACCATCATTATCTACCCATGCATAAATGAAGGGTTATCCCTTTATTGGGAAGATAGTGGGGGGGAAATCTATGATCTATGGTTAGTGTGGGAAAGTGCTCAAATGATGCTTTCCCTCCCATATAGATTAATATACTAGGGACTACACTTGAGATTACAAATTGATACATGAGTCATGGAGACTTTGCTTAGAGGAGCTTTATATCATGTTTTATCATTTGAGATATTATTATGTATTGGTGAGAACTGTAACTTTTATGTATTATACTTCTATATTAATGGATGTAGTATTTTTTAAGTCATGGATAGATATGTAATATTTAATTTATAATTTGATGCAATATTTATGGTTATTAAATATTTTTTATGATTGTTATATTAACTCATGGTGATCCTTAGTTAAGTCAATTAGTTATAAACACTTTTTGTTAACTAAATTAATATAGTAAGTTAGAAATCACTAACCAAGTTTCTCATGGTTAAATATATATGATGAATATGTTTAATTAATTTAAAAATATATATTTATATATTTTGGTAAAACCTAATGGGGTTGTTACATTGTGGTATCAGAGTTGAGGTTCAAACTTTAGAATTTAATGTCTGCTAACACAAACTTATTCACTTGATAAATACAAAGAGTAATGGTGTGCACTAGAACATTAGGTGAAGGTAATTTTATTAATGAACCCCTTATTGATCCAAATTAGTTTTCTCCTGAGAAAGATATAAAATTGGACCTAATCCTTGAGACCATGCAAGAGACTAGGGACTAAATCATGGCTCTACAACATGAATTACATGGCCATGAAGAGAAAAATGATCAAGAGGAACTTATAGATCATCTTGATGACTAGGAGAATATTAAAAAGTAGAGGCATGAGGAGGTACCATAGGATGTGAAAGCTCAAGTAGTTGTACAGTTGACACATGACATATAAAAGGTGAATCCACCCAAGTTCAATGGAACTATTTTGAGAGATGGATCTAAAGTATGGATAACATAAATGGATAAGTATTTTTAGATTTTGAATTATTCTAAAGTCACAAAAGTATTCTATGGATTAAATTCATGGTCAGTATAGTATGAGAATGAGTCAAAGGTTAAATTTGAAATGTGTCTAGTCAAAGTAGAGATTAGGTTGCCTGAGTTCACTATAGTAGTGCATTTTTTTAGCACCATCGGGGTCATATAATGTAATCCTAGGATTCAATTTTCTTATAAAGAATAAAGACAAGGTAGAATATTTTTTTAATAAGGTTGAGCATCAAGATGAATTTGGAAATTAGACATAACTTCAAGGCAAAAGAAAGGAGTTGAAGCTAAGGAAGATTTATACAATTTAACTCAAGAAAGTTCAAAGGAAGGAATGTCAATAGTTTATTTTTAAGATAAATGAGATGTAATAATCTAAAGAACCATCTATATAAAATTATCCTTTCCTAAAAACTTCGATGACATGGTTTTGAAATAATTACCAAGACTACCTCCTAAGAAAAAGTTTGCTTTCTCTATTAATATCATACCTATTGTAACTATAGTCTAAGGTGTTATACATAATGAAAACCACTGAGTTGATTGAGTTAAAGGTACAACTTTAGGATTTTTTATTGAAAGGATAGATTTTATTGAGTGTGTCACCATGGGGTGCACCAATTGTCTTCATCAATAAGAAGGATGACACTCTTTCCCTATGTATATAATATAAGATGTTTAATAAATTAATGATCAAGAACAAATATCTATTAACAATCATTGATGATATTTTTGATCAAATTCAAGGTAAACAATATTTTCTAAGATTGAACTTAGAGTAGGGTATCACCAATTGAGGATCCATGAAGAGGATATTCTAAAAACAACATTTAAGACTCAATATGGGCACTACAAATTCATAGTGTTACCATTTTAATTAATAAAGACTCTAACAACATTTATGAATCTTATGAATAATGATTTTAGATATTACCTAGATCATTTTTTTTTGGTCTTTCTTGATGACATACTCATTTATTCCAAGGATGAAGAAGAGCACAATAACATCTGGAATTGGTTTTACAATATTTGTAAAGGCACAAATTATATGAAAAATTGTCTAAGTGTGAATTTTTATAAAATAAAGTGTATTATTTGAGACATATTATCTATAAAGATGGTATTTCAGTGGATATAGAAAATATAAGATCCATTATGGAGTGTATGACACCAAATATTATGCACAAGGTAAGGAGTTTTATGGGGTTAGTAGGCTATTACAAGAAATTTATTCAATTCATCTAAGATAACTAATCCAATTAGTTCTCTTCAATAGAAGAATTAGAGTTTTGTTTAGCCAGATAAGTGTGAGGTAGCCTTTCATGAACTAAAAAGTAAGTTTACTTTAGCACCAGTGCTAAGAGTTCTCAATCCTAATGGTCAATTCTCAGTGATCACCAATGCATATGGGGATAAAATTAGAGGATTTATTACTAAGGATGGCTATGTGGTAGCCTATGAGTCTAGGAAATTGAAGCCATATGAGTTGAATTATGCCCCTCATGACCTAAAACTTGTCTTAATTGTGCATGTTTTACAAGTTTTTAGGCATTATTTATTAGAAAAATTATTTGAGCTCAAGATTGATAACTTGGGACCCAATCACATCTTCACCTAATTGAGCTTGAATGCTCATCAAAGGTAATAGTTATAGTTCTTTTCTAATTATGATTTTTATATTAATTATATAAAAGGCAAGGAGAATAAATTAGTTGATACACTAAGTTGTATAAGGTACATATCATCTATGGATATTATCAAGAGTAATTTTAGAGATAATGTGATTAAATTATTGGTAAGAGATGAATTATATAATCAGGTCAGGAAAGCATTATCTAAGAATGCTTAGAATCCTAAATATAAGGAATTCAAAATAGAGAATGATGGTCTTTTGTGGTAGATTGGTAAGATATATTTACCTAATAAAAAGAATCTAAGGAGAAAAATGATAAAGGAATTGCATAATGCCTCATATTAAAGACATCCAAGAGTAATAAATCTCATGGATGAGCTTAGTCCACTCTATTTATGGAAAGGAATCAAGAGAGATGCAATAGATTTTATGTCACATTGTCTTCAATGTCAGCATGTGAATGTTGAACATGTGCATCTAGATGGATTTTTATATCCTCATTACATACAATAATGGAAGTGGTTGATGATTAGCTTAGACATTGTCCAAGGTTTTCCATTATCATGGAATAAACATGACATGATCTTGGTTATAGTTGAAAAACTAACCAAGGTAGCCTACTTCATATCAAGCAACTTGATGGATGATGCACCTATGATTTCAAAGAGAATCATGAAGGAAATGTATCAATTTCACAATTTTATAGATAATATAATTTTAGATTGAGATCCAAGGATGACTTATATATTTTGGTTAAATCTAAATTTAGTTTTGAGTATGTAGTTGAACTTCAACACTATTTTTTACCCATAAACTGATGGACAAATATAATGAGTTAACCATTTTAATAAGATCTCTTTTGTATGTATTTCATGGATCAATAATACAATTGGTAGGAATACCTTCCATTAATTGAGTTTGCTAACAAAAACTCCTACCAATTAGCATTGAAGATGTATTTATTTGAGGCATTGTATGAAAGGAGGTGTAGAACACCAATTAGTTGGGATAGGTTAAAATACAAAATAATATTTGGACTTGAGATTCTTTCAAAAATGGAAGAGCAAGTCAAAAAAATTAGGAAGAGGTTAGCCAAGGCCAATAATAGATAGAATAGTTATGTTGATCTGAAGAAAATATCTAGCTAATTTTCTATTGGTGAGAAATTATTTATGTGCGTTAAGCCTCAAAAAATCTCAATGAAATTTGGGAAGTTGGTTAAAATTTCATCGATATATGTGGGACCCTTCAAAGTTTTGGAAGTGGTAAATCCTATAGTTTATAGGCTTGCATTTCCACCATCTCTGGCTCTTTTACATAATTTCTTCCATGTGTCTTACTTAAAAATTATATTGTTTATCCTTCACATGTAATAGATTGGAATGATTTACAGGTTTTAGACCTCATGGTGGTCATGGTAGAACTAATCAAGATAATTGACACTCACAAACTCTATTTTCATAATAGATAAGTGTCATAGTGCAAGGTTATGTAGGACCAATATTCTAAGGATTGTGTCACTTTGAGGACTATGATGAGATTTAAAGCCTATTTCCACATCTTTTTTCTTGATTTGTTATATATTATATTATTTTCTGTTGAATAATGTTTTAAATACATAACTTTCATTTGAATAAATGTCATCAAGATGATGAATAAATTTAGGGTGAAGGATGTGTTGGTGAATATTCTATCTTCAACTATGTGAAGGTAAAATGGTTATATCGACCATAGTGTAATGAGATAAATCTCTCCTCTCAGCAAGAGGAGGTTCCCTATAAAATATCACAAACTAATTTAAAATAAATACTAATTCAGGGGTGAGACCATATCATCCATTTCTCTTTTTTTAGAAATGATGTTTACAAAATAAAAGAACACTTTTTTGATACTAATTAAAAAACCAAGAAACCCACGAGAGCACAAAGTCTATCATTGCTTCTTTTGCTGATTTATAACTTAGAACATAGTAGAATGAGGTGCAACCCAAACTCTTCATTGAAGACTATGACACAATATATGATCACAAAATATAATATTAGTTCAAATCCTTTCCAATATCCTTTACTTTAAAACACTAAAACATAAACTAAAGATAATTGTTGTAGCATAGAGTCTCCATAATCAACGTTAGAACATTTCCCAGATTATTCTTACTCACACTACTATTTAATCAAATAGATAAGATCATATTAGGAAAAGGACATTAGAATAATTTCCAATACAACACAAGTTATTTAAAAACAAAGTTTGAAGGATCACTTGATTTCTTATTCACTTGATAGAATTTGATTTACAATTTGAAGTCAAAGTCTCAAAATGCTCTTTAATTTGGCAGAGTTTCACTTCAATAACTAAAAGATAGATAATTACAATAGAGGCCGTCTTTATTTATAGGGAGAGGCCTTGAAAAAATTTATGAGAAACCTAACTACTTTAACCTATTCAAAAATAGGATTCCTTATTGAATTGGGACTTCCTATGTTTTTACATGTAATTACGTATGAAAAAAGTACATGTAAATATGTCCAAAGTTGTTTCAAAAGTACATCTGAAAAATGGAAAATAAACTAAAGGGAAAAAACTGCTTCAATTTGTATCTCCATCTTTCTTCATGTGACCATCATACATAGTGAAAGTTGCTTACATCTCAATTCTTTTTGGACTAACACTGTTCCTAAAAATCATCTTCGCTCTAACTATGGCATCTCTTACTATGGTGACTAATTTTGCATGACTAGTTAACTTGGTTTTCAGATTATCTAAAGTTAACTAATTGTCCAAAATATTGCCCATAGATGCCATTGAAAATGTTTTATCTTCAAATTCCTGAACCATTTCTTCTATAGAGAGAAATTGGTTATCTTATGATATGAGCTTGTAAAGTATCTCCTCCAATTTATGCAAAAGACTAACATCACTTTGTTCACTGAGTTTCCTTACATTTTCAAGGTCATTGATCAAATATTTAATCACATGGCTCCTATATGTCAATGCCTCTTTAGTTTCTATATAATAATCCCTATTAGGAATGGTTCCAATTGATATTAGAGTGATTATTTTTAGTTATCTCATCTCCACCCATTTATCATGATTCTTTTCTATGCTCTCAATATCTTGAGAAACAACATAAATGAGATCAAGTTTTGCTCTTATTTTCCTCATTTTATTTGTCTTCTCAGATAGATCTATAAGTAGGGAAATTCTTTGTGCATGCATCCTATCTAAGTACTCTTCAAGTACTTTTACTTTGAGACGAGTCTTTTTTACTTTCTGAATGATGGGGTCTTCTATAGAAATAACTTCAAAAATTATTACTTCTAAACTCAAACTGATTTTCCTTACCACTATAGTCAATTTTTCCACAATTGCTTTGTAGTGATATTTCATTTCTTTCTCCCTATCAAATTTTTGAATCAGGATGTCCATGGCTGACTGCATATCATTCTTGGCACTTTCATGAGTTATCTTGCCTAATTCAACTCTAGAGATAGATTAATCATTCATATCAAAATTTTCCATGGTTTCATCATGTGGAGGTCTTGCAATCTCTATAAATTTGTGTCCCTTATCCCCAAGCATTTTTGAAAGAATCTTTGGATTTTTTAGGATCTTAGCTTTTATAGGCACCAGCTTATTAAAATCAAAGTCATCTAGGGAGATGGCTTGATTCTTCCTTTTTGGTGTATAAGCTAACAACCATGATGGAAGTATATAAGTACTCACATTAGGGTTTGTCCCCATTATTGGCATCACTATAACTGCACTTGCACTAGTAGTGGAAATAATACATGGAGTATTAGTAAAAATTGCACCTCTTACAAAGTGATCAAAAATAGAAGCATCTCCAATATCAAAAGATGAGGAGGAAAAACTAGGAATGTACCCTAAGGAATGGAGAATATCTTCAAAAGTGTTTCGAGGTTTGTCAAAAATTATTTTGGAAGGAAAGGAAGATTTAGAAGAGGGAATATCAATAAGATAAATAGACAAAGGAGCTACAATAGGTGTGTAGAGCAAGGGAGAAGAGACTCATGCTTCTTGTTGTACATTCTCTTATGGGGACAAAGATTCATGCTCTTGTTGATTTGTAGGCCTATCTTCAATCTCCATCTCTTCTATGGCTGGTTCTTCAGTACTCTATTTCTATACTTCCATATCTTTTATTTCAGACTCTTTCTCCACAGATTTTGACTTCTTGATCACAAATCTGATCTTAGGCTTATGTGGCTTGGAAGAAGAGGGAACATCACTTTTGTTCTTCATATTGTTCTTGGCCTTCTTTCCTGTTTTCTCTTAAACTTTAGTCTCTGACTCTGTTAGGAATACTTTTAAAGCAATTCTTTTGTTTGCTAGCCAATTATTGGTGTTTGCCAATATAGGCTCAAATATTTTCCTCAAAGAGGTAAACTCTTTTTGAGACCATTAGATTGGAGGGAAAGGGGTATTATCAACCTATTAATTATTATATCTATCATCAACCAAATCTCCAACATCCACTAGATCTTCAAGAATATCAGCAAGTCCCAAATAGTCAATTTTCTCAAGAGATAACCAATTGTAGTCCACTTTCCTGACATCTTCTTCTATTCTCAAATCTACCCAAAAATATTCAACCATAGGTTCATGGAATTGGCTTTTCCTATTTATTTTGTCTTTTACACCCCTATAGTCAAACTTTTGTCTTCTCTTGAATTGCTTCATAGTTACAAGTTGCATCTCAATTTTCATGCCCCTGGCCTTCACAGTAGTTAATGCTGAATCCTACCAATTTCAATTGGAAACCTAAAATTGGGCTTTTTGAGCTCCATTTGTTTATTATGTATGATGACCATTTGTCTACATAACTCCATTAAGACTAGTTTTTCTAAAGGGAATATTGGAAGTATATAAAGATGACCTTGGAAAAAGTCAACCCTTAGGTATGAGAAAGAAGGAAACTATAATAACATGCATCCAAAATCATTTACCACTATCCAAGCCTCATCTAACACTCTTCTTTGTTCTAATTGAGGATAAAAAAGATATAATAATACTACAAAGAAAGCATAATTTACTCTCTTGAAATGATGAATAAAACCCTTCAATGTTAATTGAGAATAATATTGATACACAGGGATTACCCTCCTATCTCCTTATGATGTTAGACCTAGAAAGATTCTCATAGAAGCTGTAATATGCACCAGATAAGAAGTCATGTAGAACTTTAAGGTAGTGGATACCTTTGTCAATTGTTCATGTAAATCATTATTGATTTGTTCTCCCTAGAAGATGGTTTGTTTTCCTTAGAGTATTACCTTGATGAAAGGATACATCTATTCATGAAACAGTGAGGAAGAGGACAAACCTCTTATCCTACTGAGAAGAGTTATCAGATCACCAATTTTTTCTATAAAGTCACTTCTAGGAAAACTCCATGGCCACCTTAACAAATTTGACCTTGATGTCTTGAGCTATTTATTATTGATTACCTTCTTTTCCTTTTCAAGATTTTTGTCATACTCTTTTTGTGCTTCAAAAAAATCAAGCTTTAGCACTTATATAGTATGAGGGCACATAAACACCTTATCAATGAATTTAGGATCTAGTCTAATTATCACATTGCCACTAGCATCCATTACAACCCTAGTATCTTTGTTATAAAACTAAGCACACTGAAGGACAAATTCTATGTTGTGGGCTGCCACCAGGAAAGAAGATACCAAATGAATGTTACTATCAATTATCTTCTTCATTTTAGAGCTGGGATTTCTTGACTTGGTTCTCTCCACAAACTCAACCATGTCCACATGGCCAATCTCTATATCTCTAATTTCATCGATACTAGAATTAACTGAAGTGATTGGAAAAACACCTTGATATTTCTACTTCATCACTTTCTACTTCTTCAAAGATAAATCAATCATCTGAATGAGCTATCACCATAAGGATTTCAATGAAGAAATAAGATCTATAGAAGAAACTGTAATAAAAAAATCATGATTATGTAATTAGGGGAAATACTAGTAATCTAGGAAAATTGCATATCGATGATCATAACTATGGAGATGCACTTGAAATTACTAGAGTGTGAGTAGGCCAAAAATTGGAGAAAAGTGAGCTCGAAAAAAAATTTGAAAATATCCCAGAGTTAGGAAAATTTGAGAGAATCTTTGCATGGGCAACAAAATCTGCCACCTTTGCATATGAAGGATATTTCACAAGTGTTAGAGTTGTTAAATTTGTTGCTATTGCATATTCTAGGAAATCTAAGTTATATGTTCGAGTGAAAAAAAATTCTGACACTATAGGTGATAAGGAGATCGTAAGTGTTATGCATCAGTGGTAGAAAACACCAAAAATACATATTGGTATGAATTGTATCTGATGTTCAAGTGGAAAATAATGATGCTACATTTGGTATAAGTTGTAAGGTTTTCATGTAAAGGTGATGGATTTTTCTTCCCATACACTTCCAATTGAAAGCATCTTCAAAAACATGAGTGGCAAAAAATGCCAATTTTAATTTTGACTTATTCACAATAGGAAGATGTGAGAGAGGCTAATATAGCCATCATTACAATGTTTTGTAAGAATTGGTTTTAAACTAACATGTTTTGAATGGTAAATTCTTATCAAGTCAAACCACTAATGACACACATCAACTTAAAACCTAGGGCACAAATAATAGTTGGTAGTTTTTGCCAATTTGACTCACTATAAATAATCTAGGACATAAACAAATGGAAGAACAAGGGTTTGACACAAAAGAACAAAAAAATGATGAACTCAAAATGATATAGATACTCATCAAAAAATGAAACCTTAGAAGTTGAAAAAAGTTAAAATGACTTACATGTTGAGTTAGGATCCCTAAGCTTGATGGTGGCAAATTTTGAAATCTATTTGAATCCTTTATCACCATGGTCAAGTAGTTTTGAGAAGGGTCAAGGAAACAATTAAGAAACTTAGACAAAATAAATGAGAAGAAAAAATAATGAGATATCACATTTAAAATATTGAAAACAAACCCTTAATACTTGGCATGAGTGGCCATTAATGCCACTTGCAGTTTAAGATCTTGGAGATCTTGCTGAGGTGGTGATTCTAGCTGACCTAACATGTGCCTATACAAAATGCAAAAAGTGGTAAAAACTACAGACCATGAACATAACCTCTTGATTAGGGACATATAATCATGGGAAAAAGTGTCGCTTGAGCATGAAAAAAATAAAAACCATGTAATATCATCAAAAAGTACTGACTTTACACAAGTAAATTCAAATTTTCACTAACACCCCCAAAATGATCAAAATTGACATTTTGATCAATTTATGACTACAACAAGCTTCACAATTTTTAAGAAATCATGGTGGGGGAATGTTGTAAACTCTCCTAGGATGTTAGATGACTTCACTTGAGATCAAGATAATCTTGTCTCGATCAATGAACTTAGAGTGCAGATTATGAAATGGACAAGTTTCATAGGGGTTGTCCACAAAATGAGCATAGCTAATTTTGGGAACACCAACTACCTCTAACTAGGGAAATCCCATCGATAAAAAATTGAAATGTTCAAAGGGAGATGAATATAGTCTTTAAGTTCCTTCATCCATGATATTGGTCTATGGAGTCATGCTACAAGAAATAAAATGACACAAAAGACTAAACAAAAACACAAAACTATATAAATATATAAATGAACTTATTTGATACTTCAAGGATTGAAGTGTTTCATATTTTGCCTACTATGAGGAAGCAATAATGGTGTTTTATCTTGATATTCTAGAAAGAATCTATTTCTACCATAGAATTGATGAATGACAAATAGACCTCTCCATAAGGAATCAAACTTTCCATGCATTCCTTTTGGTTCTCTCCTCTTGTCCTACAACAAGACTTGATCTCTAATCTAAAACTCATGAGTAATTTATTTTTTGTCAAAGAGTTTATTTACCTAACTTTGATGCTCATTGATATGGTACACTACCATATTTCACTATTCCTCAAGTTTATTTAGGCACATGATCCTTTTATTAATAGAAATTTCAAAAGTCCTATCTTCCACTACCTTTGCCAACTTCAATACTGGTAATTCCAAGGTAATTGGTACCTTTGCATTCAAAACATATAGAAGCTAAAATGGTGACATACCTATTTCCCTTTTAGGGGTAATCCTATCTACCCATAAAGCATCAAACAATGCTTTATGCCAAGTTCTTTGGTTCTCATCTACCAGTTTCTTGAGAATAGTAACCAAATTCTTGTTACTTGATTCTACCTAATGATTTCCTTGTGGATAATAATCTGAAGAGTGGGAAAGAATGATCTCATGCTTGTAGTAAAATTTAGTAATCTCATGGAAAGAGAAACAAGTATCATTGTCTACTACAATCTTGTTTAGAACTCTAAACCAGGAAATTGCACACCACTTCAGAAGTAGCATACTTAATTGGGATGGCTTCCACCCACTTTGTAAAATAGTCTATCATGGTGAGAACATAGTCATGTCCCACACTTTATGATGGGTTCATAGCTCCAATGAAGTCGATGCCCCATTTTTGAAAAGGTTCTTCAATCACCACTAGCTTGAGAGGTAATATAGCCAATTTAGGTTTCCTAATGAACTGTTGACAGAACTCACACCTACGCACCCAATTATACACATCTTAAAATAGTGTAGGCCAATAGTATCTGGATCATAGAATCTAGTGAGTTGTTATGGGTGAAAAAAAATGTCCTCCATAGGATAAATTGTGGAAAGACTATGGAAGTCTACTTTATTGCACTTTATCCACACAACAAAGAAATACTCCATCAAGACTTCTTTTGTACAAACCATTATCCCATAGGACATAGTTAACAGCATTCAAATTAATAGTCCTTTTCTCATTTTAAGATATATAGGTATGAATCTCACCATAGGTAAGAAAATGAGTGATATTTGAATACCAATCATCAGTAGTAGTGATAAAAATAATTGTTGGCATGTCCTCAACTTCTACTTTTTCATCCCTTATCTCTTTTAGTACGTTATCAGCAACTAATTGACACAAATCTCTTCCAAATATAAGATTAGTAGGTTTTATATCAAGATAAAACTCTTGGATATTATCAATCCAATTTCCCCTTTTATTTTCAAACTCCTTTTGAGTTAGAATAGACTTTACAGTTGTGTTAGGCACCAGAATAATACTATGTGAATTCAAGATATAAAACTAGAAATGCTTTACCACCTTAACCATAGCATAAGCATGCTTCTTCATGTTCAAATATTTAAATTCATGAGCTTTGAGAGGACAAATCATAAAAGATATGGGATATTCCACAACTTCTTCATTTTGTTGAACTAGAATGGCTAAAAGTGTATGTTCAGAAGCATAGCTGTATACTATAAAATATTTGGTATAGTCAAGACAAACAAGGACTTAAGCAAGAGAAATAGCCTTCTTAATATCCTCAAATTCCACTTTTCCTTCCATAGTCCAATAGAAATTAGCCTTACACTTCATCATGTTGATGATGTGACAGGTTTTCTCTATAAATTCATGAATGAACCTTCATAGAAACTTCACCTTTCTAAAGAAAGAATGAACTGCAGTCTTACTAGTAGGTAGAGTAAGACTTTGAATAGATTTGACTCTTTTTGAGTCAATTTTAGTGCCTTCTTGGGATACAATGTGACCGAGAAGTTTACTTTCTATAACCCAAAAACTAACTTCATAGGGCTGAGAGAGATACCATTTTACTGATAGTGTTTCATCATTTGTCATAAATGGTGTGCATGATCATGACAATGTTTGGAGAAAATAGTCAAGTCATCAAGATAATCCATAATGAACCTCCCTATCTCATCTCTAAAGGCAAGGTCCATTTCTCTTTAGAATGTGGTGCCAGCATTGATCAGACCAAAAGGCATTATCTGATATGTAAATGTACCCCAAGGTGTAGTGAAAGAAGTTTTATATTGATCTACTTTATTAACTTCCACTTAATTATACCCCAAAAAACCATCTAGCATAAACATCATTTTTTAACCAGTTATTGTTTACAAAACTTGGTCCATGATTGGTAGGGGGTAGTTATCCTTTAGAGAAGATTGGTTGAGATTCTTGAAATCAACACAACTATAGATTTATCCATTCTTCTTCCTTAGAGGAACTATGTTTGCGTTCTAGGTGGAATGATGAATTATAAAAATTATTCTTACATTCAACATCTTCTAAATCTAAAAAAGGATAGAACTTGATATTTTGGTGTTGTATTACCTTTATTTCTGCTTGTGAGGCAATGACCCAACTTTAAGAGGAATTTCATGTTCAATTTCCTTAGGCTTAAAGGACTTCAGATCATCATAATAATATGCCAAAACATCAATGTAATGGTGAAGGAGAGTAATGAATTTGAATTTTTCATTGGTAGTGTAACATTTTCTAATGTTGATCATTTTAGGATCTACCTCTGAACTCAAATTTACTTGCTCAAATTCCATAGAGGAACTTGAATCTAGTTGTTGTTACTTGATATATCTATCATGCTTATCAAATAGCTTTTCAATGGAAACCAAACCTTTTGGAATTTTATTCCCTTTCAATTGAAGAAAATCTTTATCAGTTTGTGAATCTATTTCAAAAATATATTCCCATGGTGGAGATTCACTACCTTCAAAATTGAGTTTATCAAATCTATCCATCTTTTTCAATAAAGAAATGATTTGATTATCACCATTGAATACCTACAAATGGTCAGCATTATCAGGTACACTTGGTCAAAAGACCAACTTAATAATGTAGATATTTCCTTTGAAATATTTATGAGGAACCATGAGAGTGGTGGAAATAGCTAATGAATCTACATGATCATTAAACTCTCTTAGCATCATAGAGATATTGAAAGAATCAAAACTTTAAATGTAATCCCATACATGATTGTAATAATGTCACAATCTTTCATTTTTGGTTTGATACAAATTTCTCACTTGACAAACCATTAATTCAACATCTCCTCAAGCATGAAGAATCTTAACACCTCTAACATGAACAACATTTAATCTATGCAACAATGACTTGTATTCAATAGTGTTTTTGGTATTGTCAAATTATAACTTATATGAGAAAGGGAGGATATCACCTTATGGAGATATCAAAACAATTCCAGATCTAGAACTGGTAGAGGAATAACTACCATCAAATTTGAAAACCCAAACCTCATTAGAATTTTATTTTTTTGAATTTTCTTGATCAAAAGATTCCTCTTCATCAGTGAGGGAATAATTTGGCATTATTATTCCTTCAACTAAACTTTCATCTAGAAACTCTTCTAATTTTACATCTAGTTTATCTGAGCTGTCACCTGATGAACTCTCATCTGATGAACTAGAAACATATTTAGTGGATAGGAAATAATTACCCATTCTTGAGGACTCAAACAAAATTTGTGCTTCAGGATTTTCCATTTGGGTAATGATATATTTGGCCTCCTTCTCAAGAAGCAAATTCTACATGACACCTTTAACATGTATCCTTGCTTCAGATAGATCCATTTTCAACTCCCTACCTACATCCTTGTAAAAATTACATCTGAGCAGAATGCCATAAGAAGCTAGAACAACCACTAGGACTATCATCTTAATCGTCTTATCTGGAAAAGCCACAAATGCAAATTGGGCATCTTTGATTTGACCCAAAAGTGGTAATTGTTTATTTTCCATGGAGAAACATGTCCCAAAAGTCTTAGTTAAGGTGAGACCAAGGGAGTCTGCTACCTCGGTGGGCATAGTATTATCAGAGGCTCTAGAATCTATTATGTAATTACTCAACTTATAACCATTTACCAATAAAGAAACATAGAAAGGTTATATTTTTCTAGAGGCAAAAAGGGGAGTAGTGACAAGATTATTTTTGGTAGATTTTCTCTTTGAGGAATCATAGGTAACTTTTGGAAAATATTGTCTTGTAGGGATGGTTTTGTTTTTGACATATTCATCCAACCTATCAAACTATTCAAGATTAACTTGTAATTACTCAAATTCAAACATTTGGATCTTGGTCTTCCTAGCATGATCTGTTATGTCAAATAACTGTAATGGATTAGAAATAGAGGAAGGAAATCCATCATTATAATTTTTATTTGATATAGTATTGGTCTAAGGGATAGAAGCAGAAGATACAAGATTGTTAGATGTACTTACTTGCTTATTGCCCACTGGGTCTTTTGATTGGAAAGGTGACAAAGTTTCCCATTTAGCAATTGAGATCACTGGTTGAAGTTTTTCTCTTGATTTTTCCTTTTCAAATTGCTAAGTTGACTAATTTTGGGACCTATTAAAAATAACATATCCTCCATCATACACTTCTTCTTTTTTATATTTGTCTTGATAATTCAAAAAGTCAATGGTAGAGTCACCAGCTAATTCTTCTTCTCCTTCTACAAAGATATTAGCATCATTCTCTTGGTCCAACTCAGGTTGGAAAGAATGATCATGTTCAACTTCATAATAACCAACTACTGAGTTGACTAGTGTTACTTCAATGGCAAGCTTCCCTTGTCTAGGTGGAAGATGATTGGGTTACCCTTGATTTTTAGTAGTGTTGCCTTGATATGAATTGTTTGGAAATGTCTTCCTTGGTATATCTTGATAATAAGGAAGGGTAGACATACCTTGGGACATTTACCTTATTAGAGATAGCAATTCATTTGCTAACTTTTGCACCATAGGGTTAGTGGTGCTTATGAAATAATTCTTAGTAGAAGAGGAACATTTATTTTTATTAAAATATCTTCTTATCTTACCTGTAAGGATAAGATCATCTTCAACTTTGGTAGCCAAAATTTGAGCTGTATAAATATTACAAGGTCATCTCACCTTAATAGAAAACTTACTTTAGGAAGTTAAGAACTGATAAAGAAACACTTAAGATTCTCTAGTGTAGGCTGAGTAGTTATAGGAATCCTATTTCTTAGTTTATTGAACTTAGTGATGAAGTCTCACATAGGTTCATGAGGCTCTTTCTTCATTTGTGTAAGTTGAGCCAATGAGGCATGTGCATCTTATGTAGGTTTGAACCTAACCTCAAACTTGGTCTTGAGAGTGTTCCAATTAGTTATAATCTAAGCTTGAAGATGATAAAACCAATCTATAGTAACACCTTGTAGTGTTTCCACAAAAATCCTTACTATTACATCATCATGTTCAACACCAATCATACCATAGGCTATGTAGAAAGCTGCAATGTGTTTATTAGGGTGAACCTTCCCATCACCATAAAACTTGGGAATTTTTTTAATTAAAACAAGAGGTAGTTTATGCAAAGGTGGGGTTAAATTTAGAGGACCAAAATTATTACCCCAAGGGCCTTGGGCTGCCATGATGCACTAATTAAAAGGTGGGATAACAAACCTTTGTGAAGTATGAACAAACAAAACTCTACTAGCACTAGAACTAGAAGCTTCCCCTAGTATTGGAGACCTGGTGTTGGTAGGAGAAAAACTCTTGGTTCACTGAAGGTGAGGTCATAGAAGCAAAAGATCAAAATTATTTTTTTGCATTAACTCACATATAGGATCAATAATACCTTGAACTCTCTTGCTTCTCTTATACCATGAATCTACCAGAATGTAGTATACTCAACAAAATTTTGTAACAAATAGAAAAAAACTAAAAATTCTTCAACTTAGAGTGTGAGGCTTCAAGTTGCCCATTCAATCCCTAGAAAAGTTGCCAAAAACCTATTGGGTGAATAGTTTATCTTCAACTAACTGAAGGAAAAATGGTTATATCAACCATAGTGTAATGAGATAAATCTCTCCTCTCAGTAAGGGGAGGTTCCCTATAAACTATCACAAACTAATTTAAACTAAATACTGATTTAGGGGTGAGACCATATCATCCATTTCTCTTTTTTCAAAAATTATGTTTACAAAATAAAAGAACACTTTCTTGATACTAATTGAAAATCCAAGAAACCGACGAGAGCACAAAGTCTATCATTGCTTCTTTTGCTAATTTATAACTTAGAACATAGTAGAATGAGGTGCATCCCAAAGTATTCACCAAATACTATGAGAATATATATGATCACAAAAGATAATAGTATTTCAAAGACTTTCCAATATCCTTTACTTTAAAATACTAAAACACAAACTAAAGATAATTGTTGTAGCACAAATTCTACACAATCAACTTTAGAACATCTCCCAGGTTATTCTCACTCGCACTACTATTTAATCAAATAAATAAGATAGTATTAGGAAAAGGACATAATAAAAATTTCCAATATAACATAAGTTATTTCAACACAAATTTTGAATGATCACTTGATTTAATATTCACTTGATAAAATTTGATTGACAATTTGAACTCAAAGTCTAAAAATGCTCTTCAATTTGGCAAAGTCTCACTTCAATAACTAAAAGATAGATAATTATAATACAGGGCCTCTTTATTTATAAGGAGATGCCTTGATAAAATTTATGAAAAACCTAACTACTTTAACCTATTCAAAAATAGGATTCCTTATTGAATTGGGACTTCCTATGTTTTTACATGTAATTACATATGAAAAAAGTACATGTAAATATGTCCAAAGTTGTTTCAAAAGTACATCTGAAAAATGGAAAATAAACTAAAGGGAAAAAATTGCTTCAATTTTTATCTCCATATTTCTTCATGTGACCATCATACATAGTGAAAGTTGCTTACATCTCAATTATTTTTGGACTAACAGTGTTCCTAAAAATCATCTTGGCTCTAACTATGACATCTCTTACTATGGTGACTAATTTTGCATGACTAGTTAACTTAGTTTTCAGATTATCTAAAGTTAACTAATTATCTATAATATTGTCCACATAGGTCATTGAAAGTGTTTTATTTTGAAATTCTTTATGGAACATATCTTCAAATTCTTGAACCATTTCTTTTGCAGAGAGAAATTGGTTATCTTGTGATACAAGCTCGCAAGGTAACTCCTCCAATTTATGCAAAAGACTAACATCACTTTGTTCACTAAGTTTCCTTGTAGTTTAAAGGTCATTGATCAAATATTTAAGCATATGGATCCTATATGTTAATGCCTTTAGTTCTTTCACAGGAATCCCTATTAGGAATGGCACCAACTGATATTAGAGTGCTTATTTTTAGTTTTCTAATCTCCACCCATTTATCATGATTATTTTATATGATCTCAATATGTTGAGAAAAAACATAAATGAGATAATCAAGTTCCGCTCTTATTTTTATAATTTTATCTATCTTCTCAAATAACTCTAGAAGTAGGGAAATTCCTTATGCACACATCTTGTCTAAGTACTCTTCAAGTACTTTTCCTTTGAGATGAGTCTTTTATTCTTTTTTAATGATGGGGTATTCTACATAAATAGCCTTAGGAGTTACAACTTTTAAAATCAAAGTGATTTCATTTACCACTACAGTCAATTGTTCCACCGTTGCTTTGTAGTGATCTTTCATTTCTTTCTCCCTATCAAATTTATGAATCAGGATGTCCATGGTTTATTTCATATCATTCTTGGCACTTTCATGAGTTATCTTACCTAATTAAACTCTAGAGATATATTAATCATTCATATCAAAATTTTCCATGATTACATCATGTGGAGGTCTTCCAATCTCTACAAATTTGTGTCCCTTGTCCCCAAGCATTTTTGAAAGAATCTTTGTCTTCTTTGGGGTCTTGGATTTTATAGGCACCAGCTTATTAAAATCAAATTCATCTAGGGAGATGGATTATTTCTTCCTTTTTGGTGTATAAGATCATAACCATGGTGGAAGTACAGAAGTACTCACATTAGTGTCTATTCCTATTGTTGGCATCACTGAAACTACAATTGCACTGGTAGTGGAAACAATAGGTGGAGTGTTAGTAAAACCTACACCTCTTACAAAGTGATCAAAAATAGTATCCAATATTAAAAGATGAGGAGGACAAACTAGGAATAGACCCTGAGGAATGAAGAACATCTTTGAAAGTGTTTTGATGTTTTTCAAAAATTATTTTGGAAGGAGAGGGAGATTCAAAAGAGGGAATATCAATAGAATAAATAGACAAAGGAGCTATAATAGGTGTGTCAAGCAACGAAGAAGTGACTCCAATTTCTTGTTGTACATTCTCTTCTAGGGAAAAATCTTCCTCCTCTTGTTGATATATAGGCCTATCTTCAATATCCATCTCTTTTATGGTTGGTTCTTCAGTTCTCTATTTCTCAACTTCCATATGTTCTATTTCAAACTCTTTCTCCATAGCTTTTGACTTTTTCATCACAAATATGATCTTAGGCTTATGTGGCTTGGAAGAAGAGGAAAAATCACTTTTTTCCTTCATCCTATTATCTGCCATTTTTCCTATTTTCTCTTGAATTTTAATCTCTGACCCTGTAAGGAATTCTTTCAAAGTGATTCCCTTGTTTTCTAGCCAATTATTGGTGTTTTCCAATATAGGCTCAAATATTTTCCTCAAGGAGGTCAAATTTTTTTGAGACCATTGGATTGGAGGGAGAGGGGTATTATCAAAAAATTTAGTATTATATATGTCTTTAACTAACTCTCCATCATCCACTAGATCTTCAACAATTATAACAAGTCCTAGATAGTCAATCTACTCAAGAGATAACTGGTTGTAATCTAATTTCCTAACATCTTCTATTCTCAAATCTACCCAAACATCTTCAACCATAGGTTCATGGAATTGGGTTTTCCTCTTGATTTCATCTTTTATGCCCCTGTAGTCAAACTTTGGTCTTCTCTTGAATTGATTCATAGTTATAAGCTACATCTCAGTTTCCATGGCCTTAGCCTTCATAGTAGTTAATACTGAATACCTCCCAATTTCAACTGGGATACTGAAACTAGGTTTCTTGAGCTCCATTTGTTTATTATGCATGATGATCATTTGTCTACATAACTCCATTAAGACTAGTTTGTCTAAGGGGATTCTTGGAAGCATATAAGGATGACCTTAGAAAAAGCCAACCCTTAGGTATGAGAAAGAAGGAAACTGTAAGAATATGCATCTAAAATCATTTATCACTATCCAAGCCTCATCTGACACTCTTCTTTTTTCTAGTTGAGGATCAAAAAGACATAAAGTACTATAAAGAAAGCATCATTTACTCTCTTAAAATGATGAATAAAACACTTAAATGTTAATTGAGATTAATATTGATACACAGGGATTACCCTCCTATCTCCTTCTAATGTTAGACCTAGAAAGATTCTCATAGAAGCTACAATATACACTAGATAAGAAGTCATGTAGAACTTGAAGGTAGTGGATACCTTCATCAATTGCTCATGCAAAGCATTGTTGATTTATTCTCCCTAAAAGATGGTTTGTTTGCCTTGGATTATTACCTTGATGAAAGGATACATCCATTCATGAAAAAGTGAGGAAGAGGAAAAACCTCTTATCCTATTGAGAAGAGTTATCAAATCACCAACTTCTTATATAAATTCACTTCTAGGAAAACTCCATATCCACCTTGACAAATTTGGCCTTGATGTCTTAAGCAATTTATTATTGATTAACTTCTTTACCTTTTCAAGATTTTTGTCATACTCTTTTTATGCTTCAACAAAATCAAGATTTAACACTTCTATAACAGGAGGGCACATAACACCTTATCAATGAATTTAAGATCTAGTCTGATTATCACATTGCCACTAGCATACATCACAACCCTAGTATATTTGTTATAAAATTGAGCACACTGAAGGAAAAATTTTGTGTTGTGGGCTACCATCAAAAAAGAAGATACCAAATGAATGTTACTATCAATTATCTTCTTCATTTTAGAGCTGGGATTGCTTGACTTGGTTCTCTCCACAAACTTAGCCATGTCTATATGGCCAATCTCTATATCTCTAAGTTCATCAACATTAGAAGTAACTGAGCTGATTGGAAAAACACCTTGATATTTATACTTCATCACTTTTGACTTCTTCACAGACAACTCAATCATCTGAATGAGCTATCACCAAAAGGATGTAGATGAAGAAAGGAGATCCATAGAAGAAATTACAATTTAAAAAAATCATGATTATGCAATTAGGGGAAATACTAGTAATCTAGAAAAATTGCATGTCGATGATCATTACTATGGAGATGCACTTGAAAGGACTAGAGTGTGATCAGGATAAAAACTCAAAGGAAAGTAGGCTCAGAAAAATAAAATTGAAAATATCTTAGAGTTATGAAATTTTGAAAGAATGTTTGCATGGGTGGCAAAATTTCCCACCCTTGCATATGAGAGATATTTCAAAAGTGTCAGAGCGGTTAAATTTGTCGCTATTACATATTTTAGGAGATCTGAGTTATATGTTAGAGCAGCAAAAAATGCCAACACTGTAGGTAATAAAGAGATCACAAGTGTTATGTATTATTAGTATAAAATGCTTATAATACATATTGGTATGAATTGCATTTGATGTTCATGTGGCAAATAATTCCACTACCACATGTGGTATAAGTTATTAAGGTTTTTGTGTAAAGGTGGTGGATTTTACCACCCATACACTTCTACTTGAAAGCATCTTCAAATACATAAGTGGTGAAAAAATCTAATTTTTATTTTGACTTATTCACAATAGTAAGATGTGAGAGTGGCTAATATAGCCGTCATTACAATGTTTTATAAGAATTGGTTTTCAACTAACATGTTTTGAAGGGTAAAACCTTGTCATGGCAAACCACTAATGACACACATTAATTAAAACCTAGGGCATAAACAATGGTTAGTGGTTTTCACTCGTTTGACTCACTAGAAATAATCTAGGACATAAATGAATGGAAGAACAAGGGTTTAACACAAAAGACTAAGCAAATGATGAACTCAAAATTATATATATATATATATATATATATATATATATATATCGATGAAAAAATGAAACCCTATAAGTCAAAAATAGTTAAAATGACTTACCTATTGAGTTTGAAACCCTATGCTTGATGGTGGCAGATTTTGAAATCTATTTAAAATCTCTGTCACCACGATCGAGCAATTTTGAGAAGGGTCAAGGAATCAACTAAGAAAATTTGACAAAATAAATGAGAATAAAAAACAATGTGATAAAACATTTAAAATATTGAAAACAAACCCTTGATGCTTGGCATGAGTGGCCATTAATGCCACTTGAAGTTCAAGATCTTAGAGATCTTGCTTAGGTGGTGATTTTCACTGACCTGACACATGCCTATAAAAAATTCAAAAAAGCAATAAAAACCATTGACCATGCACATACCCTTTTGATTGGGAACATGGAATGGTGGAAAAAAAAATTCTTGAGCATGAGAAAAATAAAATCCATGTAAGAGTGGCAAAAAGTGCTAACTTTACACAAGCAAATTCAAATTTTCACTAACACCCCTAAAATGATCAAAATTGACATTTTGATCAGTTTATGACTACAACAAGCTTTGTGATTTTTGACAAATCATGGTAGGGGAATGTCACAAACTCTCATAAGATATTATATGAATTCACTTGAGATCAATAGAATCTTGTCTTGATCAATGAACTTAGAGTGTAGATTACGAAAAGAACAAGTTTCATAAGGGTTGTCTACAAAACGAGCATATCTCATTTTGGGAACAACAGGATGTCACATCTTAATTTCTCTTTAGGCTAAATGACCTATTTGATTCATGGATTATTATGGTTGATTAGTTGGTTAACAATTATTTAATTAAACTTAATGACATATGATGATTATGGGATAGTTTGTGTTTCTTAATTTACATGATTAGTTTTTTATAAGTTATTATTAATTTTACATTATGTATATTGTGATCATATTTATTAATTATATCATATTATTTTATGGATATAATTATATTTTGGGCTAACTACCTCATTTTTGTGAGGTGGATGCATGATAGATTCTTACCTCAGAGTATGATAGAGGGAGAGCATCATTGCATAGAGTATTTTAGATGAAGACATTGGGGGATGATAGAAAACAAATGTGGAAGCCTTTCACACATCACATTTATATTTCATGATTGTGCTATTTAATATATAGTTGTAGTATATTTTTTTGTATGTTTTAATGACTATTTTGATCTTATAACTTTTCACTAATCTAGTTGTTATTAATGATCATAATGATTGTTTGAGTGATTTTGATAGTTTAGTGATCTTACATAGCTCATTTTGTTTGATTTAATTAGTTGGATAAATGAGTAAATTTTTTTATGTTTACTTACCTTAATACATTATTAATTATGGTTATATAGTAGAAAATTATGGTGTTAAGACAAAATCCATAATTTTTATTTTATCTATAAGATTTAGATAATAATAATTAAAGATTATTATTATTATCATTATGATATTATATATATTTAATATAAATGTCAAATGATAAATAACATTGTTCAAAAGTTAGTGTACTGGATTAAAGATTAATCATAGTTTTCATATTCAAAGTACATTAGACATTGGTTATAACTATTAAATTATTTAGAGAATCATTGCATTTTCAAAGTGTTTGTTTGGGATGACATGGTACCATAAACTATAGTATTTGAATACATTTCCTTACTATATGTTAAATAAGTAGTCAAATTTGGATGGAAGGTTAATATTGACTATGTTAATAGTCATTGCATGGTATAGCATGAATATATGACTTGTGGTTTATTGGTTTTTTGGTCATTTTGTTAAGTTGATGGGGATATAATGTTAAATCAATGTCATTCAACTATTTTATTAAGAATACAAAATGATTATTTAGGGATTTAATAAAAGCCTTAAAATGATTAGGGTTTATAATCATCCATTGAATTTGAGTTAACCATAATTTTGGATAAAACCATGGATGTTTCTATGTATTGCATGGTGATGGACTATGGAATTAGTTGAGTTATTTTTACATGCATTTATTCAGAAGGTTTAAACGGTTGTTAATGGAAGAGAAGGTGGTGGTGAGTAAGTTTATGGAAAAAAAAAGAGAGTGGGGGTTGTGAATAGGATGAAACATGGAATAGAAAAGAGAATATAGAAAGAGAGGAAGGTGGTAGTTGGAAGGAAGGAAAAAAGATTATATATAGCTTCCTTGACATTCTTAGGTAGGTTTTGTAATTCAATTCCTATGTGTGATATATATTTAATGGGTTTTTGAATTGTTATTCATTATTGGTTTTTTAATTTCTTGAAATATATGGAAAAATTGATGGGCTATATGTAGGGCCCTATTGAAGGCTAGTTATCAATAGAACACTACATCCACCCAGGCTACCCTAAGGGGACCGGGGTAGATCCGTAAGTTTTGGCCATGGTTATATTATGCTTCTAAGAAGCTATATCCTAAGTTCCTCTCTAAATTAGAATAATTATGTTCATTAACGAAATATTATTTTGATAGGTATTTATGGTGTGGCTTGAACTAGTTGGTTTGAATCAGTTTTTTTAATACTCATTAAGGTATTCAGAACATGGATAGAAACCTTGGATTGTATGTGAGTCTGACTGTGTAAAGCTATTTGGATTTTATTGGTTTAAAAATGTGGGTTTCAAGAATTGTGAATATCATGTTTAACTATATATATATATATATATATATATATATATATATATATATATATAATGAAATATTAGGCTTTAATGGGTGACTGTATGTAATATAATTAAAATATAAAGTTACTTGTATAGAAAAATTGGAGGTTATGGTTTCAATAGGATTTATTTGGATTTAGATTCAAATGAATTTATTCATATAGGGAAAAATATAGTTTTAATATTTTGGTTATGTTATGAAATATTATTTTATACCTATTTGTTTATAAATGGATTTTGGAAATTTCAATTTAGTCACATTTAGTAACCTACATATGGGTAGGTGAATGACTGACTATAGGTAATTAATTTATCTTTATGCATGGAAATATACTAGAAGATGTTATAGTATACATGGCAAAGTTTAGTACGATTATGTTCATGATAATTATGAACTACACTTATGTTTAAATATGACTATGTAATATTATATAGTTCAGATTTGTCTTTGATTTGAGAAAGAGTCTTGAATATTTAGTGAAATAATTGAGTATATAGGTTAAATTATATGTTTCACATAGCCTTATTTGGCTAAGACTATGTTGTTTGTTGAAAATCCAAATTGAGTAAGATTGAATGTGTAATATTTTCTAATATGCATTAAGTTTAAAAGTCAAATTTTAATTAATTCACTATATTTAGTTGATTAAATACTTTTGGTGGATAAATGAGTAAATGTGTTTGATCTATAAAATTCTAGGTGTTTTATTTATCAAGGACAATGGGAAATTTCTCAATTTAAATAAAACTATTATGGGGCATTTTGTTTATGTGTTGATTGTATACATATTATATATATTATACTCTAAGATGAATGGCAATGGATGTCATATTAGGAGTATACTATATGAAATGAATTATTTATAATTATTTATATGTGTGAATTTAGAAATACACACACACACACACACACACACACACACACACACACACACACACACACACACACACACACACACACACACACAAGAATAGTATAATTAATACAATTATTGATTGAGTAACAATTTAGGGAAGGAATATACCATCCACACACACACACACACACACACACACACACACACACACACACACACACACACACACACACAACTATGTTATGTATTAAAGTGTAATTATACTAATAGTGTGTAAATGAAGCTTGTATGTATTTTGATATTTGAATAAAATAATTATAACAAATGCATTTAAGAGATTAAATATAAAGCATGTATGATGTTTAGGGATGGATTCTATTTTATGTGGAATATGAACAATTTTTTAAGCCTATGATATAATGTTGTTTCATGGAGAAATAATATTATAAGTTACTTGTGATTTAAGTAACTAACAGTCTAGATAATCGTTACCTAGGTCTTAGTCATTCATATGTTGATATAGTTTTCATATTTTTGAAATATCATATTAGAATGGATTTCTGTATGGTACACATTATGTATTAGATATATTCAACAAACAAGTTTTGGTTTGTTACTCTAGATTCTCACATTATCATTATCTACCCATCTATGAAGGAAGGGAAATACCCTTGTTTGGGAGATTGTATGGGGGATCTATGGTCTATGGTTGGTGTGGAAATGTTTCTAGATGATTCTCTCCCTCCTAACTAGAGTAATATACTAGGTACTACACTTGAGATTACATATTGAAACATGGCTCATGGAGTCTATGCTCAAAGGAGCTTTGTATCATGTTTTTAATTTGAGATATTATTATGTATTTTTTAGAATTGTAACTTTTATGCATTATATTTATATATCAATGGTTTTAATGTTATTTATATTATATAATTATCAATGATTTCATGGTGATGTCATGGAGGTGTCCTGGTGAGTGGATGAAGTGACTTGATAATCTTAGTGACAATGACAAAGTGTGTAATGTGTTTATCTTAGTATGCTTGAAGTATGATTAGTTGATCTTAAAAAGTTTGAATATTTAGAGATGTTTAGGGATGGGTCTAAAGTATTGAGCATGTGAAAATGGTCCTATCATAGGTCCATGCTAGTTAGAGTGATTTTGTACATGAGTGATATTAATCTATTTTTTCATTGTGGTCACTTAACAGATGGATCTAGTGGTAGAAAATCTAAGTATGTAGTTTGATGAGATCATAATTACCACATGTGGATTAGTCAAGTGAATTTGGTCATATGGTTATGATCAAATTAGTCCCTATTTTTTATGTTTTATAGTTTAGGTTATGCATCAGATCATGGTCAAATATATGAGGGTACAAAGTTTGCTTCTCTGACAAAATTCACTAATTTCCCATACTTATCCAAATTTATAAAAAGTTTATTAATTTTTGTGCCTAGTTTCTCTGCACTAAATTTTATATCATGAAATTAAGTTTAGTCAAAGATATGCAAGTAAAAATTTGGGCTTCCAAGGATTTTGACTATGCTTTTCCATACTTAGCCAAATTTATGTGTGATAAGAAAAGTTGAGTATGAGTTTTGATGATGTTATACCTTTTACATGTGAAGGCTTAAAAATAAAATAATAATATGGAATTGTTTAGTTTTTATCCTAGTCTATTTTTTCTAAAATTCATATCATGTAATGAAGTGCATCAAAATATATGCTTGTTCAAAGTTGGCCTCTTATGCAGGTTTTGACATAGTTATCTCTCTGATAGAGGATTTTGAGAAGGTATTTTAATGGTGATATATCTCACTTATGTGAAGGTTATATGATATTTTTATTATATAACTGGATTATCCTATGTGATTAGATCATCTGGTCCAAGTTTGATATCATGCATCGAAGCACGGTGAAAGTTATTAAGGTCCAAAGTTGGCCTTCTAGGCAGATTACAATGGTCCCCATACTTAGTCAAATATTCGAGAGGTAAAGTTAAAGCAAGTCCTAAAGGAGATCAATGGAAAAAATATACTCTAATAAATTATAAATCAACTATATGGCTAGATGTACTTTATGTTTAATGACTAAGTAAAGGTAAGGATAAGAGATTAACAGTGAGTGGGTGTTTGTATAATTGAGATCAATGGAGTGTAATAAGTCAAAGTCATCAAAGTGGCTAAATTTTAATGAAGTTAAAGTTTATTATACTTCTAAGAGAGATTAATGGATAATTATTTTTTAATTTTAGTGAGAGAATGAGATGAAGGTAAGTGGTTGAGGTTTAACTATGACCGTTTAGATTCTAATATTTGAATTTAACAAAGAGAAAAACTAGAGCTCTATATTTTATCTATATCTTTCGATAGAAGTCAAATTTTCTATTTTTATAAAAATAATATTTGTATATGACTCCAAGTAACATTGATAAATATATATTTTAATATCTAAAAATGAGTAAAATCAAAGATATTAAGCCTATAAGTTGATTGTGTGTTCATGTTTATTTTATAAGTGACCTAAAAAGGATAATTGACCTTGTGTTGATGTTGTTTCAATGGTTCATAATGAATTAAATACTGGGGAGTGTTTTTGGACTCCATTATAATCATTTATGTGTATTATGAATGTTTGAACAATCATATGTAGAATGAACAAAGGTTTAGAATTTGACTGTGTATATATTCATGGTGATTATAGGCACAAAATGTTGATTGAGCTTGCATAGAAGAGTGCAATAATGACTGTAAGAATTTGAGGATGACTAAGGGGTCATTTAGTGTGTACCTATTATTTTATAATTAATCCTCTATTTTTTTTTTCTTTATGATGTGTTATATGGGTGAATAGGTCTCTATGATACCTGTAAGAGATACAAGGGCCTTATTGAAAAGTGTAGTTGCTTAAATGTGACCCGTAGATGCTATGGTCAACCTATGGAGATGAAATTGAGCCATGTATCTATGTTTTGTTTGCCTTAAGGGTTAATTCAAGTATAATGGATAACCATAATGTTATTATTCATGAAATCTATATATACAGAGAAACCAAAGGAGGTGGTTTCTAGGCTTGGAGAGGAGTGGTGTGTGCATTGAAATGAAGAAGAGAAAAGGATGAGTGTGCCCAATGGTTGGGTTGATGAGAAAATTAAAGTGAGGACTGTGTGTATGACCTATAGGTCACATTTTTTATGATTTAATAATGATCTTATAGGTTAAGGATGAGAAAAGGATAGTTGGTGGCTATGTGAGCTTGGTGGATGGTTTGAGAGACTGATCAAAGTGTGGATAGTGTATATGACCACCTGATCATGTTGTTAATGTGGTGATAGAGTTGTTGCATCTATGCTAAAGTGAGTGTGAGTGAATATTTGAATAGTGGGGTTATTGGGATATGTAATGTGTCCTAATTAATCTTTATATGTTTGTTTAAGTATGTAATGTGCTTTAGACAATAGGGTGTGTTGGGTGGTATAATTATTGTTTAAAAGTGATAAGAGTGATATCCATATATCCATCATCAAGTGTTAAAGACATCAGTTCTAAAGTAGAAGTGTTCTTATCAAAGGAAGGTCTAAAGGAGTTGGTCTTCCTTAGGGGTAATTACTTCTTATAAAATAGGTGTTTTATTAAAGGTATGTGATCTAAAGGAGTTGATCATCATAGGGTTAGTGCTCCTTGTGGAACAGGGATTTCACTAAATCTTAGTTAGGAGGATTTGATAAGTCTCTTATTTTTAATACCTTATAGGATAGTAGTCCAAGTATTTGTAGGCTTGAGAGTGGTTTTTATTTCCTAAGAAGGTTTTTCACTTATGTCATGTGTTATGTGCTTGATCTTGCATTATATCTCTTGTTTATTGTTATGAATGATGTGTATGATTCATGAATGCTTGTGGTAAATGACCAAGAGTTTCAAAGGATTGAAATTGAAAATGGAAAATATGGGCTCACTGATCCACCCCCCTTTCAGTGATTGTACCTCTAAAAATTGGTATTAGAGTTGGTCCTTTAGAGGAAGCCTAATAGCTTGAAGGTGATCCTAAGTAGGTAAGAAGATGGATAATTAGTTGAAGAAAGAAAATCAATAGTGGAAGGCTATGATCAAGGAACTTGAATAACATATATGTAGTTTGAATAAAGATGCTAAAGAAGATGAGAATGTTATCAATGATCTCAAGGCTTAGCTAGTAGATGCCAAGATAAGTTTGTGTTCAAAATAAAAGGACATCATGTTTGATAAAGAATCTTGACATAATAGTAGAGAAGATGATAGTAATAAATAAGAAGTTATTATAGAAGTTAAGCTCATGAGTATAATTGGTGAATTAAAAGAGTAGTAGAAGAAGAAGAATCATAAAATGAGAAATATGATCAAAGGTATTGAAGCACAAGTCAGTTCTCTTTATGTAATTTTGATAGAGAAAGAACATATAATAAAGGATGACATGGATAAAAATTTTAAGAGTGATAAGGAGATTATCCAAGTTCTCATAGGTTAGTTAATGTTTGTAATTTCAAGTGTAAGAGCTAAAGAGGATGAGAGAATTCAATTAGAAACCAAGCTAGGTTCATTGATGGTTGAACATAAGATTATTATATTCAAGTTGGATAAGTTGGAAAAGAAACATGAGAAGCCTGAGTATGTCAAGGAAAATACAAGCTTTGAAAACAATGCAAGAAGATTTGTTAGACAACCAAATGATTAAAGGTAAGATAATTTCTTTCATGATCATTGTTATACTTTTAATATGTATGGTCATGAAGCTAAGGAATATAGAATAAATTCAGTCAAGTATGGACATTCATAGAGATGTGATAGGAGTTTTTGGCCAAAGATTGATCACAATTCAAATCTATTAAAAGCTATGAATGATGTCATTATTTCAATTTTCATAAGAGTGTACATATTTCTAGATTATGTCCAAATAGTGTTAATAGGTCTTCAAGGGATGTCAAAGGATATAGATCTACTAGAAGGTTTAATAAATGACAAACCAAGGTATGGAAACCAAAAGTAATCATTGCCAATTCTTCTAGTTATAAGGTTGATAATAAATTTTCTCTAGAAGGTTATGTTGAAAATTAGGATAAGCTCAAGGATCAAGTAGGTAAGATGGCTACATAAGAAAACAAGAGTCAAATGTTGGTATGGAGACTTGAGGTAGTAAAGACTAAGGAGACTAACTTTGTTTATTCCGAGAGTATTAATGGATTGTTTTATAAGGTGGAAAAAGAATTAGAGATGATGAAGAGTCAAGAGTTTCTATTGATAGAATTTATTCACAAATCTGAAGAAAATAATGATGTCAAGGATTTAGTTAAAATCAAGCAGGACTATAAGTCTGATGAGATTATGGAGATATGAGACTCTCTAGAGTTTTGTGACTTTTAGTCTCTCTATGTCAAAGGTGTGTCTATATATAGGATTCAAGGAGACACTTGTTAGTCATATGAATCTTGGTGGTTTCCAGATATCATTTGATAAGAAAGTAGAAAAACAAGGTTTGTTGCATTATTTGTATATATTTTTTGTGGAAAAAATAGCCTTATGAATAATTTTAGTAGTCCTATCTTGATAAAGAGTTATCTTATTGTTTATGGTTTGGATGATCTAGTATAATGGTGAGTTTCAAATATCTATTTTCATAACTATTTGTGGTAGATGCCAGTTGAGTTTATAAGTTTAAGGCCTCTCTTTTAGGTTTTTGTCTTAGATCTTGCTAAGCCTATTAAAGGATTGTTGAATAGTTGTGTATGCCATGTAAGTTCGTAATTATTTTTAATATGAGGTGTCTCTATATGAGCATTGACTATGATTGAATGATATTTGAAGACTTGTTGAAGATGTCATGTTCCTGATGAAGCATAAAGTTAGGGGGAGCTTTGTAATTTGTTAGGTCCTAAGATTAGAGGACTGAGTAGTTGAAATTTTAGAGAGAAGGTGTGGAGAATCAATTTTGTGTGCTCAAACTTATAATTCTAATTAGAGAAGCTCTTTGGTTAATGGGGAATGACAAATTCATGAGCTTACTCTAAAGGTTTGTGAAGGAGCTATTATGTAGGGTCAAAATGGGTGTTTCTAGATGGATGAATGATATTGATTCAATGTCAAGACGTGTTTGGTGCTCAAAAATCTTTATGCATTTATTTTTGATGTTCTCTAAGTGTTTTTGAAGCTAAAGGTATGTATGTCCCAATTGAATATTTTTGAGTGCTCTTGATTTTCTCAATTTTTGGCTTGAGGGTAAGCAAGACTAAAATGGGTTATAGTAGTTCTATGTTCTCAAAGATATGGTGGCTCAATTTTTGGTTCATATGTGTGTGATGTGTGTTTCTAGGTGTGTAATAAGTTTTAGAGGTGTGCATTGACCAAAAGGAGGTTTATTGACTTTATTTGTTTTGAGACTCTAGGGTTTTTGGGCTATGTTAGAAAAGTGGTTTGTCTTGTGATTTTAGGTCTAAGGATTATTAATATGATAAATGGGTGGTCAAATCAAGTTTCACATAGAATTAAAGTTTTATGGTTCTCAAGTTATTCATGTGTTTATTACTATGGAGGGATAATTAGCTAGTAGGTTTGTGAAGGAAATATGTTACAGAGGATGAGCTTGGTGATACAAAATTGGTATGATTTAAGGGGCATACAAGAGTTATATAGACATGAAGTTTTAGGCTCTGAAGATGTGTCTACTAAAAATTTTGGGCTTTGCAAGTTCCAAGTAGGATTACAAGGAGGCTAGATAGACCTAGTGTGAAGAAGAGTACCTTTTATTTAGTTTCTCTAAAAGAGAAAGGTATGTTTGTTTCAAGGAGAGTTTTCAAGTTGGTTGAGATAATTTTTCCTATTTGTTGAGAGGCATGAAGTTCTATTGTTTGGTCCTTGTGGTAGCTTGAGAGAGAATGATAGTTAGCATATGTGGTGGTTTTTCATAGTGTGTGGAGATCGAAATATGCTTAGAAGGTGGAATTACTTAGATATATTAAGGGGAGTCCCTCTTAGATGTTTCCTATCTTTTTAGGTCCTCAAGATTATCTATTCCCACTTTTTGATTGTGTCAAAGGTGGGATAAAGGTCCTATTATGGAATTCTTGAAGAGAGATAAGGTAAGTTGAATGATGTTTATTGGCATCAATGACAAAGTGGGATATTGTTGGAGAGTTATCAATGATGACATGGTGATGCCATGGAAATTTCATAGTGAGTGGATGAAGTGCCTTGATAGTATAAGTGAAAATGATAAAGTGTTTAATGTGCTTGTCTTAGTGTGCTTGAATTATGATTGCCTGATCTTCAAAGTTTGATTATTTAGAAATGTTTAAGGATGATTATAAAGTATAAAACATGTGTAAGGGGTCCTATCAGAGGTCCATGTTGGCTATAGTGCTTGTGTGCATGACTAGTATTCATCCATATTTTCATTGTGGTCATCTTGGTAGATGGGTCTAGTGGCATAAAATCTAAGTAGGTAGTTTGATGACATCATAATTTCCATGTGTGGATGAGTTAGGGGGAGTTGGTCATATGGTTGTGATCACATTAGTCCCTAGTTTTTATGTGTTATAATGTAGGTCATTCATCAAATCATGGTCAAATATATGAGGGTACAAATTTGGCTTCTCAAATAGAATTCACTAAGTTTCCATACTTAGCCAAATTTGTAAAGGGTTCAAGTAGAGCCAAGTAAGCATGTTGATAATGTTAGCATTCACACACATGGAGGTGTCTAGACAAAGTGATTATATGGGTTTGTTAATTTATGTGCCTAATTTCTATGCACTAAATTTCAAATCATGAGAAGAAGCATATTCAAATATATACAAGTATAAAGTTGGGCTTTCATGCATTTTGACTATGTTTTTACATACTTTACCAAATTTGTGTGTGATAAGAAAAGTTGAATAGGCATTTTGATGATGTTATATATTTTACATGTGAAGATGTTATATATTTTACATGTGAAGGTGTCAATATAAAATTATCATATGGGTTTGTTTAGTTTTTATCCTAGTTATTTTTCACTAAAATTAAGATCATGCAATGAGATGCATCAAAATATATGCTTGTTCAAAGTTGGCCTCCTAGGTAGGTTTTGACATAGTTGGTTGTGTGATAGAATATTTTGAGAAGGCATTTTAATGGTGATATATCTCACTCATGTGAATGTTAAAATATCTTCTTAGTATATGGATGGATTCTCCTATGTGATGAGATCATCTAATCTAAATTTGAGATCATGCATCAAATTAGGAAGAAAGTTATTAAGGTCCAAAGTTGGCCTTCCAGGTAGATTACAGTAGTCCCCATACTTAGTCAAATATTCAAGAGATAAAGTTAAATAAAAACTCAAATGAGATAAATGGATATCATCTAATACAATATGTAAAGGTAAGGATAAGAGATCAATGGTGAGTGGGTGTTCATAGGATTGAGTTCAATAGAGCGTAGTAAGTCAAAGTGGTCAAAGTAACTAAAGTTTAATGGAGTTAAATTTTGGTATAATTTTGAAAGATATTGATTGAGTATTATTGTCCAAGTTAAGAGAGATCATGAGATGAAGGCAAGTGGTCGAGGTTTAACTATGACTGTTTCAATTCAAATATTTGAATTTAACATAGGGAAAACTAGAGCTTTGTATTTTATCTATATATTTTGCTAAAAGTCAAATTTACTAGTAATGTAGAAAATAAAAGTTGTAGATGACTCCAAGGAAAATATAAAAATATATATTTTAATATTTTAAAGTTATCTTATTCAAATATATTAATCCTATAAGTTAACTACATGTTTGTGCTTGTTCCGCAAGTGACCCGAGAAGGATAATTGAGATTGTGTATATGTTGTTTCAATGCATCATGATGAATTGGATATTTAGGAGTGTTTTAGACTCTATTAGGATCATCTATGTGTATTATTAAGGTTTTATAAATCATATTTAGTATGAAAAAAGTTTAAAAGTTGATTATGTATTCATTCATGATGTATGTGTGCATAGAATGTTGATTGAGCTTGCATAAAAGAGTGCAATAATGTCTATATGAATTTGAGGATGACTAAGGGGTCATGTAGTGTGGACATATGATTTTTAAAGTATTCCTATGTTCTTATTTCTATCAATTATGTGATATATGGGTGAATAGGTATCCATGAGACCTATAAGAGCTATAAGGTCCTTATTGAAAGGTATAGCTTCTTAAAGTGACCTATAAATGTTATGGATAACATATGGAGATGTAATTAATCCATGTCTATATGTGTTATATTCCTTATGGGTTAAGTAAATTCTAATGGCCGACAATGATGTTGTTAATCATGAAATCATTATATATAGGGAAACCAAAGGAGATTGGTGTCTAGGCTTGTGAGAGGAGTAGTGTGTGCATTGAAATTAAGAAGAGAATAGGTTGAGTATGCCCAATGTTTGGGTTGATGAAAAGAGTAGCGTGAGGAATATATGTATGACCTATAGGTCATATTTATGATGTCCAAATAGTGATCCTATATGTTGAGTATGAGCTAAGGATAGATGGTGGCTATGTGAGCTTGGTGGCTAGCTTAAAAGACTTATTACAGTGTGGACAATGTGTATGACCACTTGATGATTTTTTTAATGTGGTGATAGAGTTGTTTTAACTATTTTAAATTAAGTGTGAGTGAAGATTTGGGTAGTTGGGATATGTAATATGTCCTAATTGATGTTTGTATGTTGGTTCAAGTATATAATGTGCTTTGGCCAATATATTTTGTTGGGTGATAGAGTTATTGCTAAAAGGTGAGAAGAGTGATATCTAGAGATTCATCATTAGGTGTTGAAGAAATAAATAATAAGATGGAAGTATTATTATCAAATGAGGTTCTAAAGGAGTAGTTCTTCCTTATAGGAAGTTGCTTCTTGTAAAATAGGTGTTTTACTAAAGGGAGGTGGTCTAAAGGATATGATCATCTTAGGGGCAGGTGCTCCTTATAGAAAATGCATTTAACTAAATATTTTTCAAGAATATTTGACCAATCTCTTGTTTGTAATACCTTATAGGATAGTAGTCCAAGTATTTGTAGGCCTTAGAGCGGGTTTTATTCTCTAAGAGGGTTTCCCATTTATGCCATGTGTTATGTGCTTGATCTTGTATTGTCTCTCTTGTTCATTTCTATGAATGATGTGTATGCTTCATGAATTATTATGGTAATTGACTAAGAGTTTCAAAATATTGAAATTAAAATTAGATTATTTGAGATCAATGATTCACCCCCTTAGTGATTGTACCTCTAACAATATCAGTCATCATTGAATTTTTACTATTTCATTTATTGTTTGATTAAATATTTATGGTTATTCAATATTGTTCATGATTTTTATATCTATTCATGGTGATCGTTAGCTAAGTAGATTATCCATAAACCTTTTTGGTTAACTAGATTAATAGATTTAGTTAAAGATAACTAGTTAGGTTTCTCATGGTGAAATCTATATGATGAATATGTGTAATTAATTATTAAAAAAAAAAATATATTCTAATAAAACCCAATGGGTTGTTATATATTTGGATTCCCAAGCTTCTAAAAGGCCTAATTTAATGATAATATATCTTCCCATAGTGAGTTTCATCTTTGATAAATCCATAGGAACCATCTAATGAGTCAAAAAGAGAGATTGAGGATGACACTAGTAGAGGTTTAGTTTTGGAGGAGAGATAAGATGTTTTATCTTTGTCAAATAGAAAGAACAATAGAATAGGTGAGACTCATTAAAATGAAGATTTTAATTCCTACTTTAGGACTCAATAACTTCATTAGGGGACTGAACAAACTAGGCAAGAGCTAGAGCAAGATCTTGAACAAAGGAACAACAATAAAATTTTCATGTTCCTATAGAGATTTAAAATGATTTTTAGAGCATAGATTTTTGTTTGTATAATGTCCTAGATGTTATTAGTTTAATGAGAGTTGAGCTAGCTTCTCATGTTATTAAGACAATAAAATTATTTAGTTATTTGAGGGAAGATTAAAATAAATTAAATTTTCTTGTATTGTATATAACTAATAAGGATTATAACCATTTGGGTTTGATAATAGCATTAGAGGTAGTCAAAGCTCACAACTTTGTTGTCATCCAAACATAAGAGGATTAAGACTAGTTTCAAACAAAAAAGCTTTGATCCCAAATATTTTAAATCATGAGAATCTAATCTTTAAAATTCTATATGAATTAAAACTCTCTCAAGTAAGATACTTTATAATAAAGTTAAAAAATAGAGCTATTTTTTACCAATTTCTTCAACAATTTTATACCAATTTTAAGTAGAGGTTTCAAGGCCTTACATTAGAATATATTGAATCAAAACTTATTTTTATCAATAAGGTTACAAAAGTAGAATTTTTTTTAGATGGATATTAGGGCCACCAATGTTGAACATGCACCCTTGATGGCACAAGGCAGTAGAGTACATAGGCCATATTTTCTAAATATGGACATCATAAGACTACAACATGGCATAAGTTACAAAAACTACTATGAGTTAAAGGAAAATAAAATGGCTATGGACCCACCATCTAGCTTGAACCAATTGACTACTTTTATTCCTCCTACTACTTTGAGTTCGACCATGAAATTGTCAAATTCAACTAAACCTTAGTTTAATTTTGTAGGCATGTTACATTTAGAGTTAATTAATATAAATAAAGTCTATTTTAGATGTAGCATATGTATATGTTATTTAAAGACTTTTATAAGCATACAAATTTCATATTTCCATGTAATAGAAAGTCTATTTTTGGAAACATAGTTATGAACAACTATATTTATACATGTAGGCTTTGAATCAATTAGAACTCAAATTCTAATTATTGACATGTAACTTTTAATTTTGCATGGATTTGAGGGATGAGATGACCCCTCCCAAAATATATTTATACCTTTAATCCTTTTGTATTCAAGGGGTTGTAAAATTTATCAATATAGGAAGAGGTCTTTTTTATTATCACTCAACTATGTTGATTCTTTTCATTTAAATTCTATGTAATTAGATATGTTTTATTTTCTCAGTTATTGAATTTAATAGTTTGAAGTGTGTGAAAGCTATAAATAATTCATTTTTATTATTATGATGTATGTTGATTTAATATTTGAAATAGGTATTAGAAAATTATCAAGTATCATTGATCTCATGTGATTAGGTAAACTATTTCAATTCTTTAAGTGTGCATAAGTGTTTTCTAGATATAGATTTCTAGGTGTAAACCATATACAGCTTAGATACCTCTCTGATCTGAGCTATAATCTACTAAATAAGGGTGTGAAGAAATAAATATATATGGTATAAACCCTTAGTTAATATCTGAGAGTCTACTATATCAGTTCTTACCCAAATCTGCTTCTTGTGTTTGCCTATAAGTGTGTAAAAACTATTATCTACAAAAACTCATATTAAACCACTTGTCCAAAAAGAATCTATCTAAAACTTAATATTTATTTGGACTATAGAGCCTTATTTTCAATCTTACCTTTCCCCTTTTATATTTTATTTGATTAGTATCTACTAATAATATATTTATGTCAACTCAACTAGGTTTTAGCTTTCATCTAGGTTTCTCTCATCCACACATCCACCTAGTTAATAACTTGCATGCTTAACTTGTTATTCCACCACCTGATTGTTCAACCCATACCTTCAACATATGAATTAGAGTGGATATTACCTAAATTGAGATCTTATACAATTATAGGTTACCTTTTTAATTTTAGAGTGTGCATAAAACCCATATAAATAGTTAGAAACATCAATTAGGGATTGGGGCCATTTTTAAATCATGACCCAGACTAGATAGTTTTGAACCTTAAGGAAATGTGTTGAGTTTTGGTTTTGGGTCCATCCAAATAGACTGATAGGGGTGTTTTGAAAGGATATAATGTTTTTTTAGGTGATGGATGTTAGATTAGAGAATAAAAATGTCTTCACATGTGATTACAATGGGCCAAGGTGTCAAAATAAGTCTAAATGAGATGAACATGTTAATTAAAGTAAAATTTTGATAAAATCAACATGATCAAGTATTTTTGACCAAATTTAGGTGTCTATAGTTCCCCTTTCAATGTAAAAATCAAACCGTTAGATTAAATAAATTAAAAAATGTTAGTGTGTAAGACACACTTTGTCTTGGATCTAGTACTCCAATAGTGCAAGGCATCACACTATTTGGAAAACCTTGAAAAACACATGAAGTGGTTACTTTATTCTTTTGAAAATTAAAATTTTAAAAATATTGAACTTTAAAATTGGAACATTGCTTGAAATTTGAAAATTTTAACATTGCTTTAATTTGAAATTAAAATATGGAAGGAATGTACGTATATTTTTGAAACTATAATTTTTTTTGTAACTTTTCTTGGAGATGATGATTCCTTGAAGCATTGGAGAAAAGGTGTTTCCCATGAATAACTAGGAGAAATTTGTCTCTTTAGTTGAACCAATGGATAATGTTTGAGGGTGATAAAACCCCAAACTTGAATTTTACACTTGTATATAAACTATAACCCATTGAGGGATGCAAAAACATCAATTTAACTCAATTGGTCTTTGTAACCCCAAGACATGAAATGGGATGAAATATAAAATGGATTCAAAAAAATAATAATAGAGGGCATTGAACCTCTAAGTTATGCCTTATGCACTTAAACCAAATCAACCAATATTTATGCCTTGTATATTCAATTTCAACTTTAACCTAAATGAATCAGCCAAACAAAACGAAGTATATCCATGATCCTACCATGTCCATATCCTAGGAAATAGTATTTATTTTTTTAAATATAATAATGTACATGAATTTATATCATGCCCCCATTGTAATTATATAATTTTTAACTATATGTAGATTCCAATTATGAAAACAAAAGTGAATCTTATGTATAAACTCAAAATTGTGTGAACATTTACTTTGAACTTTAAATATGAATGCATATGCATGGTATATGCCCAATTAATCTCATCCAATGAATACATTAAAACCATTTTGTAACTTTTAAAATAATATTTTCTGCCAAAAATGACTTTTGATCTTGAAATGGCTTATCTTATGTATTAAATGCATGTTAAAATGACCCCCCACCTCCAAATTCACTCATCTTAAAATAAAATTTAACTTACAACGTGTAGTAATATATAACCATTGAAAAATGTACCATATGGAATGTTAGCATAATAATATATGTGTTAATTAAATCATGTATATAAAATAAGAGGCAAGGCCTACAGAGTGTGTGTCAATTAATCTCATAGTATTAAAATGTAGAATTACTATGTTATATGTTAGTGGTGCATGATATGAATAATGGCACTTATCAAACTCAATAATTTCAAAAATCACACAATCAAAATGATAAAAATGTGAAAAAAATAAGTCCAAGGACCACATATAAGGGACATGCTCAAATTTATCAAAGAGGAAACATTAAACACATAAGGACATTTTCAAATCTCACAAACAAGGGGCATATTTATATGACACACACAGAATAGGACCAAGGACCAAATTAAATGTACATGTTAAAATTCCACATATACAAAATAAAGATCTCATAAAAATGTTCAAAAAAATTTCACACCAAGTCCAAGGGCCAAACACAATATATAAGAAAAAATTAATATATTATGTACAAGTAATATCATCAATGAAACATAGAACTAGAAATGTAGTTTTAACCATTTATATCATCAATGAAACATAGAACTAGAAATGTATTTTTAACCATTTATATTTAATTTTATCATATCATATCAAATGGCATAACCATGTACACAATTATAAATATATATGTTGGAAAATAAATTTGTAAATATTGTATAGCTCAATAATATAGGAGTATATAATGATAACATATGCATATATTATCTCATGTGGATAAGATGTTCCAAATCAAGGTTACTAAGTAGAGGCAAGTCCAACTCCTTGATCCTCGTAAAGTTTGATATTCATGCATAACACTCATAGATACAAGTGCTATGCATGTATTATATAAAATAAAAATCTATCTAATACTCATGAGTTTTATAATATATGGTAGTGATGTAAACTAGATGTCTAATCATGATTAGGTCCTGATTTTGAATGTTTTTGTTATTTTTATACTTCATAAATTTATAAATTAAAAATAGTATAAAATAGTGTTAATAAAATTTTTGAACTTATTGGTAATTAAAGGTTTCAAATATTATATGCTCCCAATACTAGACAAGGATAAAAATAACTATAGGAGGACTTACAAGCCTTCAAGGATATCTATAAAAGTTGGAAATGGATTATGTATTATAACTTAAATTCCACTTTAAAATTGATTGAAAATAAATGTGGCATTTAATATTTCATATAAATCATGGTTGATCTCTATGATTTTATTTTAAAACATGGCCTTGTTGTTTTTTACTTAAAAGGCAACCCCTACACCTAGACCAATAGAAGAATGGGTGAAGACTTTATACAAGTTAGGTTAGATTAGTTCATAGTGTCTTTAAATTAGGGAATTCACTTCTTAAACTCCCTCTCATATCTATCAAGGATAAGGTCAGACCATAACCCAATCATATTTAAGGTAGAAAGGATCTATAAACTAAAAAACATACCTTTCATATTTGAGAATATATGGTTTCATCACCTAAAATTCCATGACTTGATCAAGTATTAGTGGATGAAACTAGTCCTAAGATTATACATGTTCATCTTGGTCAAAAACCTCAACCACATCAAATCCAAACTAAAATTATGTAATAAAGAAGTGTTTGATAATATTTTTGAATAGAAAATAGGAGAAGTGTGAAATATTTAGGAGCTGATGGATATTAATGGATTTAATTAGACCCTAGAAAACATTGAGAAGGAACTTTTTTGTGCCTACCATAATCTCAAATCCAAGGAGGAAACTTTCTAAAAACAAAAGTCTCAATGCACCTAGATGAAGGAAGGGGACAAGAACACACAATTCTTCCATCAAGCAACCTCCATAAATAGGAACATAAATATAATTTTAGAATTCTTTATTGAGAATGAAATCAAATGTAGGGATGAATTAATAAATGGGCATATCATTTGACACTTTAAAATCATACTAAAGGAATCTGGTATTGTCAATGACTTACTAGAGGTGGGGCTTTAAAAAAATATCCCCTATGTAATCACTCAAGTAGAAAATTGTGACCTCCACAATCTTCCATCCTTGGTAGAGGTAATAATAGTGGCCTTATCAATAGAATGAAAAAAGGCTCCAAGACTTGATGGATTTTCACCACTATTATTTTAATAGGTATGGGACATTATTCATGAGGAAATGAAAGTAGCTACTTGTGATTTATTTAAAGTTGGAACCATCTTGAAGGAGCTCAATAACACCTTATTGGTCCTCATCCCTAAGAATACAAGATCAAACCAATTAAAGTATTCTAGGCCAATTAGATTATGATCCACTTTTTACAATATTTGTACTAAAATGTTGGTCACTCACTTATAACCCCTCTTTGATAAAATCATTACATAACAACAAGGTTCTTTTTTGGTCAGAAGATATATTATAGATGGGATTATTATAATCCATGAAACCCTCCATTCATTATAAAATCCAAATAGGTAAGGTATGTTTCTTAATATCTACATGAACAAATATTATGGTAGAGTATCCTAAAGATTCATGGTCAAAGTGTTAGAAAAGATTAAATTTGACTATGAACTTAGGGGCATGATTCATATCTACATTTCCACCCCCATGTTTTCAATATTTATTAATGGAATTCATAAATTTTTATTTTCTACTAGTAGATGAATTTGTCAATGTAAATTTTTATCCCCTTATATCTTTATCATGATGGTAGAGACCCTAGGCAGAAGCTTATAAGTAGATAAGACTTAATAAATAATCAAAGGACTAAGGTTAGCCCAAAAAACTTTCCCTATCACCCATGATAAATTCATGAATAACACATCTTCCTAGGTGAGGCATATATTTCAAAAGATAAAGCCTTAAATAAAATCCTTATATAATATGCGTAGGCTATAGGCCAGTGCATCAATTTTAACAAAATCTCTATTTTCTCCTAAACACCTGAACTGCTTCATAGAAAAGACTAGTTGGTATCATGGGTTATCAGATTGTTAACCTACACATAACTTATCTTGAAATGTCTATGTTCAAAGTAAGGATGAAGATAAAGTTACAGATCCTATTGGTTCTTAGAATTTACAATAAATTAGTTGGGTGGAAAGGCACTCTCCTCTCCCAAGATGGTAAACTCCAACTACTTAAAAGTTCCTTGTAAGGCATACCAACCAATTTTATGTCCCTATTCTACATATGCAATAATATTAAGGATAGAATTAAGCAAATCTAATGTTTTTTCCCATGGATGGGTGTGAAATAAAAATTTATATTTCATTTAGTTTCCTAGGAATAGACTTGCCTCCCTAGATATAATGGAGGGTTAGGACTAAGATGAATCAAGAGCATGACTTAAGCTTTCACAACCAAATTTGGATGGAAAGTGATAAAATAAAATAAATAGTGGAATCAAATTATCAAATCTAAGTACTTTCAAGATAAGTAATAAGATAACATCTTATGTGAAGAAGGCCCCATTGATGGATCCACCTTATATAAAGCCATCTTAAACTCAAAAAAATCTACTAAGAAAAGGAAGTAGATGGTAGGTGGGAAATAGAGAAAAGATTAATTTCTTGGAAGATTCATGGCTCTCTCTTTCCCCTCTAACTTCTTCACTACCCTATTAAAAATTGAATGGGATTTTTAAAGCCTCTATTGACCATAAATTCAAGGACTATTGGATGACTATTGAAGGATTCACAAGGTGGAAAACTCTAACCATAGAGTCAGACAATGAGGAAGTCCTTCAAGAAATTCATAATCTAAACCTCAAGCTCTAACAAATTCATGTTGACATTTATCTTATAGAGTATTCTCTCATTATATTGTGGAATAATGAAGTTAATACTCTATAAGATATGGATTCCTTGTCAATATGGATATGGAGGATACTACCCCTATTGTAAAAACATTGGATAAAACACCTCACCCTAAAAATCAATATTTTCTTTTGGTTGGTAGCCCATGATAAAATCCTCACTATGGAAAATATGGCTAAGTGTGGCATGCTCATCTATAATAGGTGTGTTCTCTAAAAAGTTGTATAAGAATATATCTCCCACCTATTCCTTGTGTGTCCTTTTGGGTCTATCATCTAGGATCAACTTATCTAATTTTTTGATGTCTCTTAAGTCAAACCAAGTTATATCCTTGACCTTATTCTTCAGTGAAAACCACCCTAGAACCTCCCTTATTTATCCTTTTCATGGTTCCTATCCCTCCATATTTTATTTTCATAGATTTGGTTAACCAATATGGCTGCCTCTTTGAAAATAAGAACACCACTAATACATTACATAGGTTGATCACATCCATAGCTAAAAATTAGAAAATGGCCATTCCTAAGGACAAAAAGGTCACCTCAAGGGATGGATAGGTCATCCTTCATAAGTGGAACCTTTCCCTATCTTCTTCCCTCCTAGTTAAAACCTTGTTATAAGCCTTAAGAAATGGAGTTACCCCCCTTATGGGTGGGTGAAGATGAAATTTGATGGTATGGCCAAGGGAAATTCTGGAAGGGATGGGGGAAGAGGTGTTCTTAGAGATGAATTCATGGTTGGTGACCATAGATTATGTGGGCCTAATTATAATCTAAACAAACTGTGTAGCATAAGCTAAGGTGGATTTTTAGGGCATCCAAATGGTTATCCAACTCAAAATTTATAACTTGGTCATTGAATGGGATTCCTTAGAAATCCCCAGTGCCCTTGAAAGTAAAGTGAACCCATACCATACTATTAAACATTTCATTATTAACTCCCTTGACCTTTTCCACTCCCTTAATGATTTTCCATTGCTCACTTTTTTTGAAAGGCATCATTATTATGGATGTACTTTCCAGCATTGATGTCTCAATAAATGATGTCATTGCATGGCATGGACCCACCAGCCTCTATCACCATATCCCCCTCTTGATTAATAATTATTCAAAAGATCCTCACAATCCCCTAAGGGATGAATAAAAATATGTGAACAAGGTTAACATCTAATCTTATACTTCACACCAAGTGTCATGATGATGAAACTTATTTCAAATTTTAGTCTAGTTGGCATCATATTACATGGAATCATGTTAACATCATTTAGGCTATGAGGATTATAGCATATTGACACTTTACGTGAACCACTACATTTCATCATACTACCTAAATATCAAGAGAATTGAAACAATAGGGGGAGACATGGATAAAATCAAGATAATATCCTAAAATGAGATTAAAACAAATAGAAAGGTCTAGAGTAAGATTAAAAAAGGTAGTCTCATGGATTTTATTCTATGTATCAAAGGTCATGATGAGTTACTCATAAAAGATTTTTCCAAGGGATCAAAATAGAAGAAAGTGACATTCAAGGGTCTCATGCTCAAGATTTTGGAGGAGTTGTTTAGAGAGGTTATAGGAATGTAATGGGAGGGAACAAAGGCATATAAATAAAAGAGAAGGAAGCAAGAATTCATGTATAATTTCTTTGAATTTAATTCCTTTTTCTAGACATAGAAAAAGGGATTCCTAAGAGCCAACCTTAGTAGGTGCTGGCAAAAAATTTGTCTACAAGTGAATAAATATATAACTATTAAGGGTAATATTATCTACATTTTCTCTCACCATTTTCTTATCCTTAATCATTTTAATTTCCATGGTATCAACTTATCATATTTCTTACTTATTTATTTAAAAATTATTATTTTAACCTTCTAATCAAAACCCACCTCTAACATTATTCAAAAAGGGCTATCTTTATTTGGATAAGAAATTGAAATCCCAAAGAGGCATCAAGATCACCTCTACTAGAAGTATGAAGGAGAAATAATTAGGGGATTACCCTAATAATCTTACATAAGGAGTGGAGGGTGACCTTACCCCCACCATATTTCACCCCCAATGTTAGGACTTGTTCCAAAGTCTTAACATTAGGTTAGATTTTTAGTAGGTTAATAAATAATAATTGTTAATAGGGCTTGCATATTTAAATTAAAGACACCCCAATAAAATAATGTTACTTAGTTTTAGTTTTAGGTAGTTTTCATGTTTTTTGTTTATTAATTAAAACTACCTTACGGGTTGTTTTCTTGTAAATAGTTGGTTATAAGATTAGTTGATTTTAACAAAAGGGTTAATGGAGTAAAGGCACCCTTATGTAATTTTTTTTTGAAAATTAATAAAATACTTTTGCACTCACACTAAGTGGTGACAAAATTCAAACTATTTGTTCAAGGAGTTATCAGTGGTATCAGAGCATGGTTTTGTCTAACACAGTGAATTTTGGGAGCATTGGTGAATTTGAAAGGAAGGCAAGGTGAAAAGTTAAATTCACATGAAATAAAATGGCATGAAATAAGGTATGACATATAAAGTAAATATTTTATTGGTTTAAATGTTTGAAAAATTATTAAATTATTTTAATTTTTCAAATATTCTTTTGCATTTAAACTTGTGTATTTCTCTTATATGACCATCTGGTCATTTTAGCCATTCATACTCCACTAAATTGTGTTCAACCTCCTCATATGGCATTAAAAATGAATTTATTAGCATTTAATGTTATTAAATTCATTATTTTTTTGCAAAAACAAACTTGTATGGCCTATTTACCTGTTGAAAACCTCTGTAATTTTCATTCATGGCTGCCATTGTTAATTGCATTCATTCTCAGCCCTTTTGAATCTAAAAACACCTACAGATTTGATTAAATCCATATTTTGAATCCTCAAAAGAAAATATGGGATTTTTTATATTTTTATGGCCTATGGTATGGCCTTCCAATGCCCTAGCTACAATTTGATATCATTTCCAGCAAAACATACCTCAAAAAATTTGCTAAAACTCAGCCAAAATAATTTTTATCCTACCTGTATGGACTTGTACGGCCTCCATGAGTGAAAGAAGGTGCAGTAAACATTTCTAGGAGTATCCATGGCATCCTAGGCAAACATGGCATAGGTTTAAACTCAAGAAAATAATTTTTTTCATGTTTTTAGAGTTTGGATATCAAATATTTGCATTAGATGTGTCCCACATGAGAAAGCTTGGCTGAGAAGATTAAAAAGGAAAAATATTTGATTTATTTACATATATGTATTTTTTTTTAATTCTCCCTCATAGACAAAATCTAGCATAAATACAAGTTTTTGAGTATTATGTTTTGAAAGTGCTCTTAGAGCAATTGGTTTAAGTCATTTTGTAAGAAGCTTACAAAGAGGAGGTCAAGGGTTCAAATCCCTTATTTTTTGAATAAATTTCATTAGAATATACTTTTTGTAAAAGTAATATTCCCTTTTAAATTGCTTTTTGTATGCCTTGAAAATTGTGAAGCGCATACTTATTATATTGTGTTGTTTGAAAAATTGAAAAAATGGAATTAAATTCTATTTCTTTTACATTATTGTGGTGATATAAGGGTATAATTGGTGGAATAATGATGTAATTTTGAAAAATAAGGTTTAATAAATTGATTTTTGGTGAGGTTAAGTATAAAACCCATAAAAAAATTCTTGTTTTTCCTTTTTTTCTCTACGCAGAAGTTAAGTGAAAAAACCCATAGAAGTAGTGTCTTGTCCAGTGAGTGTGATATTTGTTTCATCTCTTTTGAACTTTGTCACTCTTTTCTCTAATGCACTTGCTTTTATTTCAAGATGCTGAAAATTTAAAACTTGCTTTCAGATGGTGATAGATTAATAATTTCCAATTAATCTGATTGAAAATGATTGGTGGAGGCTTCACTAGTTTATAATGAGTTATGGGATATTGTCAAGAATAAAAATCCCACATTGCCAATAGAATAGGGTAAATTAGATGTATTAAATTTGCATGATTCTAAGTCCTTAGATCTCATTAAATGCTATTTTACTCATGATACTTATGTTCATATTTAAAATTCTCCTCATAATTACACTACATGGAAAACATTATCAGATTTGTATGATAAGAAATATAAGCATAAGAAGATAAATATTCATATGCAATTGTTTAATTTATTATTAGATGAAGATGGGGATATGGGGGAATATATGTCTAAGTTAAAAAATATCACTACTGAGTACACTAAGGCTGGGTTTGGAAAACTAGATGATGATCTCATAGTCACTACTACTTTGAAAGGACTACTTGGGTCCTATAGGAATTTTGTTGAAATGTTGCATGTCTATAAAAAGATCATAGGAATCACCTTTGATAAGTTGGCTAAGTCTCTCATCTAACATGACCTCTCTCTAACAAAGAAATCCAAGAAAAATGAAGAAGCCCATGTTTTAGAGTCAAATCCTAGTTCATCTTCATTCGAGCATCAAAATAATAGAGGAAATAGTTATAGAGGGGGTTGAGATTATAGAGGAGATAGATATTAAAATAGAGGTATGGGTTATTCAAATAACCAACAATCTAACCAATCACATGAAACAAGTGATCGAGGACATGGTCACAACTCATATAGGGGAAAAGGTTGAGGTAGATTAGACATTCAATGTCATAGATGTGGAAAATTTGGTCACATTGCCTCACAATGCAGGATTCCTTTTAATAAAATTAAGAGGCCACAAAAAATGACTAAATCTAACTCTGCTCAATATGTCGATCATGACTATGATGAGTCCAAATATGTTTCCCATGAATCTTCATTCACTACTTTGGGGCACATTGATTATATTAAATATGAGGCTAGAGATGAGCTCACAGATGTATGGGTTTTAGACACAGGAGTAACCAAACACATGACATTTAGGAGAGATTTCTTTTGGTCTTTCAAGGAATATTCTCTCTCTCTAGTTACGTTATTAGATAAGTCTACGGATACACCACTAGGACTTAGATCTATTTGGATTCTTCTTCATAATGGGTCAATAAAATACTTGAAGGATGTTTGGTATGTTCCCACATTAAATAAACACTTACTTTATTTGGTAACTATTAGAAAGAAAGGTTATCAAATTGTGCTTTAAAATGGGCTCACTTACATTAATTCAGTGAAGGATGATTATAAAATAATGTATATAATATATGAAGATGGAAACTTGGTTAGATTACACTGTAAAGTGCTTCCTCCCACTATAGAACTTACGATAGTTATTGACATAGGTACATGTACTATGTCTACACAACAGTTATGGCATCTCCACTATAGACATTTGAATATCCACTCTTTAGTGGATTTGTAGAGATATGGTATGGTGAATGGGTTGTCCACTTTTCACAAAGATAGTATTCTTTATGAGTCATGTGTTTTGGGCAAACAAAATCAAGAAAAAAATCCTATGTAGTCATCCTAGAGAGCTAACAGGTGTTTGAAGTTAGTTCATAATGATGTATGTGACATGAAAAAGTCATCCATTGGTGGGTGTAGATACTTTTTCTTGATTATTGATGACTTTTCTTAGATGATTTGGGTATTTTTTATGAAAAACAAATCTAAAGTTTTCACTAAGTTTGTTGATTGGTTACACTTAGTTAAAAAAGAAACAGGTTCACATTTGGTCACTCTAAGTTCAGATAATGGAGGTGAGTATACCTTAAATGAATTTTTAGATTATTTTTGAGAACATGGCATTCATCAAAAATATAGTAATGCTTATACTCCACAACAAAATGGAGTATCTAAATAGATGAATAGAACTTTAGAGGGAAACATGCATGCCATGTTACACTATAAACAACTTGATAAGTTTTTGGTAGAAGCCAATGGTACTATAGTGTATTTTAGAAATAGGTCCCCCACAGTTGAAATTTTGGGATAAACTCCTTATGAGGCATGGTATGGGTTTAAACCAAAAGTTAAACACTTGAAAGTGTTTGGATGTCTTTATTTTTCTTTGGTTCTTATTAAACACAGAACTAAGTTAGAACCATGAAGTTGAAAATGCATCTTTCTTGGTTATTTTGAAGATAAAAAGGGTTTCATTTGCTTGCTTAGGATATAGGAAAATTCATAGTGAGTTGAGATGTAATATTTGATGAGTTTGGGACTATGAACACTATAGAGATTAATTCTCAACTTGATAGATTAAAGAGGAAAAATAAAAAAAGAGATAAGGGTTTGAATAATAGGGATAACTCTTCGAAGTTGTGGTATGAGACTCAAATTCCTTCACTTTCCTCTCCTTCATCTATAAGTTCATAGGTTGATGACTTATAAATTGTTGAAAATTCTCTAAGTCTCCCTTCAAATGATGTACATAATGAGAATTTTAGAGTCCCTAATTTGAATAATTTGGCTAAGTATCCAAAATGGGTGCAAAGTACTTTATCTGACTTGAAAGTAGATGAAGTTGGTTTAACAAGGCCTAGGAATTCTCAAAAATAGGTAAACTATGCTATGGTTATTACTACTTCTTCCTCTAAGCCATCCACTTTTGAGGAGGCATCTACTGAACATGTTTGGAAAAAGGCAATGAAATGTGAGTATGATTCCATACTTAGCAATAATACATGGGTTTTAGTTGATCCTCCTCCACATGTTAAACCCATCAGATGTAAATGGATTTATAGGACAAGTATAAATTAGATGGATCCATCGATAAACATAAGGAAAGACTTGTTGCAAAAGGATATGTGCAACAAGAAGGTATTGACTATGAGGAAACATTTGCACCAACTACCAAATGGCACACTAATTATATGGTACTTACCTTAGCAGCACAAAATGGTTGGAAAGTACATCAATTAGATGTTAAAAGTGCTTTTTCAAATGGTGATTTACAGGAATAAGTGTATATGAAACAACCTCAAGGTTTTGAATAGGTGGGTGCCAAACACAAAGTATGTAAATTAATAAAAGCTTTGTATGGGCTCAAATAGGCACCTAGGGATTGGTATGATAAAATGGATTCATAATTGAAATCCATTGGTTTTAATCATAGTGAATTAGATGATACTCTCTATTTTTGAGTGCAGGGTAAGAAAATGGCGATACTTGTTCTATATGTCAATGACTTATTTATCATAGGTAATGATGAAAACCATAACAAGTCTATGAAGAAGGAATTAAAAGATGGGTTTGAGATGACAGATCTTGGACTTCTTCACTAATATCTAGGCATAGAGGTAATTCAAAAAGATCATAGTATTTTCATTTCACAAAATAAGTATATTTTGGAGTTATTACAAAGGTTTGGCATGAGTGATTACAAACCAACCGTCACTCCCATAGAAAGTAACTTGAAGTAGTCTAAGGATGATAGCAGTGCCTTTTTTGATGGCACTACATACAGACAATTGGTGGGAGGTTTGATATACTTGATGACTACCAGGCCTGATATTTCATTTTCAATTGGAATTTTATCTAGGTTTATGCATGATCATAGAGAAATTCATTGGCATGTGGTAAAATAAGTACTTCATTACCTTTAGGGAATGAAAACATATGGCCTTGAATACCACCACAATAAGAACTTCAAACTTGTTGAATATTGTGATGCAAATTTTGGTAGATGTGTGGATGACAGAGTGTCAACCACAGGATACACTATGCATATGGGTTCAACTGCCATTGCTTGGTTTTGTAAGAAGTAAGATACAATGGTAAATTCATCAGTAGAATTATAGTATATTATATCATGGGATGCTTCTAAATAAATTATTTACCTACATCATATTCTTTAAGATTTTTAGGTTTCTCTGTTTGTTCCTACACAGTTATACATTGATAATCAAAGTGCAATCAAGATGTCCAAGAATCCAATGTTTCATGACAAAACAAAACATATGTATGCTAGATACCATTATCTATGAATGCTAGTAGTAAAGAAAGCTCTTGATCCAATATATTTTCTAACTACTGATCAGATAATTGACATCTTCACAAAACCCCTTGACAGAATCAAATTTGAAAAATTTAGAAAAATTCTTGGTATGTGTCCAAAGACCCGACTTTGGATCATAGGGGGGTTTGTTAGAGGACTTGTTCCAAAGACTTAACATTAGGTTATATTTTTCGTAGGTTAATAAATAATAATTTTTAATGGGGCATGCATCTTTTTATTAAAGACACCCCCATAAAATAAAGTTACTTAGTTTTAGTTTTAGGTAGTTTTCATGTTTTGTTTTTATTAATTATAACTACCTTACGGGTTGTTCTCCCATAAATAGTTGGTTATAGGATTAGTTGATTTTACCGGTCATGGGTAAAATATATATAATCTATGTTTGCAATGGAAAAGGGTTAATGGAGTAAAGGCACCCTTATGTACTTGTTTTTTGAAAATCAATAAAATACTTATGCACTCATACTAAGCAAGGATAAGGTTCAAACTATTTGTTCAAGGAGTTATCACCCAAGAGCCAAAACCCCATTTAGTATGAAGATAGGAAATGCAAAAGTAGAAACTAAGATCACACCCCTTAGGGTATGCAAACCTTTTATAAAAGAAAGTGAAATCCCAGGTAGTGCCATGGGTATTGATAACCCTAACTTTGAAATATCGAATTTGAAGGTTACTGAAGTTAGGAAACAAGAAGTTAGTAGAGTGATGGGGAAGCATGCCTAAGGGTTTAATAAAAAATTATAGGACTTCCATGAGAAGCTAGAGCCTAGCATCCCAGTTGGTTTCCCTTATGGAGAATTAAAACACTATAAAGTTAGAATTTGAAAAACTAAATGAAACATGGAGAAATCTCAAGATGGTTGAAGGAGCTAGTGTGAGGCTGGAAGCCACTCTAGGAAATAATGAAAAGGAAGTCATAAGGATCACCCCATTAAAAGTGACATCCACCCTAAGCATTAAAATTATGTAAAAAATCAAAACTAAAAACCCTAAGAAGGTCAAGGGGAGGATGGAATAGGATGGGAATATGGTATAAGGCCCCAATATTTGAACAAGAGGAAAAATTAGTATCACCAAGTAAAAGGAGAGTAAATACAAGAATAATACCATTAAGATTGAGATATAGGTAGGCTCCATGGATTCCTAGAGTAAATTTAATGTAATTCTTTTCTGTAGGTCCTAATAGTTTCTTTTTATCTAAAGTCTTAGTAGTAAACTAGTATAAGTTTTTATTGGTTATTGGCCAATTTTAAATGTTTATCTTTGGATTCTTTTAATTATAATAGTGTACTTGTTTATCTCTATGGTTTAAAGATCCATCTAAAAATTGATTTTCACATTATCAATAAAAAAGGTTTGAAATTATGAGAAATGAGAAAGATATGAACAATCTATCACATGATTCAATGTATGGTTTACATTAAATGATGGCATGTTCATGTATGAACAATATTCCCCTAGTGTATGTGAGATGTAACTTTAAAAATATATAGGAGACTAAAAAAAGTATGTAGAGGACTAATTTTACATCTTATTTTCATCAAATTTATAATTTTCAAATTTGAAACATGTATGATAAATATATCATAGAATGATAAATATTGTGGATGATTAAATGATGATTTGAATGTTAAAACAGAGTAAAATGGATAAAATTTAGAATAATTAAGTCTTTGTGTGTACTATTTTGAATTTCTAAGTGAAATTTTTAGAAAACAAACACCCAAATAGGGTTATTAATGATAAAAATTCCTAACCTATACTTGATGGTTATGACCTTGGTAGAAATGTAAAATTTAATAGTGTAAAGTGTGAAAATAAGGAAATACATGGTAGAAGATGGAAAATTTGATCCTTATTTTAAACTATTTAGATCTAGGAAGTGAAAAGGAAGGGATAAGAGGTCAACAATTCAAAAATATCCAAGGTTTTATAATAATTTATTAAATGATTTAATTTGTAATCAAAATTAGAATATGATGCATTAGTCAAGAATTTATGTACCATAATATTTTTTATTTTTTGAATTATTTGATATATTTCTAATTTTTTTAGAATATTTGAAATGCAACAAAATATCCATTTATATCATAAATTTAATAATAAGATAATATATGATAATATTTTAATTAAACATTTTCATAAAATAAAATTCGGTAAATGTGCCCATATCAAGATTAGAAGATGTATCATGTGTAGTAAGAAAACTATCTAGATCATTAGTTATTTAATATTGTGTAAGAATAAATTCAAGAGATTCAAAATGATGTGATGTATTATTTTTACAAATTTCATTATGTTTTAATCATTTATTTAGGATACCTTACCTATGATATTGCTTGTTCAAATTTAAAATGTTTTTGTTGATAAATTTTCTTTTGCATAGGTTTATTTAAAAACCTTTACACCCTTTTATAAATTGGATGATCATAAAACTTTTGATTAAATTATATAGCTATAAACATGATTTGTTTCTCATATATGTGGCATTAAATTATGGTGGTGTATGGGGTGGAGGAGGTACCATATATTATAAAGGGTACTCATTTCTTATTCCTAAAATTTTGACAACTTGATTAAAATGAATATACTTTAAACATGTGTACTATAGAAGAAATAACATGGAGATTTTTCAACCAAGGTAATCCTAATATCACATCCAAAACCTAATTTTATGGTATAACTATATAAGAGTAGAGAGTATTATAGGACCCACTTGAATAGGTAACACAATAAATACCATAGGGGTTTATTATTTGCTACTGAATGTATTGACACCTTTATTAAATGGTTGTATGTCATTTTATGAGTAACTTATTTAATGAATCAATGTTATTATGGATTAATTCTTACTTAATTTATTGTAAACTATCATACTATGAATAGATTATTTATCAATATAATCTCATATATATAAAGCATTAAAGTTAGAGTCATCATCATCTATATCACTATCATCAAAATTAATAATAGGGCATGATTGGATAGTTTGACTAATTTAACTAATAATTAAATCCAATAGATGATAATATGACTCAATATGTGGATAATAATTGTAACTGTTACGTACTATTGAATTATGATTATTTTTATCATGATTAAGAAATGTATCACTAAAAAAACTTCAGTTTAGCATTTTCATTTTATTGAGGCTTAGGCTCTTCTATAAAATTAACAATTTCAATGATATTTTTATAACTACTATCTTGAATAATGTTCTTAAGATTGAAACATGTGTAGTATAATTACCATTGCATTTATGATAATATCAATATGCATTGTTTTCAAAATATCTACCTTGAGGTTTATTCACTCTAGTTCAAATGGTGGTGGTAAAGTAATAACTTTACATTTAAGTAGCTTTTGAAAAATAGTTTGAGGTGGTTGTGGTAACATATACAATTTCCTCCTTGGTTTATCTAATTAAAAAAGAATTTATAAGGTTGATAAATAACATTAAATTTAATGTTTTCATTTTATTTAGTATTAATTGTCTTAGCCTTGTAAGAGGGTTTGATTTAGAACTTGATTGTGGAAGTTGAAATAGATAAAATAGTATACTTATCTTGTTCAAAAAAAAAATCTTATCTTATCTTTATCTTATAGTATGATAAATATCTTGAAATGATCTAAATTTATTAAAAATAATGGACACATGTAATGGTGCAAGAATGTTTTTTGAAAAATGTATTGCAATTCATTTTCTATAAATGTGTTAGTAATTTTGGCAATCATTGTATTATAATGAATCACATAATCACTAATAGGATCATTATTTCCTTACTGAATCTTGGAAATTTGAGCATAAGAAAGTTTTTCATCAATGTTAATACAAAAGTGTTTGAGAAATAAATCTTTTAATTGGTTTAATGTTTTGAATGATTGAGTATATAGATGATAAAACCAATGCAAATTATACGTTTTTAAGTTTCTTGAAAATAATTTGGTTATCAATTTTTTTAATAAAATTATAATCCAAACATGTTGTGTAAAAAGATAAGTTATTTTTATTTTGGATTTCCTTTACCCTAATATAATGGAATATTAGGATCTCCAAATATTGTAGGTAAAGGGTATGATGCATTTTTTTATATATTAATATGAATTAAAGCTTAGGAATCCAATGATTATCTAGATTTTGGGATACCTTGATCTAATTACAACACCTTAGCTTGCATAAATTCAATCATTTGCTTAATAAATTGTGCATTAAGAAAGATATGTGGTGGTATGTGTATCTATCAAATAATATTTATTAGTTAATAGGTTAGGCATAAGAATATAATTTTTTATAAATCTTGTGTTTCCCCAAAGCCTAAATATGTAGATGGAAAATTATTATAGAAAATTATAGTAGTAACACTTATGCCAGGGATAACAATAAGTTGTTCAAAAAAATATTTTGGTTCTTGAAATTTAGTAGCATGATCATTATTATGTTGTTCATATTGGGATACAAATAGTAACAATTTAATGTCTCTAAGATGAGTTTCAAGGCATTCACCAAATTATTTTACATCAATAGGATCAATACTATTGTTAGTATATGCATGGGCCTTATCACTTTATATGGAAATAATAATTCTATCAATAGGGTATAAAGTAAGAAATGTAATATATGAAATATATATATGTTCTTGTTCTCACGTTATTCTTGAATTGAAAAAAATGAATTAATGAAGCTTGTGTAGAACATTAAACAATATCATTAACATAGTCATAAAAAAATTCTATATTATACATGGAAAAAATATTGCAACTAATAGCTAAAAATAAAATGTTAAAAACGTAAGGAATTTTTTTGCATGCATATATTAGTAAATCCTTATGAATTTTAAGGTCAAAAGAAGATAATTTGACTGTGAGATACCAGATTTGAGGTCAAAATAAATATATATTAGTGTCATAAAATATATTTAGATAAAAATTAAGTTTTTTTTAGTTCCATATTTAAATCCAATTTTGAAAAAAATTCTTTTAGTGTCAAATATTCAAGAATTTATCTAAATCTAGGACAAATTTTTTGAAACACTAAAAGACAATCTTAATCAGAACCTATATTTGATAAATCTCAATCAATAAATAGGGTAACCAAATGGTTTATCTAAATTTTAATTAAATTTTTAATCAACCCTAATTATGATAAATAAACAGAATACTGCTTGAAGATAAAAATGGATATTTAAATAATAAATTGAAAGTATATGACTGAAATAGACAAAATAAAAATTTAAAACAAGAATAACTATTAAAAATTTAAAACATGGTTTTTTTTCCATCTATTGACTATGTTTTATTGATAAAAGTCTAAAATAAGAAAATAGGAGCAGTTCCATAGAAACCTATAAAAATGAAACTGGTAGAAGAATAAGGTCAAAATCATCCAACTAAGGTAAAAAATGTTTGACAATCCTAACCCTTTGTAATAAATAATAAAACTAGTTTACAATCATGTGAAATAGATATATTTATGCATGTGTTCTAAAATTTGACCTTTGGTAATGTGTGAAAGCCCTGTAAATAGATTTTTGAATGTTGAAACCATAACAAAGATTTATAATTCTTGAAGACTTAGAAATATAAAACTTTCAAGTGTAGTTAGACTGAGCTAACCCTAATCACCCCCATGACAACTAATGGTAATGATGTATCCATACTCTAAAGAGATAATTCAAGCCCACATAGTTCTCCCACCTAGAGTGTTTTGTGTATTTTTTCTCCTTTGAGTATGTGTATATTTATATAAATGGCTTAAATACCTGATCATGATTTTCTTTGGGATGAGTAAAATATCATTTTGATTTCCCTAAGGACTACTTTAAATGCATATAAATATAATTTGGAATACTATGGACATTTTTCTCAATGTGCAATAGTGTAAATGTGCCTCTATATTGAATTTTCAAAGTGGAATATGAGTTCCTTAAATGTTATTTTATAGCAATCCAAAAGGGTAAATCACACACTTGAACACTTATAAACATGGAATATGACATAAGGGATGGTTTAAATTTTAAATATGACCATTAAAATGCAAGGGTGATAAACTTCAAGTAGGTTTCAAGGTCATATGAGAATCATGACCAAAACTAGATGATTTTTACCCTTAAAGAAACATGTGGAATTTTGGGTATGGTTCCATCTAAATAGATTATTAGGGGTGTTTTCAACTGATATAATATTTTTATAGGTGACGAATGATGAATTAAAAATTAAAAAGGTATTGACATGTGCTTAGAATATCCAACGTATTGAAATAGGTTTGAAATAAGTTCACAAATTAGTTAAAGTGAAAAAGGGTTAAAACTAACATGATCAAGTATTTTTAACCAAATTTAGGTGTCTAAAAAATATTATAATATGTTTTTTAATTAATTTCAATAAAATGTAACTCAACTTTAAAATATAAATAATTTTTTACTTAAGGTGTGAATTAGGACCTATGATTGGTCAAAATCACCCAAGCTCATGTTTCAACCTTGTTAAGAGATAGGATAAATTGTTTCAGATTTTTTTTTTCAAACCCACCTTATTTTATCTATGTTTTAAAATTGGGCCTTGGGGTCATGTAGTTTTCTAGGTCCATATAGGAAATGGCATGTTAGATTAATACTTATAGGTCTTATTGATGTGTTTTTTAAGTGCACCATAGATAATGGGATTAAATCCCTCATTTTAGGACCACCAAAGGTGATCCAAGGCATGAGTTACAATTTTGACACACCTATGTAGTTTGCATTTAATAGTTCAATGAAATGATGTGAACATTACCACATGAATAAATATTTCTAGTAATTATCTCCACTTAACTTCAAATTTTATCAACCTTAACCAAATATGTATAATGATGCATCTTAACTAAGTGAAATTATTATGAAATTTTTAAAAATAAAAAGATAAATGTAGGTAAGAAAATAAGCTTGTCTAAATTTCACTAAGATATATTTCACTTAAAATGATCACTTGCTAAATTAATTTGATCTTTCACCCATGTTTACCTATTTTGGTATACGATCAAACTAAAACAAACATGGAAAATAATCTAAGGAATAAGTATTTTCAAATACAACATCCATAATATTCCTTATGCAATATAGATTACTACATAGAGTTTCTAAATAACAACCCATTCATCCAAAATAATTAGATTAAAATAGAGCTGACTATTAAACCCTATCAAATGATATAATCTCTCAATTTGACTTGATTCTCATTAGAAATTTAAATTATTACATTGATCATAATAATATAAAAACATCTATAATTTAAGTAATAAAATTGAGAAGGTAGAAACACCATATAACTCAAAAACATCCTAAGATATTTTAAAGTTATTAATTTCCCAATAAACATTTTTCTCCTCAAAAAATATAAATATATATATATATATATATAAGGAGACACCTCATCACAAAATAAAAAGTTTTTAGTAATCAATATATCCTCCTATAACAAAATTAAAACCACTACCCAAGAAAGCACTAAGATAATATAAAAATATGGGTTTAATATTTGCTAGATAAATGTGTTTAACCCTAAATTAGATTTAGGAATCCTAACTTGGGTATATGGGTTTAACAATATAGAAATTATAATACACAAGGTGATAATCAGATATATAGCATGTCAATTGGGTGATAAACTTAGATATAAAAATATACTAAATTTATTATGTTGAGAATAGAATAAATATAGAAAGTAAAACTAAGTTATGCATGGAATGAAAAATAAGTAATATACGTAGATGGTTTTGATGATAACATAGTATTATATCTAGAATAGATATAAAGTAGTCTAGAATATTATTATAGAAGAGTTTTTAGATCTTATATATGATGCTTCTTGGATTTCTTGACACTAACATCAACCCTGGATGATTGCATTGATGCTCCTTTCTAGTTTAGGTACATGTGTCTTGTAAAAAATACCTTCTAGAAATGGATGTGACCCCCAAGATGCTTTCAAGTTTGTCTTTACCTTCACTCTAGTGTATTTAGATCTAGGTTCTTGACTATCATTCCTCATTAAATTTCAAAACCTTAGTTATTTATCTTCATGGTGACCTTGGGGAAAAATGGGTTAGTTATCACATGATGTCGAGTTGACCCACAATATCCCTCTATTAGTGGGCTTTTCCTACATATCTAATACTCTGAAGAAGGCCTCATACTGATTTATTTTTCTCATGTGTGTTGGCTTGTGTTTAAATCACACAATATGTGTAACTCAAGTACAATAATGACCTAACTTGTAACTTGGAAAATTAGGATCTTAGGTTGATCCTTTAGTATTTTAGACCTATACATGTGTTATACCTATTAATATTATGGAAATAGGGAGGATTTGTTTAATTTAATGCTTGATATATTTATTTTGATAAGTTACCTTAGTCTCTTTATTATTTTTATAGGTCTATGATAGGTAAGGAATGAGTGAGGATTGATCTTCTATTTATATCAATCCCTATGGAAAATTAACTTACATTAAATCACTTAGGTTGAACATTAGGATGCATTCCATATTTAAAATATATTACTTTAGGGCACAAGACATTTTCATCAAATTAGGACACTAATGTCAATGTTAGTCTCTATCATGGATGTTAGTGACTAGGGAGAATGAAAGTAGGTATACATTCATAACTTGTAGTGATGGAATATAAGTACATGTTAAGCATTATGGTAAAGATATAAGTCCTATGTCATCAACATAAGACTATTCAGACTAAAAGATATAGCCAAGAGGCATCAAATAGAGTAGATACAAGACTTACAAAAGTAGGAAAGGTCTATACTAAGAGGAACATCTAAGTTATGATTTTTACAAGTGTAGAAGACTGAGGTGCTATATAATCCATAAATATCATCTATAAAAGGATAAAAATAATGCTCTAATCATTCCACATCATCATTAGTTATCATCAACTAATTAATTCTTATCATCATTTTCCTGGAGAGCTTAGGCAATCAACTACATGTCATGATCAATTATACCATGTTAATAACAAGTATAAAAAATAGAATATTAACTCAAGCTATCAGTACTGCATGATTAACTAGAGGAATTTTTTAATTTAGTCTAACTACATTTACTTTTTCAATGCTCTTTGTTTCTTGAATTATAAGATTTAAAATTATTGACCTCCCTATCTATTAAACTTAGATATCTTGTGGATAAAAATTAATTTAAACCTATTCATCTATGTTTTTAACTCTACGATAGTAATTGTTTTATTGTCCTTAATGACCAATGCCATTAAATTTTATTTCCTAAAATTGTCTAGTATGTTTATTATTCACTCTTCAATAGGCACAAGTATAGCATACATATATCATAACCAATTCTCCAAAGATGTTTTCATATGTGTATATAAAATTATTAACATATACTCACATCAAACAATTTCATAACCTTAATCTCTAGGAAAAGATCGATTTTGAACACCACAATAATATTTTTCAGTTTTTTATCAATCTGCACAATTTTAGAAAAATATTATTACACCTTTTTTTAATACATCACTTCTCATTATAACTTCATAAAATTTAGATAATTTGTGCATAAAACTATTAAAATCACTCTTAATTATGCATACCATATCACCAAAAAAATTATGTTTAGATTGATTTTCAATAATCTTTAGCTTTTTGTCATTCTTCTAACAAATTTAGTAGTCATTTGGTAATTAGATTTCTCCACTGATTAAATACATTCCAAAATTTCATCCACACCCATATATATTCTTATCTTTGTTTTATTATTTAGATAAAATAATTATTTTTTTGTGTGCAATAATATATGATTCCCATCCTAAGTGAATCTCCATGTAGCTTACATTTTTATTTTACCTATGCATTATTCAAACCTCAACATGATCTTAGATATCCATGATATAATATCTTAGGCCATTGGACTTTAATTCCATTTAGGTCATCAATCCAATCACCTTGAACAAATTTTCCTTGTTGAGTGGTGGTCATGTAAATGTAATTTTTTGACACATTTTTTTGAATGGTTGGAGTGGGAATGAATTATGGTATTAAGGTGGAAATAGCCATGGAAAGGGGTGGAAGTGAAATAGAAATGCTAGTGGGAGCTTGTGTCATGGGATTGGTCATAAATGGAATCAAATATGAATGTAGTTTTTTTTCTCATGTAAATAGATGGATAAATTATAGTAGGGATATTATGTAACATAGTGAATGAAGATACTAGTTGTGAATTGAAATTAAAATTTTGGGGCATAGACACAATCAATTATACTATAGTACTTAATGGAGGTGAAGTCATGGTAACATCAATCATGGATGGTGTAAAAAAATTTACACATCATAAATTAGAAATATTGTGATTTTATTGAATAAGTGGGTTATCAATTATTTTACTTGGGATGGCATGTGTTAAAATAACCTGCCTACTATAGACATTATTAAAACCTATTGAACCCATAAAATTAGGAGGAAAACTAGATGACATCATAAGAATTAATATGGCTACAATAGGGAAACTAGATAATGAAGTTACTTACACTAGAAATAAACTACACTATGGTGTATAATAAATAATATGTTTTAAAAAAATAGGGAATGTAAACAAGAATCCCCTTACCTAACCAATGGTGGATAATCCCAAGAAATTATGGTAGATAATGAAGGTATTCCTTGCAATACCATTCTCTTAAGCTTGGATTTTATATTTGGTGTTTAATATATGGTTAAATTAGCATGTGGTATCTTTTCTAACACTTTTTGTTCTTGAGATCCTTGATTTTAAGTTCTCCTACAACCAACTACTTCTAACTTGGCTAAGAACTCTACATCATTTAATGGATTTATATAAAATGTATCATATTCATGAGGTTCATGGTTATATATTATATTCAACTTAGACCTCAGATAATGCACATGTATTCCCACATTTACCCAGTGTCTCATTCCATATGTTCATATCATTTTAGGATAAATGATGACCTTTGTGTTTTTAAAGCCTAGATTGAAAGAAAAATCTTGAATTTCATTATTCCAACCTGAAGATGTAAATAAGGATAGGTAATTTTTGTTTTGTCATACAATGGTTGGCATTCCTTCAAAAAATTGAAATGTATTTTCTTGTTCTAATACCCTATCAATTACATGATAAAGAAATTTTAATGGATAAACCGTAACTCCTTCAATCCTTATGAATATTAAATATTTAGACTACCAATATGCACCAATATATAGAATGAAATTTCTCATAACCTATAATATCCTAGGCATACTTTCCTCATTAATATTTATATACAATAGACAATAAAAACAAACACAAATTTCTCTAATGTGATGTTTATAATGGTTCTCATAAAATTTATCATAATACAAATGAACTAGAGGAAAATAAAGTATACACTAAGGAAATTTTTGATGCTAAAAAGGCACAGTTATAGAGCATGCATCCACTAATTATGACATCATATAAAAAATTACTCCATGTCTCACCCTCATTACCTATTCCTCTAGATTATAACATATGATTTACCCTAATGTGGTTATTTCCTTCTCATCAATGATCATTAGAAGTATGGTAACTAATAATTTTTTTACATTCATGATGTCATAAGCTCCATACAATCTATTTAATAATAACATGTCAACTTGAACACCTTATCTGAATACTATTATGGTGTATGTATCCACATCACTTATATCAGCCTAATTTTCTATATCCTTAGCCCATCCCATAAGGTATTCTATTAAATAACGAAGTGAAATTCATAAAATCCTTATTTCCAATATAAAGAGGTAAATAATATAGTTATTTAGTTGTTTTTCCTACAGTGGCTTTCCATTATTTTAACAAACTACAAATCAATTTTATATTATGCTAACATGCCAGTTAAATGATAAGGTAATTTTAATAGATAAACCATAACTCCTTTAATCATTATGACTAGTAAATATTCATAGTTCTAATATGCATCAATTTTTATAATGTAATTTCTAATAACCTTTAATAACCTTGGAATATTTGCCTCATTAATATATCTATAAAATGGATGGTATAAACCATCACAAATTTCTTTGATTTGATCTCTATAATGGTGCTCAAAAAATCTATCACAATGTAAATTCACTAGAGGGTAGGAAGGTATCCACTGAGGAAACTTTAGATTCCATAAAGGTAAAATTATAGAGCATGAATCATCAATGTATGACATCATATATAAACAACCTCCATGCCCCTCTCTCATTACATGTTACTTCAAATTTTAAAATATAATTTCCCCTAAAATAGGTATTTCCTTATCATCGGTAATCATTAAAAGTAGAGGAATACATAAATTATTTACATTCATGATGTCATAAGATCCATATAATCTAATCATAAATAACATGTTTAATTAAACACTTTCTTAAATAATATTATGTGGTATGAATCCAAATCACTTCTCTCAACCCAAATGTTTGTGTCTTTAACCTAGTCCTTAAGGATTTATTTGAGAACATGATTATGTAACCATTATTGGTCATCCTATAAACATATAATATTTTCAAAATTTTATTGATTATTGATTCTTTAAATCTTACAATAACCCATTTTGAATTTATCTCTCTAAGTGCATGCCTTAAGGGGTGCACCAAGAAAGTTGTGGGTAGACCTTTGGTGCTTCATAGGATTATTATCCCTTATTTCCATATTATTCCCTATCTATTCATCTCATAAAATCTTTCCCTAAGATAAATCTCCTTCCTTGCACATTCTTGTTTCTATCCTTATTTCCCTTGCTTAGTACCCTTTTTATCTATTTATTAATCTCAGTTGACCTAGTCAACCTAGCACAGTCTCAGGTCACTTTAGCTCTTTAGGCCTAGTTTCCATCTGGCCAACCTAGCATAACTAACATGTTTGAGTTATTATTGAGTCAAATAATCCTATATATACAAGGTAATTTTAGTCATTTCCATTTGAATGCAATCAATAGTTATTATTCACTCATGCTTCTTCACAATCTTCTCTTCCAAAATTATTTTCTCACGCTTCTTCACAATCTTCTCTTCCACCATTATACTTGAGGATTTTTAGATTAGGTTTATTATTTTGAGAATATAAGTATTTTTTATAGGTTTTGGATGCTTTGGCCTAGAAAAGTTATCTTTACAAACCACAACAACCTCTTGTGAATCCCCATTGGCCAAGGGAGAGATTGAGTCATGACAGGTTCACATTCAGGTAAGTATATTACAACTTTATTCTCCTCTCCTTTAGTAGATAGAAGTAACATAAGTATTGGATAGAATAATATTACTCTTCATATTCCATGTATTAGGGTGTTACTAATACTTACATTATTTGAAGTTACCTATACATGTATTTTATTGTTTTACATTTAACCCCTTACTTTGTGCCACAAGATTTGGTGAGCACTAGATTAGTGTAATTTTCTTTTTATTTGATTATTTTACTTTCTTGTTTATTAAAATAAGTGAATATAGAAACCATAAGACTCTTTTAGGATTGTTTTGTGATTATATTATACCATAGGATTTGGAACCCTACCTAGCATGATGTGTTGTGACATATGATACAAGTGATCCCCTAATCAAGTCTTGAAGATCCTCATATTGGTCATGCTCCTGCTTAACAAGTGTGTGACCCAATCAAAAGTGTAAGTTTGATCTATATTATTTCATATAGGATTAATTCATGCACACCATGCAATTATGATTGCATACATTTTGGTAAACATGATGTGAAACCTATCCCACCACTGGTTGGATTGTCTTCACATTTCCATTTTTATCTCTTTCTTGTTAATGTTAGCATTCACTTTGGCTTCACATTCATTACATTATAGTGAACCTAACATGAATCCTATCCTACTAATGGTTGTATTGTATTCACATTTCCATTTTTGTTTCCTTTCTTATTTAGCATTAGCTCCACTTTGACTTCACCTTCATTACATTTTAGTTAACATAATGTGAATCAAACCCTTATAAGGTTTTTTTCACTTATTTTATTACTTTTTTATCATTCACATTATCACTTATATATTCCTTATTTACATTATCTACTTCATCATGAATCCAACACATTTTATGTTTTGTAAAATGGATGAGTAGTACTAAATATATAGGCAAAACAATTTTCCTATCTGTTATACTAGGTCAACCTAGTCAACCTAGTGATTTTATAACCTCTATACACTGTGATAAGTTGATATGGTTGACCTAGTACTATCTTCAAACCTTGTATGTTATGCTAGGTTGATTAGGTCAACCATGTACTATTTTCTTTCTTTTATACTTTCCAAATTAGCTTTTTTCTTTCCTTATATGTTTGATTTAGTTCTCTAACTGCCTAAATAAGTTCTTTATCTCTATCTATCTATTATTATTATTATTTCTTATCATTATTTTCATTTTATCTACAAGAATCATGTCCCTCATTATAGTCTTCTTAGACAACCTAAATCCTTTTGTATAATCTATGGGGTTCTCTTTGCTTCTTATCCTTTCCTATCTCTTCTTCCTCTTTTTAATTGTTGGGGCATCTTATGATTCCCATCCACACATTAATTTAAATTTTGGGGCATCTTATGATGCCAACCTTTATATCCTTTCAGAATTTGGGAATTTTATGATGCCCATACCTACATCCACTTACCCTTTGGGGCATCTTGCAATGCCCACTCTTATTCTCTATTACATGCTACAAAACTAATTCAACTCCAAGAAACCTTATGAGACACATAACATTATCTCTCACATGCTCATCCTTGATATATAAATTAATGTAGGATCCTTTTCCTTATTTTCATAATTTCTATCTATGTCTATCTGACACTTTTTGTAGGTTACTTTAGCATGAGTCTCTCCCTATGCAGTAGTTTCCTTCCTTTTCAAACCTTTAGTCCTCCCTTTTGGTCTTTTAGTTTTTTGATGTACCATCGTATTCATTTAATTTATTTTCAAACCTTTATTCCTCCCTTTTTGTCTTTTAGGTTTATTGATATACTACAATCTTCTTTCTCTTCTAGTATATTTCATTTAGATTCTATTTGTCAATTTTGATTTGACACCCCTTGGGTTTTTCTTTTGTGAGTTGCCTTGTAAGAGTACAGACATGACCCAACACTCATCACAAAACCACCATTACTTCCATTATTTTTAAATTATTACTCCTTTTTCTTGCCAATGCTATTTTGGCATCCTCTTAGGCTTTTTTTTATGAGTTTCTTGGTAAGACTATGGATAAAATCTTGGCCTTCTCATAAAATGACCATTCTTTTTATTTCTCATTTCTTCCTTTTCATTATTTTTCTCCTTTCCAATATTATTTTGGCATCCTTTGGGTCTTTCTTTTTGAGGTTATTTATACAAAGCCTACCTCACTTTTTTCTTATTAACACCCCTTAGGTTTTCTTTTTGTGAATTTCTTGGTAAGACCATAGATAAAACCCATATTTCCTCATAAAATTATCTTTATTTTCATGTTATTTGTGATCCTTATTATTTATACATTAGATTTTTCTTATTTATCTATATGGAATCTATATATAATCATTTTATCATGTTTAACTTCACTTCTTGTAGTCTTATGATAAGGAATCACACCTTTGCTATCATTGTATTCCTTTTTTCCCTTTGTCACCTTTTTTGCAATTTGAAGAAATTCAAATCTATTACGTGTCATTTTCCTCTTGATTTCACCCTTGATTTCACCTCCACATTTGGATAAAATAAGGTTAAAGTCAAGATATCACTTTTATTTCACCTAGATTTATGAGACTCTTAGACCTCATGTTCTTTGATTTTCTCTCTCTTAACAACCTTTTCCCAAAGTTTTCAAATGAAATTCATCTTTAGTACCCATGTTTGGTCTTTCAAATCCATATGGAGGAGGAATTTAAAAAAAAATAAATTTAAAAGCTAATCATTTGAAAACAAAAGGCAATGATATATAAAAAAGCAATATATAAATCTTAAAAATCTAATCACACCAAAATACATGATTACAAGCACATCTCCTATCTCTAATTGAAGTTCAAACTCTATAGTTGGCTTCACATAGAACTGAAGTCCTTTGGGGTACAATAGGCTAGTAGATTGGAATAAGGGATTTCAAAAAAATATATAGTGCTACCAACTTTCTCATGCAAGTACACAATATTCATAGTAGATCAATGACTCTATAAGGGGTCCTAAAGAGTGGGGAACATGTCATGGGGTGGTAGGTCCATTTTTATTTTCATGCATATAGAATTCATGGGATGATCTATATACTCCATTTATTGACCTAAGACTTATGTAGCTAAGAGTAGTTCTTTAGAGTCATTAAGGTCAACAGTCCTTTTATTTTTACAAACCAAATTTGAGTGTCTTGACTTCTATAAAGAGTTCCTTTACCTTGATTTTTCCTTTATTCTCCCCTTCTCCCCATTTTCATTTCCCCCCTTTATAGACAAATTGTGATTCCAAATCTATTTTCCCTCTTCATTAAATTCCTTTTTCTTCATTTCTTAAAAATATGCTAACACTACTTTGTTTCATTTTTATCTTTCTTTAGATGTAAAATAACATGTTTAAGAAATTATGGATCATTTTCATTAGGTTCTAAATATTTACTAAAACTACTTTTCTTTCCTTTTCCCATTTATCTTGATTTTGTTGTTATGTTCTTGTGGACACTTGAGTTCACACCCTTTTTCCATTGTTTCATGAGATATGGGTCGTTAATGCTCACCCAACCATGTTGTTTTCCCTTTTATGCATCCCCTTTTTCCATTAATGATTGAGATGTGGATTGTTATTGCTCACTCATCAATGTTGTTTTACCATTTTTTCTTTTTGAATCCTCTTTTTACCATCTTGTTTGACATTCATCCTTAATTTGATTTGGTGAGTTTTTATTTTATTAATTAAGGTTTACTTGTTTGATTTAATTTGTCTTTAGTATCCTTGGATTTTTAGTTACCTGATTTACTCTTGTTTAACTTGGTCATTTGGTATAACATAACACTTGTCACTTATCTTGACAAATTCTCAAGTACATCCCATCTAGATAGCATTAGTTATCTTAGCTTTTATTGCATTTATTTGTTTTTTCTCCTTAGTTTGTTTATTTTTGGGTTTGTCCAAAGTAGTCTCTATGCCCTCCATAATCAAAACTAAAACACAACTAACAAATATCCCACAATAAAGGTAAGTCAAGGTATGCATCATTTACTTTTCAATTATTTAATTTTTAGTTAGTTTCCTTTTCTATCATTTAATTTTATTTATTTCATGATTTTTAAAATAATATAAATTTTTTTAGCATCAATATTGTGTGTGCCCTTATGTTCTTTCTTGAAGCACCATCCTCTATTACACCTTAGTGACACATGATGAGATTTAAGTGAGGTATATGCATAGACATAATATTTTCACACTTATATCAATTACTAACACTTGACATCTTGTAGGAACTAATAACAACTCAATCTCTTTGAGTGCATGCCTTAAAGGTACACTAAGAAAGGGTAGGTAGACCTTTGGTGCTTCGTAGGATTATTGTCCCTTATTGCCATACTATCCCCTATCCATTCAACTCCTAAATCCTTTCCCTAATATATCTCTCCTTCCTTACAAATCCATCTAGTATTTTCCTCTTTCTATCCTTCTTTTCCTTTCTTATTACCCTTTTTACCTATTTAATAAGTTAGGTTGACCTAGTTGACCTAGCACAGTCTGGGGTCACTTTAGCTCTTTAAGCTTAGTTTCCATCTGGATGACCTAACACAAACTTTAGGCATTAACATGATAATGTGCTAGGTCAACCTGATCAACCTAGCACAACTAACATGTTTGATTAATTTTTAGGTTAGATACTCCTACATATACAAGGTCATTTCATTCATTTCCATATGAATGCAATCAGGAGTTATTATTCACTCATGCTTCTTCACAATATACTCTTTTACCATTCTACTTGAGGAGTCTTAGCTTAGGTTTATTATTTGGAAAATCTTAGTCTTATGGATAGATATTGGATGATTTGGCCTAACAAAGTGATCCTTATGAACCACAACAACCTCTTATGAAGACCCATTGGATAAGGGAGAGATTGAGTTGTGATGGGTTCACATTCAAATAAGTATATTCTAACTTTATTCACCTCTCTTTTAGTAGATAGAAGTAGCATAAGTGTTGTCTTGAATAATATTACTCCTCATATCCCATGTACTATGGTGTTACTCATACTTAATTTGTTTGAAGTTCCCTATACATGTATCTTATTTCTTTGTATCTAACCCCTTACTTTGTGCCATAAGCTTTGGTGAGCACTAAATTAGTTTACTTTTCTTATTATTACATTAGTTTACTTTCTTTTTTACTATCATAAGTGAATATAGAAACCATAGGACTCTTTTAGGGTTGTTGTGAGATTGTGTTACGCTATAGGCTTTGGAATCCTATCTATCATGATGTGTTGTGATAGATGATACAAGTGATCCCCTAATCGAGTATAGCAAATCCTCATATCAGTCATGCTCCTACTTAACAAGTGTGTACCCTAATCATAAGTGTAAGTGTGATCTATCTTATCCAATCCAAGATTTAGTCATGTGTACAATATAATTCTTATTGCATACACAACCTATTCATTATATTCTATAGTGTGTTCTATCATATGATAATAGTTTTCATTAGAAAGGCTAGATATCAAATCTATCCTAAATGTTCCATGGGGGGGCTAAACTAAGTCATTCTAACATTATGAAGTCATGAACATATTATATAAAAATTTAACACATGATAATAACTCAAGATTTTCCACAACCTTTCAAAACCTTAATTTATGTAAGATAATTATTTCATAAGCATAATATTTTTCATCTTGCAGAATATCCTCTACATCTATGAGTTTTTATGCCTCCTATAGTATTTTTTACACAAAATTATAATGTCTATGTATCACAATCCTAGGCATGAAATAAGTATCTAAAAATTCTTGATTAGGTCCCAAATAAGGTGATAAATCCATGGACAATAATTCATGTCTTTGATATCATTGAACTATACTAATATTCAATGTAAAATTCAATTTGCTCCTCTTCAAAAATAAGTAATGGTGGTTTATATTAAATAAACCTTTGCATTTATATATCTTGACTTTTTAAATTATCAACTTCAATGCAGATGATAGTTGTCATTACATAAATAATTTCTATTAATTAATAAATTGACTCTTTATGACCCTTTAAAAATAAATCCTACTATGATTTGATTTAAAACCTTTTATTTATGCCTTTTATTTTTGGTATAATCATTCCCCATCCACAACTCTCAATCTTTAATTTATAAGGGTATCCCAGAGGTTTTTTAAGTGTCATTTCTTGATATTCATATTTAATATGAACTATGGGATGTTTTTTACCATCCTATCAAGTGGATGTTAGACTAGGTTTCCAATATTTTTCCATGTACCTTGCACTTGTAAATGACTTTAATTATACTCTTGATATTGATAGGTTCATGCCACATCATTCAAAGACTAGATTGGGTTCTCAAAACTTGTCTTAAGTTCCCATCATGTTAATTAGATGGAGGGTTATGTGGATTGATATATTGTAAAATTTTATTATCATAAACTCATGGGGTTTTAAAATCCATTTTTTGAGACATGGAACTCTAAAGAAAAATAATTCTGATAAGTGGTTTTTGTATACACATAATATTTTTAAACTTGATCATTTATTGGTGTTTTTTAATTTTTTAACAACCTATAAGGTTTCAATATCTATGAGTGTATTCCTTAAATGGTGCATTGGTAATGGGGTGGTAATATCAATGGTTCTTTGTGAGATATTTTATTGATTATTTGTCCTTACATCCATTCCATATTCCCTACATTTAATCCCTTAAGCTATCTCCTTCCATATGGTATCTGATAACTATGTCTAGACATATATTTTCCTAATATGTTGTATCATTCAATGTAGTTATAATAGATATCCATACAATCCTAACTACATCAATCATATCAATGTAGTTCTAAATGTTCTAGTACACTTCACAACTAGGTCGACTTGGTAGACCTAGTTTCAAGTTAGTCAACTCATTTAAGACTAAATCAAGTTCATCAATAGTGTGTAGCTTAATATTTTGGAGGGATTAAGATAATTCACCACTATAAGTTTCCATTTTAATCCAATATAAAGTAACATTAATGTTTAATTTTAATTTGTTGTACTTTTACCCTAATCTACATTTATAGGAGTCATTACTTAGATCTTGTCTTAAAGGGAAAATCTTGTCTTATAGAGCCTTGGATGTAATATCAGGAGTCCTTTAAGTATAAATATTTATTAATCCAATTATATCCTTAAAAACACAATAATATCTTATAAATCACCATTATCCAAGGGGATATTGAGATTTGACAAGTCTTATTCAAAGTAAGTATATCCTAAACCCCAAAACTTTCCTTTTGATAGATTAAATTTCAATAATTATTTGGTTAATGAATGTGTATATAATTATTTTATTTCTCTCTACACTTAAACTTAGTGTGGCTATATAATTATTCACAAATTTCCATCTTAGATAGCCTATGACCCAATTTGCTTATCATGGCTCCTTGCCTATTTTAATATGTTTTTAACCCTTCCCCTTAGTTACATTTCTTGATTGTGATATTTGATTACTTACTAAATAGATATGTAGTTATGGCTATTTAATTTTTTTGATTTCCTAGAGGCTTTAAAACCCTTTATTTTGACATTGTGTTTTAGGTGTTCCCCTTGCTAGGTCTGATAGATCCATTGGTCAAATCTTGATTCCTTTAAATATCAGTGGGTTCTAGTTGATTTAACTTCTCTGATTCTGAAACTTTATATCAGATAGTTGTAGGTCAATATATTTTTTCTTTTACACAATGCCCCTTTTTCAATATAAAAACAAGAACCATATTTTCACTTTGGAGTCTACACTTGTACCTTTTAAGGGTCCATTATGGTTGTCTATTTAATTTTACTTTTTAGGAGTCCATTTTTATAGATGTGAAGATTTGAAATCTGAATATGCTTCATCTCTTTAACTACGTCTAAATAATCAAATGTTCATCATAATTATTTAGTTTAATCCACATCTTGGTCTAATTTAATTTAAATATCTAAATTTGCATAATTCTATTAATTATTAGTCTATTTGTTTGATTTTGTTTTAAAACACATTTTATAGCTTCCTTTTAGTCTATTTCACCTTAGGTTTATGCAAATTATCTAGCTATTTTAGTGTCTTCTACTAATTTCCCTTAGCAATTTTAGTTCATTTTTGGCTTTGATTCAATATAAATCAACTATAATAGTCTTTTAGTTAATATTTTGCCTTAGTCAATTTAATTAAATTTGACAAAAGTCACATTAAAATGGATTTCTTTTGATAAGTTTTTATGCCTCTTTGTTATATTTCAAAAGACTTAGTGGTTTGATTTTTAATTTTTAGCAATATGATTTTCAAATCAAAGATGATTGATTTGACTTATTTTCATTTTGCTTGTAGGTGCTTAAATAATTCACAACACCACATAGAAAATTTGTACATCTCCTGATGTCTTAAGCTCTATCAAAATGGACTTTCATCACATAGCCAATTTTACAAAAGGTTACTTGATGTCATGCATCGACCTCCCAATATCTCTAGATGCATTTTAGATTATTTCAAATATTTAGTCAATTTTATGCATATTTTCTCAATGGGTATCCATGACAACAAATATCTAGATAAGTGGATCAGTGGGTGAGTGGGATATCACCACATAACACAATCTCATTTCCCCACCCTCTAAAAAATTTCCATATAGCCTAGAAATGATGTTAGATCCCTAGATAAGTAGGTGAGTGAGATGGAACCACATGGAAAAATCCCACTATGCTATAGTCCTAGGGTGGTCTGTACAAGTAGAGTAATATCTCAAGGTAGTGAGTGAGAAACATGTTATCATGTGGTGAAATTTTTGTACTCTACATCCCCAAGGAAGTTGATGCAACAAAAGTAATATACTAGGGTAGCAGGTTAGTGAGATGTTGTCACATAGTGAAATCCCACTACTCCATAACTTAAGGTAGTCTATGAAAGTAGATAAGTATGTCAAGGTAGTAGGTGAGTGATACATTTTGGTATGGCAAAATATTTATTCACCATGGAATGAATAATTATCATGCACTTAAAGCTTCAAATAGGAAAAGGAATAATAGGAATAAGCCATGTGGTAAGGACCCCATTAAAACCAAATATAGGTTGGTTATATGGCCAATAAATCATAAGTCTAAATTTGATGGTCTGTCTACCCATTAAAACCATCAAAAGTCTTGAGAGAGTTAAAAAAGACCACATAACCATGGAAATGATGAGATAAAATGGAAAATCTAAAACTCATCTATGTAAATGGGATACCAAGTGTCAAAGTAAGACCCATATAATCAATCTAGTAATGTATCAAAGGAACATGAAGGAGAAGTCATGTGGAAATAACACTTCAAAGTAAATGACATGCTAGTTCCACAACTAGTAAAGCACTAAATTGAAATTGATAGCCCATTTGGTTGTCAATACCATTAAAATTATAAGAATGGATAATGCATCCAATATTATTTATAGAATCAAATCATAGTCGAATTGAATCATGAATTATAGGGTAATTTATAGCATGGCTTACACATCAGGATTAAGCATGAATTATAAGGTCATAATATATGCCATAAAGAGGCATGAATCTAACTATATAGGATATGGTATATGACTATCCTAATGTAATATCCACTGCATTATCTCATAGGCATTCATTCTTGATTTGGTCCAGCATGGTCACTGATATTTTCATGATGTAATAGAGTGGGATTCACCCCCAATGCACTACAAGTGGGCATGCCACATTGATGATTATTGTAACTTCCGACATGAGTGGGCGAATTTGAATTTGAACTTCATTATGATTTCATCAAGCTTGTCTACCTATTTAATATCAACTCTTATGCCATAATAAGGTTTGGATCTTTGTGGATTATGAAAAGAAGACATAAATAACCAAACATTTTCTTTCTTTCTTAGGCTCATCTCTTCCCTTTTCTTGTTTTATCTTGTCATTACATAATTTTTTTCCTAGTCTTTGATGATTGTATTCATTTCAATATATTTTTAATCAAAAGGAAATTTATAATAAATAGAATATTCTTAAGTTTGTATGGTCATTCTCTACACATTTTTATGGTGGTGATGCCCTTCCTTTTTATAGTTGATCTCCCTCGCAGACGCTTACACCATGTTTAGATGGATTTGTGCTAAGTCTGGGTGAACTAAAGATTGGTCTTATGGCATTTATTTAGTCAGATAATTTTTTGTTCACTTATTTTTATAATAGGCACTTTATCTATTTACCTTTAACTTTCTTTCTTTCTTTATAACTAGGTTAATCTATGAATATAACAATTTGAATTAAATAGTGTATCTTGATTGATTTATAATTATATCAAAATTTTATCATTATTATGACATTATTGCCTTCTTAGACATGATAAATTGATAAAGGAAGTCATATTATTAAAGGATATAAATCTTGGAAGCATGGATTATATTGAATACCTTAGTCAAATTTAATTCTTCTATTTCAAATTGCTAAAGTAGGTCCCTTACATGGAATAGTTCACATCAACTAATTAAGTAAAAATTGGCATACAAAGACTAGGTACATTTAAACCTTGGGGAGGTAATTTATTCAAGATACCTCCCTCTTTTTAGGAGAGGCCATTGATTAACAACCCCTTTGTCTAATTCTTGGTTATGTGTCAAAACTTGAATTAACATGTTTAGGTGATAGAAGGAGGGTTTAAACCATGATTTGAATTCATTAGTTGAAAATTTGAGCTAAGGCATTTTAAAACCATTCTATCCCACTAAGCTATAGCTTCTCTTAAGATGGAGGGTAGAAGGATTAATACCTGATCAAATTTTATTGGGGATAACTTGGATCTCTTAAAACTCTTTGACCATAGAATACCAAAACCAAGAGATAAAAAAGGGGAAGGAAAATTTAAATCCATCTGGTTAGTTGGAATTTTAACAATAATTATGTCTCCCCTTTTTTAATCCATTTGTAGTCCCCTATAATTTACCAATGGACAACATGGCCTAACTTAGATAAGGAGGCTTTTTTCATGTGGCTATCCCAAGCATGGCTCATGATTTATCCAAGAATACAGACAAGTTTTGTCCCAAGTTAATAGTAGGAGGTGTCAAAATAACAAAATAAAAAATCAATTCCCTTAAAAATGCCTTTATCGAAACCCAAGTCCAACATGAGGATGTTTCTTATAGGCTATTTCCCTACTTCTTAGGGGAAACAACATATGTTTGGTTTCTTAGGTTTTACTACCTAGGCTGAGTTATAAATAGTGTTTTTAAATCAATTTAGACTCCCTATTAACCCTATAATCATATATCATCAATTTACAACTAGTAAGAGAGAATAGAATGAGCCTATAAACATGTTTAATGCTCGATTCCATAGACTCTACTAGTGTTTGAAAGACCCTTAATCTCAAATATAAGGAGATACCATACAAACCTACCTTAGGGCTCTATATTGTATTACTTATATGTTCCTTAGGAAAACCCTAGTAATTATATCATCACTATCATTAACATATAACAAAGTTGTTAACATATAACAGATGGTGTTGCAAAGCTATGGACTTGGACCTTTCCCATTGTTAGATTAATTAGGTGTATAAAACTAGATACCAATGATTAATCAATCCTTGAAAAAACATACCCTCTAATGAATCCCATCCTAAGATCCTTGTATGCAAGTCCCAGTCTAATCTATAATCTAAATTCAATAAACTATCAAGCTAATAGTCTACCTTACTTGTCTCCCAATCATGATGTTCCCTAGTCAAAAAACCAAAAATTACATCCAATGGAATATAATAATGTTATTAGTGTGCCTACCAATAGTGGGTATGTCACATCTAGTAGTGTTTAGTAGGTACTTCCATTGTACTTGAATCCCCAAGCCCATGCTAGCAATTCACACACCCATGCACCTATGGTTAGTCTCTAACTTCAATTGGATAACCAACCTAGTGCTAACATATATTATGAAATGATCAATCTAAAAAAGTTATTTTAGAAGTTATCTAATGATATTTCTAACCTACAAATGTAGGGGCATCAGAATTTCAATCAGAATACTAATAACTAGTCTCAAGGTAGGATTTTAAATTTCAAAAGACCCAATAGGAAATGTAATTCCTAACCTAATAATATAAATTTGTCCATTCCCATTTATAGTGTTAGCTAGAGTAATAATTCCCCCATTTTATGAAATTAATATACCTATCCTTAAACACTTGGTGTATATTGTATAATGTCATAGACCACACAAAAACCAACTACATGAAATTCATAACTACCTCAAACATATTCCAAAAGGAGGTAGATAATATGGAGATCATGCTTACTCTTGATGATAATCAAAAACAAGGAGGGAACCCAAACATAGCCTTTATGTTTGAAACTTATGAATTTCCATTTTAAGATGAAAACAAGCCTAAGGATTACCTAGGGGAGGTCCATGTTTTTAGACAATTTTATAAAGGGAACAATTACCAACTAAGGAGTAAGTTGACCAAACCATTAACCACCTCTACTCCTAATAACACTCAAGTTACACTTGATGTGAATTCAGGTAATAATACTCCTCCATGTAAAGGGCCTCTAACTTCTTATCTACCAAAAAATCCTACTAAAAATACTTTAGATAATAAGAAACTAGATAAGACCAAACTTAGTTATGATATACTTGAATGTCTTAATAAGACTAAAGCCAATATAAATATGTATGATTTAATTTATATTTATAATCAAGGATAATTAATTTTAAAATATTTGTCTGGTAGTGAAGGGAAATAATTTTCTAATATTTCTTAAGCACACGTTACTCTTTATAAGGAGAATACTGAAACTCGTCATCTCCTTTTAATAGTCTAGATATTTGGTAAAAACTTACATAATTATTTGGTTGATTCAGGTGCTCTTGGGAATTTTGTGTTGTATGTCATATTCCAATATTTTTGTCTCACACCTACAAATTTAAACTGAAAGGTTGTTTAACTAGATAAAATTGAAGTAAAGGTAGTTGGGGAGCTAAATAATGTCCACATGTAATTAGCTTATAATCTAAGGATTTATCAATTTATCAACATCTAAGTGGTGAATATACCAAATTCTTATAGTTTGATATTGAGTCTATACTAGTCAAGGACTCTAAATGGATATGTGAACATTGATTTCATTCACATGTGGATACTTTGGCATGGTTTGTCTTATTGGAACATAACTAGATACTGAGAAGCAGGGTGAATCGGTATATCAATTAAAACTAGATCTTTAAATACTTTCAATACTGATTAAAAGAATATGTATATCAAATAAAATATGAAAAGATCATACATACACAAATACTCATGACACTAGATGTATATGTGGAAAACCTATTGGGAAAACCAACCTTAAGAATAACTACTAGAATTTATTATTCTAATCTAGCCTCATAGTTCAAATCCTCACTCACAAAACCTCACTAGTTATATTTAAGGACATCAATCCTAAGGAGACACTAATCCCCTAATTTAAGAGATTCAAATCTAAGGAAGCACCAGCTCCCTAACTAAGCACCAACTTAGCTTAATTTCATTCGATACAATGTTTATGGGCATCTACCCGAAGGAGACACCAATCCCCTAAATTAGCACCAATTAATATTGTCTAATGGCACTAACTAATTAGATCTATGGAGCTAAACCTCTAGTATAAAAAATAGATTCATAAATGAATCTAGGTCTTTAATCTATATTACAAGTCTAATATGTAACTACTCATAATCTGGACATTATCTTTGTGTGCCTTCTTCCTCTCTACCCCTTTGTCTCTATGTCTAGATATGTATTTTTTTGACACAATTAAAATGGCTTTAATAGCTTTATCTTCAACAACAAATTCTTTTCCTTTATCTTACACACACACACACACACACACACACACACACACACACACACACACACACACACACACACACACACACACACACACACACACACACACACACACACACACACACACACATATACACACACACATGTTAGGTTGTGGAGCTAAAAGCTTCACTGATGTAAATAGGAGAGGAGGTTGCTGAAGGTTGCTGAGTTGCAGAGAAGTTGGGGTCCGTCTGATTAGTCGACGTCGGCAAGATAGCATAGAGAAGCAACTGACGTCGGTCATATATCGACCGACGTCGGTCACCTACATGTAGACAGGGACCGACGTCGGTCGCCTGTGTGGTTCGACTGCGAGATAATTACGGGCAGTTAGCTAACGAACCAAGTGTTTGCATGATGAGTGCTAATTTTAGACTCATAGCTATGGATCTAATTATTGTAATTAGATGTCTAATTATTGTTTGGATGAGATCTATATAATAGACTCATGGTTGTATTGGAAAAGTGTTCTAGTTTGAGTTGAGCAATGTTTGTTCCTTCTGTGTGTGAGGTGAGCAAGGGTGTTCCTCCTAGTTCCACAGTACCAGGTGTAGGTGCTAGTTTTGGAGAGTCAGCTAGATTCTTCAGGAGTGTAGGATCTTGGTCACAGTTGCATGGCCTATATAGGAGATCTACATGGTAAGTAAGATCATTGATCTGCAGGTGTATGTGTGTGCAAGGTCAAGGTTCACAGGTGAGCAGAACCGTTGTTTGATTTGCAGGTGTGCAAGATCATATAGACAGCAACACAACAGGGAGCAGTATCAGGCAGGATCTACTTAGAGTACAGGTGTGTACTCAGATAGAGCTAAGAGGAAGGCAAGGGAGTTCCTTCCATAAGTATGGTCTGTTGAATTGCAGGTTGTTTTAGGTTCATGGGAGATCTACTTGAAGTACCTTGAGTACTTGTTGAGTACGTGGAGTACTTATGGAGTGCGTGGAGCACTTGTGGTGTGCGTGGAGCACGGGAGGTGAACACCAACTCTGCATTTGAGTTGGGTGTTGGGACCTGTGAGAGGGAGAGCTTTGGGGAGAAGAATTACTGTTCACTTGAGGTGTAGCGAGCCTCTAAAGAGGTGGTGGAGAAGAAGTGGCATCTTCTTTATTGTATTCTTTTCTGTATAAAGTATTAATACAATTGGTGTATTGTCTCTCATATGCTGTGTTATTCTAAATTCTAGTTACTTCATGAATCTGGTTATTTCCGCATATTATAGTTGCTTGGTATTTGGTAATCAATTGTATGCTTCCAGTGTTTCGCATCTTGACAAGTGGTATCAGAGCCTTGGTTGTAGGTTCTTGAGCTTGATACCAACAAGTGGTATCAGAGCTAAGGTTGCAGGAAGCAGGTTTTGTGTTTTGGTTACAGGGCACTCTCAGGGGTTTCTGATTGAGTGGGAGTAGAGCAACGGCAGATCAAAGTAAGCTAAGAATGGAGGAGTTAAAAAGCACAGATGGTCACTCACAGTCCTATGGAAAGAAAGAGTAGGTAAAAGGATATTTCTGGTTGGTAGCAGATCAGCATGAAGAAACTAAAGATACAGATGTTGCAGGTGTTGTTGCACAGGATGTGTTTGCAGGTTTCTTGGATAAAGTTGAATCTTGGATAAAAGATTCGGTTGCCTCTTTCCATGTAGCCCCAGGTAGAGGAGCTGGTAAGCCTTGCCAAAGAATTGGCAAAGGGGAAGTGAAGCTGAAATTGTAGGCGGCCAACACACAGGTGTTGATGAAGGTCATGCAGGTCCCAAGTCTGGAGATATGGCTAATTTCTTCAGAAAGATTGGGTGATGAGAGATGCACAAGAACTCTCACAGCGGTAGCACTTGAATTAGCTGGTGGTAAGAAAATAGGTATACTTTATCTACTTGTTTATATTACTGATTCTTTTTCTATTGTGGAGACGTGGCTTCGTAGGCTTGGTCACATGAGTAGGAAGGAGATGCATGTTCTTAAGCGGAAGACAGATGTATTTGACAGGCTTAAGAACTGGAAAGCCTTGATGTTCTTAGAGGAGATGGCGGATAGAACCCAGTGGATGGTGCTGGATACTTCTAAGCAGAGCAGTTTGGACATGGGTTTTGATTCAAAGGAGCTCATGGGTAAAAAGTCATCACTCACAGGTGAACACAGGTACTGGCATCGGTCAGGAGGAACCGGCGTCGAACAGATAGGTGCTAATGTCAGTCATGTGCAGACCGAAGCTGGTGATGTCAGGCAGGGTAAGACCGACGTTGATCAGAAGACTGATGTCGGCAGTATTTAAGACTGATGTCGGTCAGGAGGACCGATGTCGGCAACAGGGACACCAACACTGGCAGGTTGGTAGTCAAGGACAGATGCATGGGAACCGACGTCGGTCGGATGCAGACTGTGGGGTGGTCAAGGTCGGTCACTATAATGAATTTTGGGTGGACAGCATGTTGTCAAGGAGTCTCAAACACCCATATGGAGGACTGAAGGCATGAGTAGGCCCTCAAATTTGTGTTCCTCTTCTTCATACTTGTTGCTGATTGTAGAGCAGGAAAGATCTAGGAAACAAGTGAGAGCATGGCAGGGATTATGATGCAGAACCAGACAGGTGTTTTGGTAGGTTTTCCAGCTGGATGAAAGCACAAAGATGAATGGATGCCTTAGTAGAAGAATAGAGATAACGGATATGTGAGATGGAAGACCAGGTCATATGGTCTTGAGGAGCTGCAGGATAGTGGTACAGGTTTTGACAGGTGGAGGACAGAGCATGACTCTAGTCAGTGTCAAGGTAACTACTATGGTTTGACTTACCAGGGGGATGATGATTGCAACATCATTTTGTTGCTGTATGTGGATAATATGCTAGCTAGCAGGGGTGTACATACAGGGTTTTGCTAAGTTAAGGGTAAGATTAGTTCAGTGTCATGTCATGAGGAGTTTGGAGCAGCGAAATTCTTTGACATGGGAGGCATGGAGATCACAGGTTGATTTTGTCTCGAGTGGGAGCTGATGTGAATGAGGTGTTAGTGAGGTTCGAGATGCAGAGCCGGAGCACACTAAGGGCTAGACAGGTATAGTGTCCAAAATCACATGAGGTCTGGTATAGACCTGAGTATTCCCATGCAGTGGGAGCTGTCAGAGTTAGGAGCCAATTCAGGGAAGTGGGTTCTCAGGTTTCTTGAGAGGGACCAGCAGTAGGTGTTGCTATGCAGGGTCAAGACTTCACTACAGGTGTTGTAGGTTCGAATGTGGCAGGGTACTCGGATGACAGGTGGTACACCACGGGATGTGTGGTGGGTTGTCTTTAGGTGGGAGCTTGAAGAGGGATACAAACCAGGAAACAGATTAAATGGGGTACAGGTACAGGTACAGTGTAGCTATTTATCTCCAAGTGGGAGATTGTTAGGTTGTGGAGCTAAAAGCTTCACTGATGCAAATAGGAGAGGAGGTTGCTGAAGGTTGCTAAGTTACAGAGAAGTTGGGGTCGGTCTGATCAGCCGACGTCGGCAAGATAGCATAGAGAAGCAACCGACGTCGGTCATATATCGGTCGACGTCGGTCACCTACAGGCAGACAGGGACCGACGTCGGTCGCCTGTGTGGTTTGACTCCAAGCTAATTACGGGCAGTTAGCTAACGAACCAAGTGTTTGCATGATGAGTGCTAATTTTAGACTCATAGCTATGGATCTAATTATTGTCATTAGATGTCTAATTATTGTTTGGATGAGATCTATATAATAGACTCATGGTTGTATTGGAAAAGTGTTCTAGTTTGAGTTGAGCAAAGTTTGTTCCTTCTGTGTGTGAGGTGAGCAAGGGTGTTCCTCCTAGTTCCACAGTACCAGGTGTAGGTGCTAGTTTTGGAGAGTCAGCTGGATTCTTCAGGAGTGTAAGATCTTGGTCACAGTTGCATGGCCTATATAGGAGATCTACATGGTAAGTAAGATCGTTGATCTATAGGTGTATGTGTGTGCAAGGTCAAGGTTCACAGGTGAGTAGAACCGTTGTTTTATTTGTAGGTGTGTAAGATCATATAGACAGCAACACAACAGGAAGCAGTATCAGGCAGGATCTACTTGGAGTACAGGTGTGTACTCGGATAGAGCTAAGAGGAAGGCAAGGGAGTTCCTTCCATAAGTATGGTCTGTTGAATTGTAGGTTGTTGCAGGTTCATGGGAGATCTACTTGAAGTACCTTGAGTACTTTTTGAGTACGTGGAGTACTTGTGGAGTGCATGGAGCACTTGTGGTGTGCGTGGAGCACGAGAGGTGAACACCAACTCTGTATTTGAGTTGGGTGTTGGGACCTGTGAGAGGGAGAGCTTTGGGGAGAAGAATTACTGTTCACTTGAGGTGTAGCGAGCCTCTGAAGAGGTGGTGGAGAAGAAGTGGCATATTCTTTATTATATTCTTTTCTGTATAAATTATTAATACAATTGGTGTATTGTCTCTCATATGCTGTGTTATTCTGAATTCTAGTTACTTGGTGAATCTGGTTATTTCTGCATATTATAGTTGCTTGGTATTTGGTAATCAATTGTATGCTTCCGGTGTTTCGCATCCTGACAACACACACACACACACACACACATATATACATATATATATACATATATACATGTATATATATATGTATGTATATATATATGTATATATATATATATGTATATAGATATATATATATATATATATATACATACATATATATATATGTATATATATATATACATATATATATGTGTATGTGTGTATATATATATATATACACATACATATATATATATGTATATATATATATATATATGTATATATATATATGTATATATATATATGTATATATTTATATATATATATATATATATATATATGTCTATATATATATATATATATCTATGTGTATATATATGTATATAAATACATATATATGTGTGTGTATATATATATGTATATATGTGTGTGTGTGTGTGTATATACACACACACACATATATATACATCTATATATATATATGTATATATATATATATACATATATATGTATATGTGTGTGTGTGTGTGTTTGTGTGTGTCTGTATATATATATACATACATACATACATACATATATATATATATATATATATATATATATATATATATATATATATATATGGTCTGCTTCTTCTTTATGTTCACACTTGGACTATAACACATCACACCAATTCTAGACTCTAGTTCATTATGACATGAAATTTTAGTTTCCTACATCTTGATTCCATGCATCATGCCATAATTGTAAGTCTCTTTACTATTTATAGAATTTTATAGACTCAAGTTTTGATGTACAATCTCTTTAATATATATTTGATCAGTTAGATCAATCAATATCATTTTCTATGTCAATATTCATCACTTATATGTAAATTCATGCATGTTACTATTTGTATTTAAACACTTTAAATACTAACCTTTAATCTCTTTCTTTATGTCATCTCTGAGCTCTCTTACTCCATCAGATCTTTGTATGCTACTTAAATTTAATGTTTCACTCTTTAAAAGACATCCGTCGATCTCCAAATCCCATCTCCCACACATCATTTGATATTTAAATATGCACGACGTTTACCTTAACTAGTCATTAAACTTTGACACTTTGACCTTATCTCGTAGCTTCCTATATATTTGGATCACTTTCACTCTATCAATATTCTCAAACTTGCTCAATATTTAACTTGTTGTTGTGTCCATAAAAATTAATCACTTTTTTTGTATTTGATTCCAATCACTCCATTAGATATACTAATCCAAGATTTTGTGTCCCATCAAATCTTTTGAAAAAGTTTGATATTTATATTTAACTAGTTATTAAATGTTGATGTCTTAATAACATTTGAGTCCATTCATTCCATTGGATCTCCTTTTCACAATCACCCATTCACCGTCAGATCTTTTGACAGGTTCTTTCTTTATATATATCTAACCCTTGAGGATATGATACTTGGCATAAGCATGTGCCTTCTATACATAGCTGTCAGTTCCTACTATTGAGACATTTGGAATCCTTGCATTACATGTTAAAATTTTGACATTAAGTTACATCATAGATTAACTATCTAGGCTTCATTATTGTGACACTTATCGCTTACATGTTCACTCAGAGTTACCTTTGACACTTTGAATTCATCTCACTTTGTTGGATCTCCAATATCTAATTAAGTGTGAACCATTGATCTTCTAACTAGCTAAAACTTTACCTTGTGCAGATTTGGCTAAGTATGGAAACAATTTCAATATGCTTGGAAGGCTATATTTTCACCTTCATATATTCTAGTTTTCTTCAATTTCCTGGTCTAAAATTTGGACCATATAAACTAGACATGAAAGTGAACAAACCCTTATGCTCAATTCTTTCTGAATCCTTCACACGTGTGAGATATAATGACATTAATCTATGTAGATTATTCTACCATAAAGCTAGCTATGCCTCAAACTTGCCTAGAAGTCCAAATTTTTCTTTGCATAACTCTTGTCACACTTAGTAGCATGACCTAAAAATTAGTGGATATGATCCTCTTAGATAGGGGATTCCATCCATATAACCATTTGATCCTAAAACCTTCATACGTGCAACATATGACATCATAAAAATGCCTTCTCAATTTTTTCTTGCAACCTACAAATTTGACTGTGCAAAAAGACTATCAAAATGGCTTAGAGCCCTACTTTGATCGAGTATATATTTTTTTACATTACCTCATGTGACCTAAGATTTAGTTCTTATAAACTAGGAACAAAAATGAATAGACCCATGTGATCAGTTTTTCTTAACACCTCCATTTGTACAAATGTTGACCTCATCAATATGCTTACTTGGCTTTGTTTATCCCTTCTGTAAATTTGGCTAAGTATAGAAACTAAGTGAATTATATCTTAGTAGCTAAATTTACAACCCCATAACATTAATTGAGCTTCATATCATGGATTCAAATATAGCATATAACTATTAGGGACTAATGTGATCACAACCATGTGACCAACTCCCCCTTACTCATTCACATGTGGCAATGGTGATGTCAGGAAAATACCTTCTCATATTTTTTGTCATAGATTCAAAATGTCTAGATGATTAATGTGAAAAACTAGATGAAATCAACTCATGCACATAAACACTCCAATCATCATTAACCTCTAATAAAATGCCTTTCACATCTTTAAATCACCATACTCTCCCTTGATCATCAATGACATCCATAATCTCCTTTTGACATCAATGACATGCTCATAATATCCCTTTTGACATCAATGATAATCAAATTTCCAACAATCTTCTCTTTTGTCATTGATGGCAAACTAAATGCTCTAATCTTCTAATATTCTACTCCTCTAGAATTACTTGCATTGGCTTCTGATGAGTATGAACTGCAGTTGTTCATACTATACTTTCTCCCCCTTAGGCAATGACACATTTTCCTAATAATCAACTTGGACACGTGATCTACTTCTTCTTTGACATTTACACTTTTTTATCCAAACTTTTGTAGAGAGCATTTTTCTCTTTCTCCTATAGAGAGAATTTGCACTTTTTCTCCCCCTTTGACCTTCATGGTAAATGGAATCCTTCTCACTATGTGTCCAAATTTTTCTCTCCTTTTATTAGATAAATGAGTTTGTTTAAGTACCTACAACCATAAAATCATTATAAATTTGCAAAATATACATACCTAAGTTGCCTTTTATCTTCTTCTAGGGATCAATAGGGCTTTTATAATCCTTCCTCTAAACTTAGTCTCTATCACTAGTATCTATTGATGTGATGTAGGAGCATCCATATAGGCTCACTAGCCTTCTCTCTCAGTCTCTTATTTTGTTCTAATCTTAGGACCTAACCAATTATAAAGCTCTTATACTCTAAATTTTCTTGGTTCTGATAGACTAAACAGCCTAGCTCCCCCTTACACTATGCATAGATTCTCAAGTTATTCATGCTATTTGAGATATCTCCCCCTAAGTCCATGCTCCAACTTTACACAAAATGGACTATCTATAGCTCACCACTAATTTATTTTTCACATGTATATCATCATTTTAAACATGTTTACTAAGTTTGGTGACACAACTCATTATACAAACAAGATACACCATGTCAAGGGTTTCTTGCATTAGAACCCTTATGCCAGCTAAATTTGTAGACCATATATGTATGAGACGCACTCCAAAAATCTTATTATGTCATATTGAAACACTCATTTTTTCCCTACAAAAAGTGCATACACAACACTTGACTTGATTTGATCAAGTCATTATCCCAATCTACTTGATTTATCATTTGTAGAAGACATCACTTGCTTCTTCACTAAAAAGGGGTCTCTTAAGAAGCATAGATAGAGACACCTTACTTCACAATGTTCTAGAAAAATTTGAAACTAGGAGTTACCCATAACTCCTCATATTCCTTCTCCTCCTTGGTCTTCTTGTGGTCTTTATTTTTCCTCTTCTTCTTAAGCTTGAGAGAAGTAGCATGCTCATCTATTATGATATTCTCCTTTGGATAAAAAATACATGGAGACAACATGGACTCATGGCATACCTTTTCATTTGATGAATCTTCCTTGTAGCTCAAAATCTCATCACTAGGCATAAAAGACTAATGTTTTATGCTTTATACTTGCTCTATATCAGCAATATGTTCACTTGAATATATACATGCCTCAAAACTATCTTTGACCAACACCTTAGACTTCTCCTAGATCTCTGTCTTCTCATTCTTAACATGTGTAGACATTAAGAGATCTTGACATTTTCCAACCTCTATAACATTCTCCATCATGGCATGATATTTTAGTTTGCATATATTCTTGCATTGATTATGTGTCCTATTGGGCTTACTTTTCTCATTTTTAGAGACTTATGGACATTTTTTCACGCTAAGAGACATGACTTTCTTCTTACCTTGCACTTTTGATCTTATAAAGACTATTCCACAATGTTTAGCTATGTGTCCAAAATTATAACAATTATAACACATTACATTTGTATCTAACAAGGGTACAAATAAATCTTTTATCATGAAGTTTATTTTCTTTATAGGTACAAATCTACATTTACTAACCTTATGACCAAACTGATTATAACTATAACAATAACCATAAAAAGATTAAGAACACCTAGTCATAGATTTTATTTATGTAGGATGGGGAGTTCTTTTCAACTCTTAATTATTCATTTTTTTTACCCTTGTGTAACCATTTGCATCAGTCACCTTTTTCTTCTATATCTTCCTTGGGTTTGCAAATATGTACTCATTATTCTTTTTCCTTTCCTTAGACTTATTTTTAGCTTTCACATTCTTCACATCATCATTATTTGTGTTTGTATTTATATCCTTTCAAGCTTTCTCTTTCTCTACTCCCAATCCTTCTACTTTGAAATTATCATATAACTTAGGAGATGTACTAGTTATGGCAGTTTTCCCCTCTTCATAACCAAGACTAGATTACCCTTTTGATGGCTTTTGAGAGCTGATCAATTCATCAAGAATATTTGATCCTCCTTTTATCTTTAGACCTTTTTATATTTGTTATTTAACCTTGTAAACAATTTTTCTCAAATCCACTATCTCTACCTCTAGCCTCATACATTTAATAGCCTTAAGTTCTAGTTCAAATTTTAATACATCTTTTATTCTTTCATATTCTTCAACTTGAGTCTTAAGGCTTACTATCTTCTAATCAGATCTTTCAAGACATTTGGATAGTTTTTCAATTTATTTTTATCTAAGATTCTTTTGTCTTGTGTTCTCTTTCCTCAACTTATCAATCTCATTTAGAATACAGATGAGTTCACACTCAAGGTCCACTTCTCCTTCCTCTTCTTCATTAGATTCTTCAACTTCCTCTTGATCCAGATCTATAAAAGTTGATCCTAATGCCATGAATAAGGACTCATTTCCCTCAGCCATAAAGGCATAGTCATGGTCATCATTTGAGATATCACTATCATCCAATGAGTCACTATCTTCTCTTATATACAATATTTAATTTTTTTTAAAGAAGTTACTCCTTTTAGAATAGTGAGGCTTCATTATTTTTCCATCATCTTCTTGCTAAAAGTTATCATTTTTCTCATAAGGAAATTTAGAAACAAAATATCCTACTTTAACATAATTAAAACAATTAAAGGGTAACTTACCTTTGCACATTCCATATACTCTTTTCAATCTTCTAAAAAAGTTGGATTTTTCTTCATCAGTCTCTTTAGATCTAGATATAGATGATTTTTCTTTTTCATGCTTGTATGCTTTGAATGTAGCTTATCTTTTAAAAATATTTGTTTTTTCCATTCTCATCTCATAGGTAGTGAAAGTTCCATGTAACTCATCTATAGGGAACTTATCTATATCTCTTTCTACCTCTATTGTAGAGATTTTAGAATCATATCTTGATGGAAAAGATATTAGGATATTTTTTATAATGATTGATTCTTTCATCTCTTATCCAAGGCATCTGATTGTATTAAATGTTTCATCTACCCTAAAGATTTAGTCTATGATCTTCTCTTCTTCAATCATTTTAAAAATTTCAAACATTCTTATGTATGTTTTTAGCTTGGCCTTCTTTACCTTGTAATCACCTTCATAGATGCTCTTCAACTTATTCCATATCTCTTATGTATTTTAACAATGCATCACTTTGACAAATGTTGATTTGGACAATTAATAGAGAATAATATTATTTGTCTTGGCATTGCTCTCATATGCCTTCTTTGGATCTTGATCATTGGGAGTTGTAGTAAGGACTATATATATATATATTTACTATAGGCATCCATAAAGCAAACCCTAATGAGGATAATTATGCTTCCATTCTTATGCTCCATAATGCATACTTAGATCCATAAAAGAGGGGTACTTTATTTGATGAAGATCCTTCTTGCCTAACCATTGTATTCACTATTTCAAGATCTACTTGAGTTGATTAATCTTCTTTCAAGGAACCCTAGGCTCTAATACTAATTATTGGAACACCACTAGATACTAAGAGGGGGTGAATCAATATGTCAATTAAAACTAGTTCTTTAAATAGTTTCAATTCAAATTAAAATATATATGTAGATCAAATCAAATATGCAAAGATAATACACATGAAAATAGTCATGACACTAGATGTATATGTGGAAAACCCATTGGGAAAAACCATGGTGGGAATAGCTAATAGAATCTGCTATTCTAATCCAACCTCACAATTCAAAGCATCATTGGTAAAACCTCACTAGTTACATTTAAGGACATCAATCCTAAGGAGACACTAATCCCCTAATATATTAGAGTCAACTCTAAATAAACAAAAACTACCTAACTAAGAACCAACTTAGCTTAACCTCACTGGTTATAATGTTTATGGGTACCAACCCAAAAGAGAGACCAATCCCATAATTGAGCATCAACTTAGCTTGTCTGATGGTACCAATTAATTAGATTTATGGAGATAAAACTCTAGTATAAAAAATACATTCATAAATGAATCTAGGTCTTTTATCTATATTACAAGTCTAATTTATAACTGCTCATAATCTGCACATTATCTTTGTGTGACTTCTTCCTCTCTACCCCTATGTCTTTATGTTTAGATATGTATCTATTTAACACACTTCATCTCTCTCTCACACTCTAATCTTCTATGTGTGTGAGTGTGTGTGTGTGCACGCACGTGTGTGCGTGTGCGTGTGCGTGTGCGTGTGCGTGCGTGAGTGCGTGTGTGCGTGCGTGTGTGTGTGTGTGTGTGTGTGTGTGTGTGTGTGTGTGTGTGTGTGTGTGTGTGTGTGTGTGTGTGTGTGTGTGTGTGTGTGTGTGTGTGTGTGTGTGTGTGTGTGTGTTTGACACTCTTTAACAATAACTCATCTTCTCTACACTTATACCTCTATGTCTATATAGTTTTGGTTTGAAATAATTTGAATGGATCTAATAGATTTAGCTTTGGAAACAACTTATTTTCCTTTGTCTTAGATATCATATTTATAATCATTTGATTGAGGGTTTTCTTCTTCTCTATGTTCACACTTGGATTGTAACACATCACAACAATTTTGGACTCTAGTTCATTATGACATGAATTATTAGTTTCCCATGTCTTAATTCCATGCATCATGCCATAATTATAGGACTCTTTACTATCTATATCATTTGATAGACTCAAGTTTTGATGTATAAACTCTTTAATATAGATTTGATTAGTTGGATCGATCAATCTTGTGGTCTGTGTTAAGATTGATCGCTTATACACAAGTTCCTACATGTTCTTTCATGTTACCATTTGTATTTAAACACTTTAAATACTATCCTTTGATCTCTTTCTTCACACCATTTCTAATATCTATCAATCCATAAAATCTATGTACACTACTAAACTTTAATGTTTCACTCTTTAAAACACATCTCTTGATCTTCAAATCATATCTTTCACACACTGTTCAATCTTTGAAGATGCATGACCTTTACCTTGATTGGTCATTAAACTTCAACACTTTAACTTGACCTTATCTTGTAGCTTCCTATATCTTTGTATCACTTTCACTCCATTGATCTTCTTGAACCTACTCAGTCTTTAACTTACCATTGAGTCAATAAACATTGATCACTTTGTTACATTTGAGTCCACTTGCTCCATTAGATCTACTCATTAAAGCTTCTACATGTCATCATATCTTCTAAAAATCTTGATATTTATATCTCACTAGTTGTTTAATGTTGATCTTTTTGTAGCATTTGATTCCATTCACTCTATTAGATCTCCTTTTTATGATCACTCACACACTATCAAATATTTTGATAAGATCATTCTTTATATCTATCTAACCCTTGATGATACACTTGGTGTAAGTATGTACCTTATACACAAAGCTATTAGTTCTTAATCTTAAGACATTTGACATCCTCACATTGCTTGTTGACCTTTTGAATTTAAGTTTCACCATAGATTAACTATCTAGGCTTCATGATTATGACACTTGTCACTTGTACATTCACTCAGAGGGATGTTTGACACATTGAGTACATCGTGCTCTATTATATCTCTAATGTTTTATTAATTGTGTACCATTGATATTTCAACTAGCTCAAACTTTACCTTGTGCAGATTTGGCTAAGTATGGAGACCACTTTAATATGCTTGGAAGGATATCTTTGCACCTTCATATCTTTTGCTTCAATTCAACTACCTAGTCTAAAATTTGGACCATATAAACTAGGCATGAAAGTGAACAAACCCATATTCTTAATTCTTTCTAAATCCTTCACATGTGTGAGATATAACACCATTAATCTACTCGCTTAGATTATTCTACCATAAATCTAGTTATGCATCAAACTTGATTGGAAGGACAACTTTAACCTTGTATAACTCTTGTTGAACTTAGTCACATTACCTAAAAATTAGCACATATGATTCTCTTGTATAGGGTATTCCATGAATATAACCATTTTATCTACATGCAAGATATGACATCATAAAAATGCCTTCTCAACTTTTTCTTGCAACCTACAAATTTGACTGTGGGAAAACATTGTCAAAATGCCTTGGATCCCTACTTTACTCAAGCGTATATTTTGTTGTGATACATCACATTATCTAAGATTTAGCATATATAAACTAGGCATAAAAATGAACAAAACCATATGTGAAAACACTGATCTCATAATTATGCTTACTTGGATCTGTTTAGCTATTTTGAAAATTTGTCAAAGTATTAAAACTTAGTGAATTGTCTCTTAGTAACCAACTTTGTATCCTCATAAGTTCAACTACACTTAATCTCATGGCTTTAAATTTAGCACATAACTACTAAAAACTAATGTGATCACAAACATGTGACCATCTCCACCATACTCATCACATGTGGCAATGGTGATGTCAGAAAAATGACTTCTCATCTTTTCTATCATAAATCCAAAATGTCTAGATGAAGAACTAGATGAAATCTACTCATGCACATAAGCACTCCAATCATCCTTAACCTCTAATAAGATTCCTTCCACATTATAAAATCACCATAATCTACCTTGAGCATCAATGACATCTATAATATCCTTTTGACATCAATTACATGCTCATAATATCCCTTTTGACATCAATGACAATCAAATTTCCAATAATCTCCCCCTTTGTCATTTATGGAAAACTAAATGCTCTAATATTCTACTCCTCTAGCATTTCTTGCATTGGTTTTCATTGTGTATGAACTGAAGATATTCATACTATACTTTTTCCCCTTATCTAATGGCACATTTGAATAATACTCTACTTGAACACTTGCTCTACTTCTTTGACATTTGCACTTTTTGATCCAAAAATTTGTAGAGAGCATTTTTCTCTTTCTCCTATAGAGAGCATTTACACTTTTTCTCCCCATTTGACATTAATGGTAAAGTTAATAATTCTCACTATTTGTCCAAAGTCTTCTCCCCCTTTATCAGATAAAGGAATTTTTACAAGAACCTACAACCATCAATGCATTAGAAATTTGTAAAATATACATACATGAGTTGCCTTTTCTTATCTTCTAGGGATCAACAAGGCTTTTATGATCCTTCCTCTATACTTAGTCTCTATCACTAGTATCTAGTGATGTGATGTAAGATCATCTATATAAGCTCACTATCCTTCTCTCTCGGTCTCTTATTTTCTTTTGATCCTAAGACATAACCAATTTCAAAGCTCTTCTACTTTGAGCCTTCTTGGTTCTGATAGACTGAACAACCTACCTCCCCCTTACACTATGCAAAGCTTCCCAAGTTATTCATTCTATCAAAGTTAGTTCCCCCTAACTCCATGCTCTACCTTTACACCAAGGGACTACTTATATCACACAATTACTTCATTTTTCACATGTATATCATCATTTTAAATATGTTTACTAAGTTTGGTGACCTAACTCATTCTACAACACAAGATACACCATGTCAAGGGTTTATTGCATTAGAACCCTTATGCCAACTAAATTTTTAATCCATATATGTATGATATATATTCCAACAATCTCATTATGTCATATATTGAAAAACTCATTATATCCTTATAGACACTACATACACAACACTTAACTTTATTTGATTAAGTCATTATCACAATCTGCTTGATTTATCATTTATAGCAGAAATCACTTGCTTTTCCATTGAAAAGGGTTGTCTTAAGAAGCATAGATAGAGACACCCTACTTCACAAATGTTATAAAATAATGTGAATCTATGAGTTTCCCATAAATACTCATATTCCTTCTCCTCTTTGGCCCTTTTATGATTTTTGTTCTTCTTCTTCTTCTTAAGCTTGAGAGAAGTAACATGCTCACCATTATGATATTCTCCTTTGGATTAAAAATAAATGGAGATAATGTGGATTCATGACATACCTTTTCATTTGATGAATCTTCCTTGTAGTTCAAAATCTCATCACTAAGCATAGAAGATCGATGTTCTATGCTTGAAACTTGCTCTATAGTAGCAAGATGTTCATTTGAATCTATACATACCTCATAACTATCCTTGACCATCACTTTAGACTTCTCCTTGAGTTTTGTCTTCTCATTTTCAATGTGTACAAAAATTGAAAGATCTTGACATTCTCTAACCTCTATAGCATTCTCCATCATGGCTTGATCTTTCACTTTCCATACATGCTTGGATTGCTTATGTGCCCTATTGGGATTACTTTTCTCTTTTTCAGAGACTTGTGAACCTTTGTTCACACTAGGAGGCATACCTTTCTTCTTACCTTGCACTTTTGATCTTACAAAGCTTGTTCTATAATGTTTAGCTATGTGACCAAAATTACTTCAATTATAACACATTACATTTATATCTAACAAGGGTGTAAATAAATTTTTGCTTACAAAGTTGGTTCTCCTTGTAGGTACAACTCTACATTTACTAGCATTATGACCAAATTGATTACAACTATAACAATAACCATAGAAAGATGTGGACTACCTGGTCATAGATTTTCTTTGTGTAGGATGGGGAGTTCTTTTTAACTCTTGCTTCTTCAAGTTGTTTACCCTTGTGTAACCATCTACATCAGCTACCTTTGTCTTCTACATCTTCCTTGAGTTTACAAAAATGGACTCATTATTCTTTTTCCTTTCCTCATACTTCTTTTTAGTTTTATCCTTCTTCACATTAGCATTGATGTTGTTTGTCTTTGTATCCTTGAAAGCTTTCTCTTTCTTTGTTCTCAATCCTTTTGATTTGAAATTAGCATATAACTTAGTAGATGTACTAGTTATGGGACTTTCCCCCTTTCATAACCAAGAATAGATTTCACTTTTGATGGATTTTGAGAGATGATCGATTCATCAAGAATATCTGGTTCTCCTTTTAGCTTTATATGTTTGTCTATTTATTATTTAGCCTTGTCAAGCCCTTTTCTCAAAGCCACTATCTCTGACTCTAGCCTCATACATTCAATAGACTTGAGGTTTAGTTTAATTTTGACTGCATCTTCTATTCTTGTAGCTTATTCAACCTAATTCTTAAGGCTTACTATCATTTTATCAGATCTTTCAAGACTTTTGGATAGTTTTTCAATTTATTATTATCCAAGCTTCTTTTGTCTTGTGTTATCTTTTCTCAAATTATGAATCTCATCTAGAGCATAGATGAGTTCACACTTAAGGTCCACTTCTCCTTCCTCTTCTTTATCAGAGTCTTCAACTTCCTCTTGATCTAGACCTATAGAAGTTGATCATAGTTCCATGAACAAGGACTCATTTCCCTCATCCATAAAGGCACAATCATGGTCATCATCTAAGCTATCACTATCATTGAATGAGTCAATCTTATCTTATACACAAGCATTTTTTGTTTTTAAATAAGTTACTCATTTTGGAATAGTGGGACTTCATTATTTTGCCATCCTCTTCTTGCTCAAAGTTATCTTTTTGTTCAGAGTTATCTTTTTTCTAGATCCTCTTTTTAATCCTCTAATAAAGTTGGATTCTTCTTCATCAATCTCCTTATATCTAAATGTAGATGATTTTAGGATGTAGGGAATGCAACTTATCTCTTGGAAGTATATACTTCTCCCATACTCATCTCATAGGTAGTGAAGGTTCCATGCGAGTCAGCTACAATGAGCTTATCTATATATCTTACTTCCTTTATTACATAGATTTTAGAATCATATCTTGATGGTAAAGATCTTAAGACCTTTTAAGGCCTCTAATTGTATTAACTATTTCATCTACCCTAAGGAGGTAGTCTATAATCTTCTCTTCTTTAGTCATTTTAAGACTTTGAAACATTCATCTAGATGTTTGTAGCTTGGCCTGCTTTACCTTATCATCACCTTTATAGATGATCTTCAACTTATTCCCTATCTCTTATGCATTTTAACAATGCATCACTTTGATAAACTCTTATTTGGATAATCAATAGAGAATAACATTCTTTGTCTTGACATTTCTCTCATATGCCTTCTTTGAATCTTGATTATTAGGATTTATAGTAGGGATTGTATATCTATTTACTATAGACATCCATACATCAAACCCTAATAAGGATAAGTATGCTTCCATTTTTATACTATAGAATGCTTAGTTATTCCATCAAATAGAGGTGCTTTATTGGATGAAGATCCTTCTGAACTAGCCATTGTGTTTAATGTTCCAAGATCTACATGAGATGATTAAGATTCTTTCAAGGAACCATAGGCTTTGATACCAATTATTAGAACACAACTATATACTAAGAGGTGGGGAAAGTCAATATATCAATTAAAACTAGTTCTTTAAATACTTCTAATGTAGATTAAAATATATATGTACATCGAATCAAATATGCAAAGACCATACACACACAAATATTCATGACACCAAATGTATACATGGAAAACCCATTGGGAAAATCCATGGTGGGAATAGCTACTAGAATCTACTATTCTAATCTAACCTAATAGTTCAAAGCCTCACTAATAAAAAATCACTAGTTACATTTAAGGACACCAATTTTATGGAGACACCAATACCCTAATTTAAGAGCTTTAACTCTAAGGAAGCACCAACTCCCTAACTAAGTACCAACTCAACTCAGCCTCATTGGTTATAATATTTAATTATACCAACCCAAAGGAAACACCAATCCCCTAACTAAATACCAACTCAACTTGTATAATAGTACCAACCAATCAAATCTATGTAAATACAACTCTAGTATAAAAAATAGATTCATAAATGAATCCAAGTCTTTGATCTGTATTACAATTCTAATCTCTAACTGCTCACAATCTGCACATTTTCTCTATGTGCCTTCTTCCTCTCTGCCCTTATGTCTCTATGTTTAGATATGTATTTATTTGACACACCTCATCTCTCTCTCTCTCTCTACTCCTCTATGTCTATATATATCTATGTTTTAAAATCTTCAATAGTAGCTCATCTTCTCTACACTTCTACCTTTGTGTCTATATATTTTTTATTTGACATAATTTGAATGGATCCAACAGCTTTAGCTTTAGTAAGAACTTCTTTTCCTTTATCCTAGATATCATATATATATAATCATTTGATATAGGGTTTACTTCTTCTCTATGTTCAGACTCAGACTGTAACACATCACACCAATTCTAGACTCTAGTTCATTATGACATAAATTATTAGTTTCCCACATCTTGATTCCATGCATCATGTTGTAATTTTAGGTCTCTTTAATATTTATAACATTTAATAGACTAAATTTTTTATGCATACGATCTTTAATATATATTTGATCAATTAGATCAATCAATCTCATTATTTGTGTCAAGATTCATGGATTATAGACAAGTTTTTGTATGTTCTTGCATGTTACCATTTATATTTAAACACTTTAAATACTATCCTTTTTATCTTTATTCATGCCATCTCAATCTCTATTTCTCCATTAGATATTTATACACTACTAAAATATAATTTTCCACTCTTTAAAATGCATCCATTGATCTCCATATCCTATCTCCCACATGTTGTTCAATCTTTGAAGATGCATAACATTTACCTTGACTGGTCATTAAACTTCAACACTTTGACCTTATCTCTTGGCTTCCTATATCTTTGGATCAATTTCACTATGTCAATCTTCTCAAACCTACTCAATATTTAACTTTCCATTATGTTGATAAACATTGATAACTTTATTGCATTTGATTCCACTCACTCTATTAGATCTACTCATCCAAGCTTCCACATACCATCAAATCTTCTAAAAAGATCAATCTTTATATTTGACTAGTTGTTAAATGTTGAACTCTTTGTAGAATTTAAGTTCATTTTATTTGTTGGATCTCCTTTACATAATCACCTGTGCATGATTATATCTTTTAAAAATCTCATTCATTATATCTATCTAACCCTTAAGGATATGAAACTTGTCATAAATGTGTGCCTTAGGTACATAGCTATCAATTCTCACTATTTAGACATTTGACATCCCTTCATTGTTTTTTAACCTTTTGAATTTAAGTTGCACCAAATATTAACTATTCAAGCTCCATGATTGTGACTCTTTTCACTTATGTTTTCAATCAGAGGGACCTTTGATACTTTGAATTCATCATGCTCTATTGGATCTCTAATGTTTGATTAAGTGAAAATCATTGATCTTCCAACTAGCTAAAACATTACCTTGTACATATTTGGCTAAGTATGGAGAACATTTCAATATGCTTGAAAGGATATATTTTCAACTTCATATCTTCTACTTTGCTTCAACTACTTACTCTAAAATTTGGACCATATAAACTAGGCATAAAAGTGAACAAACTTATATGCTCAATTATTTTTGAATCCTTCACACATGTGAGATATAATGTCATTAATCTACTCACTAAAATTATTCTACCATAAAGCTATATATTCCTCAAACTTACCTAGAAGGTCATCTTTTTCCTTGCATTACTCTTATCACACTCAGTTGCATGACCTAAAAACTATCACATATGATCCTCTTACATAGGGGATTCCATCCTTTTGGGACCAACATACCCTATTTTTTGAATTAGGACCCTTGAGAAACCCTCAAAATAAAACATGGAAATTTCACCATGTCAAGGTCTTTTATAGAATTTGAATATCATCCACTTTGTTAAGACATAGGAATATATGGTCTTGATTTGATTTAATCTTGACTAACCTTGATAATGAATTTTGTTTTACTATAAGTGTAGGTTCCATGGTGTGCATCCCTATAATCCTATATTTTAAAACCCTAACAAACCCTTGATTTAAATTTGAATAAAGGTGGTAACCCAAGTTGGCAGCAATCATTTTTATGAACTTAGATATAAAATTCATATCTTAGGATTAGTTGTGTTTCTTAACATGACTTGACTAACAAAATTGACCCCCTTTATTAGTTTCCCCTTTTTAAAAATTTCCTTATGGCCTAATTAAATGTCATTATGTAGGGTCCTTTCATATTACCCAACTTAGCCTAAGACTTTAATACTAAGACCTTGATGTATTCATTAATACCATTAGGACCTTAGTCTCAATACATTAAGCCTAGGTTTTTATTACCTCCACAATCCTATCATTAACTTCCTCACACTTTGTAGAATCCTATGATTTTCACTTTATCACAACATTCAATCGAATGGATTAAAGATAACTAGGAACTTTGAATTAAATAGCCTACATCTTGGATAATCTAATAATTTATGCTTACTTGCAAAGACTTAATTAGATGGAGTAAAGCATAGCTGGAAAGTCAAAAGGATACAAAGAGCCCAAAATATGGACACATGGCACCATTACATTTAAAAACTAAAAATAAGAGGGACCCACTTTGATATGATAGCCAATCAAAAGCAAGTCTCCATTATGATCAATGATTGTTGCTTTATCATGGCATTTTATCTAATAAAGTGAATTAACACTCAAACCGTAGGAAGCCCCATAAAAATTCCCAGTGGCATCCTCACATTTGAACCTAAATATTTTAATTAACTTAAAATTTACATTCATGTGACCATCATTTACACATCTAAAAAGACTAACTTGATGCCCACATGATCATCAAATTTAGGTCCATTAAAATCAAAACTTCACTAGCTTAAACTTGACATCCACATGATCATTAATTGACACCCACAAGGATGTATTTGACATCTACAAAATTGTCAAATTTAGCCTAATGAAAATATCTTGCTTAGTGTTCAAATAACATCCCTAAACCCATTTTTACTCTAAAGTGGTTCACCAAACTAAGGGAAATGCTCAAAATATGCCCAAAATGGAAGGCCTTGATCTTTAAAATGCAAATTTATGCAAGAAATATACTTAGCCTAAGTCTATGATTTTAGGATTTGCATGGCATTTTTTATAATGGACCTTAAATCATAGACTTATCTTATGTAAAATTCATTTCATGTTGAACCTATTTTGAAGCATGGTTTGTGACACATGGCATAAATATTTTAGCCTAATGTATTTCATCATGTTTTCTAAACACAATGCATACATTAACCTAGAGTGCATATTATTGGACCTCCTTTTGAATCATGACTTAGATTTAAATTAATTATCTTAAGGTTTTTCCTATGTTCAATAAACATGAAGCAAACTTTAACCTAAGGGACACAAGCCTAAGCCTAAAATTTTAAGATTGTACTAACAAAATGTTTGGGCATGTTTACAGATCAACAGTCCATGATTTGTTTATATAATTGATCCAATGGTGTGAAGGTCCCTAGAGACTTTTCCAAAAACACCCCAAGAACCCACAGAACCACCATGTGCCCAATGATTATTTGACAAGGGACTGACATAATATATAGAACATTGAAAAGATGCATGAGTATGCTAAGTGTCATAACCATAAAGCTTAAGACCCAAGAACCAATCAAAATACAAGGGCCTAGATTATGATCAATGGCTCATGCTAATCTATGATTTTGATCCTATAGAGTTAAAGGAAGGAGGTATTCTTAAATACCAATGGATAATGCTCAAATGGAATTTATGAAAAATACCATGAAAGATCTATACTAGTGCCACATAAGCTCCACATGGGTAGAAAAAGATAAAACTAAAGATCTTGTGGGCTCAAAAACACAAAGGTAAAAAGGTAAAGGTCCAAATCAAATCTAGACCATGTATAAGCTAAATCCTAGATATCTTCCATTGTTAAATATCTAAACCCTAGATATCTTTAACCATGCATCAGAGGCAACTTTCCCTAGTCTAGTGCATAGACATAATAACCTTGGATCCAAAAGAGACATTTAAATGTGCCCTTAAGGAATTAGAAAAATCTTATGGCTTAAGAGGATAGGAGGACCCTTTAATGGATCCCAAAGAAGATACAAGGAAGGAACTTATCCTAGTGGCCTCCCATGAAAAGAGGAATACATAATTGGCCTTGGTCCTAGTAGAACCAAGGAAGAAACCTAGATTGATGTTCACTCATCCCACTAGTGAAGTCAATCTCTTCAGTGATGAATCTCTAATCTATGGACCAGTTATTCTTGACTAGTTCATCTATGAAAAATTGTAAAATATCCCATTTTTCTCACACCCATGGGCCATAAAAAGGGTTGGTGTGGATGTACATGATGATTTGAATCCTTAGATAAAGGCTATAATGAAGGAATAGGAAGAGAAAATAATTATGGTCACCTAAAGCTCAAGAGGTAAGAAGATGGATGCTTCAAGAGCATCTACTAGATTAATAGTGGAGTTCCTAGAACTTCCACAATTTAAATAACCAATTATTATAGTTCATTTCAATCCTAGAAACATTAGTCTTAGAGAGAATAACTAGGATAGCCATGGCTGGGATGGAATAATTCACCTTTCAAAAGGTGGAACCTTTTATATGTTTGACCCCTATTGTAGGACAACAACTTGGTGAGGCTATAATACATGAATAATATGTGGAAATATTGATATAAACACATTCACAACAAGCCAAGGCTAGATTTTAGGGTCTAAAACAAAGGATCTATAATTTGGAAAGGGAGAAGGAGAACTTGTGGACTTAGGGAATCCTATCGGTCCTATATGTCATGATCAATATGTTTGATGAGTCATTTTATGACATGTTTGAGGAATTAAAGTTAGTGAAGATGAGGAAAAGTGCATTAGAGGACCAAGATACATTATCTAAAGACCTTGTCACCCAATGGCAAGCCTTAGAGGATAAGATTGCTCAGCTCCTCAACATTTAAGCAAAGAATTAGATCCCAAACTTTAGAACCATAAGTATGGGACACCTAGGCACAATCTTGGGGATTGGCATACCAAGGTAATGAGGTTTCTAAAATATGACAAAGGGATCATTAGTATAATTTAGCAACTTCTTGGGACCATTCTTGTCAATCTTGCATAGCTTACTTCCCTTGGCCTCATCAGTGATGAAGAGTTCAAGCATGGGGCCACTTTGGTGACTCAATAAATCTAAGAAAAAAGTAAAGGATAATATAGGTTAGACAATAACAAGATATTGTATATGATATTCAATGGAGGTGAGAGGATTAATGAATCTAAAAGTATCAAGGAGGCCTTGGCCAAAAATGACAAAGAATTCAATGAGATAGTAGACCAAGAAGAGGAGTGCATCATGAAACCTACTATGGATCTCAAGATGGTTGATGAACATGATAGGAACATGAGCATCCTCTAATAACAAATAGGGAACCCACTAACAAGTTAGAATAATATTATATTCTAATATAAATTAGGAAGCATTTTATAGTATAATAATCCATTGTAAAGGCATATGCTAGTTTGTTAGCATATTTTCCTCTAGGTTAGTATGATTTGGGAAAGCATGTGTATTATAGAGCTTGTAAGGATAAATATCCTTGCATTATACACCTGTATTTTTTAATTGAATTCTATACTACCTATTCTTCTTATAAAGGCATGTATCACTATTTTAAAAAGAGATATTTTTGAGTAATTTTGTATACTTGAAGTAATTAATAGAATCAAGGAATTCTACAAGGATTTTCCATTTTTGATGTGTTAATTGCTAATATAGCTTTTATCTCAATTTTTAGTAGAAGTCTTGAATTTGAATAGTATATTTGAATTTTGAATAGCATTCTTTAATCATAGGGTTTCTGATTTGTTCTTATGCTAGACTAGCTAAAACATCTTAGGTTTGCTTCATTTCATTTTGCTTTGTATTAAGATGTGCAATGGCTATTTGATTATAGTGGTAAATCCCTAAAGTATAACTAGTTATTACTTGTGATTATTAAACATTTTACTCTAAATTTTTCTTGATATATAATAATATTTGAGCTTAGGCTATGTTGTATTATGTATTTATTAAATTTGTATTTAGTTACCATTAATATTTTGTCATAATGTTCAGGACTAAAATTGGTAATCACTTATTTCTTTTCTACCCTACCCTTATTTTTGCTCCTTTTTTCACCATGATCAATTAATTTTAAGCCACATTATAAATATAAATTTAGATTAATATATATCTTAAAGTAGGAACATAATTAACTAAGTATCGATAATGATTCATAAAGAATGGGCCAAGGTGGCTCCCAACCACTAAAATTATTTAAATATTATGGAACACTTATCTTACTCTACTGCTATTTCACCATAAATAACTAGATTATCAAAACCTACAACTCATGCCTTGAATTTTATAAATTATAAATGAGAAGTGTTCTTTAAACACTAAGAGCACCTATGGTATACTTAGAAGCATCAATAGGATAGCTCATGTTGGTGTTAGGAGGGCCAATTCTTCAGACCTTGGTTGTATTAGTTTGCTTTACCTAAAGATCCCTATATGTTTGTGTTTTGAGTAAATTATGTGCTTAAAATATATAAATATCATCAATTTTTACTGTTTTAAACACATCTTTATGCTTCCTTCAATGTTCTTTCAAAATAGGAGCTTATTTTTGGTAACTTTGGATTTAACTTTGAAAACCCATAGTATCTAAGGTTAAAACGGTTCATTTGATTAAAGGTGGGCATATATTTCATATATATGAGTTATTTTAACCTTAGACATGAAAATATAGACCATACTTACATAGTTGAATGAATCTTTGAGCCAATTTAGTCAAATATCAATGTCCTTGCAATTCACTATGCCACCATTACAAAATAAGCTCAATGTGTAGGTCTAACTCTTGTTCTTTATAAAATTTAACTTGATAAATCATATTTTAGGTAGGATATTAAAATTTCAAGCTAGAATTTTCCAAGATCAGGACAAGATCACACTTGGAAACTAGAGAACCTTTACTTGAACTTGTGGTTCATAAAAAGTCTAGACATGATAAAGGTATATGCAAGAGATCTAAATCTCTTCCAACCTCACCAATTCAAGGTACTTGTGTCTTCAACCATAGTATAGGTATGGCTTGGTTATGGGATTCTTTGATTAATGTGTTAGGGGTGGTTCATGATCTTCCAAGAAACCCTAAGAAATATCAACCTATATTTAGTCTAATAGGTATCATGACTATTGAGGAGCATATAGAATATTTTAAGGATTATTTAAGATTGATTAATGTTGTGGATGAAGATGTGGCATGTAGGTTGTTTCCATTTACTTTTAAATATGCTACTTATGAATGGTTCTTAAATTTGTTTAACAACTATATCATAAGTTGGAATGATTTTAACAATGTCTTTATTGATCAATTTTGTAAAATTATTAGTCCTTTTGTTATTTACCACCAGTTCACTATTATTAGAAGGGATACTAATGAGCCCATCAGGTCCTTTAATGCTAGATTTCAAAAAATGTATAGCAAGACCATGGAACCCTATAAGCCTAATGATTTCCTAGCCCTAAAAATCTACAAAGATGTAGTAGATCATATGACCTCTATGTTATTAAAGAGGTCTATCCCAGTTATAGAATCATTATCCCAGGCCTATTCTAAATCATTAATTATTAATGATCAAATTTAGACCCAAGGGAAAATGGCTTATTTAATCCTAAATGTAAACCCAAACTTGCCTATGATGAACTTATTCCCCAATAATAACCAAAATCTCCTAGCCTTAAACCAACTCCCAAATTTGACCCAATTACCATTAAGTCATGTAGCTCCAAATCAAAGTCTAGGATTATTAACTCATCCCACTAATGGCTACAACCCAAGTGATCAAAGGTATTTGGTACCATTAGCTAATAATAACTAGGTACATAATTATGAAACTCACAAAAATGAGAATGAATCCATCCTTAAAATGGTTCAAAAATTAAGCACTGATTTCCTTCAGTTGTAGAAACAAGTGGGCAATACTAGAGAAAACTCTAGTATTAATTTCTCTTTTGAAAGGTTTAATAGGACAAATAATATATTTTAGAATGATATATTTCATAATAATAAGGATAATGAACCATCTTCTAATAACAATAATATGGACATTAATCTTATTGACATTGCATTACCTAAGTATTGTAGGGTACATTACACCACCAAGCATAGGGAAATTGATTGTATAAAAAATTTCAAGGCCTTTATGGCCTTCCAAGACAATATGAACACATTTTAAGTGTTTACTAACAAATAAAGTGGCATAGGAACCTCTATATATTATCCATCTAAGAAAACCTTCATGGTGGACACCTTTGATTTCCTCTTTTAAGAGGAAAATGAACCTGATGAGATCCCTGAAGAGATCTAAGCCTTTCAACCATTCTTGAAGAAGACTTATCCCTTGATGAAAGAGAGTAGAGGTAACCTTTTAATACTTTAATTCCTTCAAACAACTTTGGAACTCCTCCTGACACTTCTTCAAGCAACAATTTGGAGCCACCAAAAGGGAGTACTTCTAAACCCAATATTGAAATTTCTAGTTCTTCTATAAAAATTGGTTATAACATAGTTTAGGACATCAAGAAGGTAAAATATAATATAAAATTGCATGAACTCACATATATTATAGAGAAAAGGGATATCCTATTATAATCCTTATCAGGAAAGCATAGTCCCTTTAAGACTGATCATGCCAATGTAAGAGTTCATAAAGCCAAAGCTAAGTCTCTTCCTTTTTTGCTCATTGTTTGGATGTTTGGTAAGAACTTGCATAATTAATTATTAGATTCAAGAACATCTACTAATATCATGCTTACAAGAATATGCAATCAACTTGGTTTAACACCTATAAAATCTAATAGGGTTGTCACCCAATTAGACAAATCTAGGGTTAAATTTGTAGGAGAATTAATAAATGTTCATATGAAACTAGCTTTTAAGCCTAGGGTACAATAATTCATTAATATTCAAGTGGTTGAAATACCTAATGTTTATGGAATATTATTGAGTAGGGAATGGACTAAGGCTTTGAATGGTTACATTTATATAGATCTCTCGCATCTGTGGTTACCTTAGAAAGGTGTCCCCAATTAGATCAAATTTGAGAGAGAACCAAGAATGAAACATATGATAATTGAATACAATGATTTGAATGAGAGGGTCAACATAATAGACTCAGAATTGAGGGTTTTCATCATAGAGGATAACAAGGTATGTGATACCAAAGATGCTTATATTGGTCTTAGATTATGTAAATTGCACTTTGATGGTGTTAGGTATAATGCTAGATTAGGTGTTAGTATTATTTTAACTAACCCCACTGAAAAAAAAGTACCATGATTTTTATAGACTCCGATTCCCTTGTGCTAATAATCTCATTGAATATTAATCCCTTATCATTGATTTACAATTTGCTATAAAAAACAAGGTCAAAGAATTACTAGTTTATGAGGATTCAGAACTAGTGGTTAACTAGGTTAGAAGCAAATACCAATGTAAATTTTCATATTTAAAGAGGTATAAAATCAGATTTTTGGATTTAATTGAATCCTTTGATGCATTTGTCATCACTTCCATCCTAAGGGAAGAAAATCAAGCAACTGATCAATTAGCATCTACTGTAGCAAACCTCATGCCCAATCATGATTCCCCTAGTTTTAGCATTAAATTGATCCCTTATCCTTCAATACTAGACAATATCAACCACTCCCAGGTCTTCAATGATGATCAATATATATTGGATTTCATGACTAATTATGGAGTATTTGATGCTCATATCATTGATGAATCTAATAGAAGTACATCCAGGGAAGATAAATTTATTGTTAAAGTCATTCAGTTGAGTAAAAAAAATATCCCAGAAGGGAATGATTGATTTAGAGAGACTATTTGATAAGGACAAACTTGCTAAGGCTTCTAAAGTTCTAAAGGTAAATGGGAAAGACTATAATGTTATTGATATAGGCCTTCATGATCATCCCCGGCTATTAAATGTTGAGAAAGCCTATATAAACATTGAAAATAAGAAAGATAAGGAACTTCTTTCCCAATACAAGGATGTCATAGCATGGTCCTATGATGACCTAAAAATATTTGATCCAAGGGTCACCACACATACTATACCCATCAAAGAGAGTTACAAACCCTTTAGGTAGAAATAAAGGCATTTGAACCTAGTTCTAGAAGCCAAGATCTTCAAAGAGGTTAAGAGAATTCTAAATGCTAGGATAGTCTTTACTATTAGGCACTTTACTTAGGTGGTTAATTTGATGTTAGTCAAGAAGAAGAATGGTGAGATTAGGATTTGTATAATATTTATAAATTTGAATAAATCATTAGATAAGGACAACTACCCCATCCCTTGCCTATACTAAGTAATTCAAGTTATTTTAGGATCATCTACGATGTCCTTTCTTGATGGCTTTTTAGGTTACAACCAAGTATTAGTTGATAGAGAGGATAGGATGAAAATAACCTTCACAATAAAATGGGTAACCTTCACTTACAAATGAATGCCCTTTGGACTCATAAATGCAAGAGATACCTTCCAAAGAGATATGTTCCATGCCTTCCAAGGCCTAATTGGTAAGTGCATTATCATATATATGGATGATCTAATAGTTTTTTCTAAAAATAGGGAAGATCACTTCATGCATTTACAGTAAGTTTTTGAAAGATGTAAAAGTTATGGAATTTATTTGAAACCTAAGAAGAGTATCTTTTGTGTGATTGAATGGAAATTATTAGGTCATGTTATAACTAAGGATGAGATCTCTATAGATCCTAAAAGAGTGGAGGCCATATCTAGAATAAAACCTCCAAATAGTAAAAAAGAGATAAAGTCATTTTTTAGAAAGATTAATTTTGTAAGATAGTTCATTTTTGGTTTTGTATAAATAGTCAAACTAATTAATGACATGCTAAGAAGGATGCCAAATTCACATGGAATGATGATTCTATAATATCATTCAATGAAATTGTAGAGTAAAAAATACTCTACATTTCATTTTGATTTCTATTAGCATGATCCAAATCACTGTCCCTAAACAATTTGGTTCGAGACATCAAAGTTTTGACTCAAAGTGTGGGCTCAAATTTCTTTTTGCTCAGTTTTGTCTAAGTGTCAAAGTCAAGCAGAAGTTGCTAAGTGTCATTAGCTAAGGCACCTTTCATAATTTCTATAAGTTGGTTGGGACATGCCACGTATCTCATAGTAACTCAGCAGAAGCTACCAAGTGTCAATATCCATGTTTCATATCAGCATCCACATTTCAAATCTCTTTTAAGTGGAAGGTTTCAACAAGCTAAGTATCAAGATCAGGTGGAGGGTGCCAAGTGGTAATCATAGAAGGTTTCGATTTGCTTTACTAAAAGTGATGGAAGATGCCACATATCTCAGCTGAAGAGAGCAGAAGCCACCACATGTCAACCTCTGAATTATCTTCATTTTTTTACTGATATAGTAAAGACTGTGGTGCATCTCAGGTTTTGTTTCTGAAGCAAGTGAAAGCTGCCAAGTGTCATTGTCCATTGAAAAAAGAAATGAGGCCCAATTGTTTCTATAATATAAATATAGATATGTGGAGACCATCATGTGTCACCTTCTATAGTTTTATCAAAAGGTGGCTAAAAGTAGTAGAGATCACCACATATCTCTAGTTAAGTAAAGCAGAGATTGCCACATGTCCTTTGTTGAGGCAAGAAGAAATTGCCACTTGTCCCTATGCCCTTTTTAAAGTTGCTCGGGTGAGAAACGTTGTGGGTCTTATTTTTTGTTAAGTTGTTAAAGTTTTAAAGAAGTGGATTGCGACAGGTGTCAAAGGCAGAACACTCCTGAGCAAAGACACAAAAGGAGTATAAGTTACGTGCAAAGTGCCGTGTGTCTTTGGTAAGTGTTGTGGAATATGCCAAGTGTCATTTTTTGGTGCATCCTAAATGAAGAGAAGGTTTTTAAGAGGAAAAAGGGAATTAACCAAGTGTCCTCTCCCATTTGAAATTAAGAAGCATCTTGAGTATCTAATTCAGCCAATGAACTATAGAAAGATAGAGCATTTCAAAATCTATGAAATATCTTATGTTAGACAATTCTAGTTCAGTTAGATTTCAGTTGGATAGTTAGATTGGGAACATGCAAATAATCTGAAGTGAATTCGATCTATAAAAAGGGGTGTAGATATCACCAGAAGGAAGAGGAGAATCTAGAGAGAATTTTCTAAAAGAATTATTGTCAAGAGTTTTAGACTTTCTAGAGCTATGATTAGGAATATCATTTGCCTTTATTTTATTTTCTTAAGTTGGAAAGTTTATGTAACAATGCATGTTTCTATGCCTCTTATGTGACTGGAGAATTAATAAGAAGATTGAATCTTGTGCCTTTGTTGATATTTTCTATGTCACTACAAAAGTAGTCTAAGCTGTGAGCCTCTATTTCTATTGTTTTCATCTTTTACATTGATCATGTCTTGTTTACTCTTATATGTAGTTAAATCTTACATATAGTTTCACTGTGCTCAAATTAAGGGTCAAATTACATTTAGGCACATCGCCATAGTTAGATTTTCTTTCTTTGCATTTGTGTTTCTGTTAAAATTTCTATCCCTTTTCCCAGTATATGCTCGATATAAAGAAGAGACTAGCTTCTTAAAAATATGGAGGTTTTTTCAAGTTGCAAGTCCCACATCTTGAAACTTCCCATTGTTGGTGTTAGAAAAAAGTGAAATTTTAACCATCAACATTTTTTGGCATGCCTAGTGGGACACTATATTGAAGTTTCTTTCAAGATCATATGAACCAGAGAGCTATGAGGAGTCAGAGCTGCAGACCAGTAACTAGATCTTAGTTTTCTATAAATCTAGGTATTCTTTTGCCACCATCGGTAACTAGTCCTAGAAAAAGAGTCAACCAATTTATACCAATACCAAGAGAAAATATGGGAGCCCCTATAGCCCCAAGAAATTATGCAAGTTGGAACACTAGTAGTCCTTTAATTCTCCCAATACCACTACACACTTGGGACCCTATCCCAGTGAATGCCATGAAAGCTCTACCCAAATTCATTGGGTAAGACTCCAAAACACCTAAAGAACATATGCATGATGTATCAAATGTTTATGCTATACATGTTGTCACACAGCAAAATGTGGCCATAAGACTATTAGTAGCTTCTTTTAAAGGGAAAGCTCTAGAATGGTATCAGTCCTTGACCCCAAATAGCATATCTACATGGGATCAACTTAGAGATCTTTTCTTTGAAAGATTTGAAGAGAATGGTGATAAGTCTTCTTTATTACAGCAATTGATTACCATCCAAAGGGCACCACAAGAAGCAATGATTGACTTCAATTCTAGATTTCAAAAGACTTGGGAAAGAATCCCTACTATGGCTAGACCATTACCAGGTATGGCTATAGTGTTTTATCTTAAGGATTTAAATTTAGACATATCTATTATGATTCAGTCACTTGGAGGTTAGACTCTACCAGAGGCTTATGACTATGTAGTCAAAGCTAAAAATAATTTGATAGATGCTGGAAAGTTGCCTCCAAGGCATCCTATGCCCATGTTTCTAGATATTTCCTTGCCATTACCTCAAGAATCCCCTAAATCCATAACCCCACCTATGTCTATGTACACATATCCTCAACCACCTATTAAAGAAATTGTCCCTGCCCAGTCATCTGAGTTGGATGATATCAAGAATATCTTAAGGACATTTTCTAATGATATGATTAATATGAAAAGACAATAGAATAATTATACTAAACCCCAATATCAAGGATATCAAGAAAATATATTTCCATCATAGCCAAACCAATATCAGGGTCCTCCAAGGCAAAATAACCCTCAACCAGCAAACTAATTAGTTACAGTCCCTACACCCTCACAAACTATTCCTCCCAATTCAAATAGAGAGATTGTTCCAGGGCAAAATAATTATGTAGATGGTACCAATTCATAGTGTTTCCCTTGTAATAATTCTCATACACTTAGAGATTGTCCCATGGGTAATCTACAACAAAAGGTGGCAGAGCAAAGAAGAATGGATGGACAATTTGTAAGTTCTAGTGATAATCAAGCCTACCAATCTTCTAGTATGCAAAATTTAGTCCTAATGGCTCAGATGCAAGGGATGTCTTTACAACAAGAAGAAGAAATAGCCCTAGAATATGCTTTTTTCTCATGGGTTGAAGATGAAGAATTAGTATTCTTGAATGAAGCTTCTACTTCCAAGAAACCAATGGTGCAATCAGACTACTATACTAGATCAAAGAGAAGAATGCTGGAATAGCCTAAAGTTGTAAACAATGAAGTTATGGAGAATACTACATTTCAAGGTCATCAAAATATAGTAGTTAGACAAGAAGTGCTTCAAATAGTGCAGAATCAAGTAGTTCCTAGACAAATTCAAGAGAAGGCAAGGTAACCTTATTTTCAAAGAATTCAAACTTTGGGACTAATGAATGTGGTAGATCAACTGAAGATGACTCTAGGACAAGTATCAATTTGGGACATATTAGCTATTCCTGAAAAAAGGACACTATTACAAGAAGCTCTTCAAGGCCAAGCAATGTCCAAATGTATTGGTATCAAAGAAGGACCTGCTAAAAAAGAAAAGCTCAAAGACACAGGTCATCTGCAGACAATAGCCCTAGTGAACAATGCACTAGAGATAAGCAAATCCAAAGTGGATCCCTTCTATTTAACTTTGATAGTTGGCAAGAAACTATTGCATAATGCAATGATAAATTCAAAGGCTAGTACTATAGTAATGCCAAAGAAAATAGCAGATGCTTTAAAGATAAAATATGAGCCACTCACTAAAGGAATTATGTAGCTAGATGGCAAATCAGTGCAAATAATAGGGAGAATTAAACAACTACCATTGTAATTATATACTTATTTTTATATAATTGTAAATCAAGATGTAGTAGTTATAGATATACCTCTTATATTTGGCTATGTTTATCAAGATACTTTACAGCCAAGATAGGAGGAGATATGTCTCTTGATTGGTCTCACTTAATTCTAAGAACTAAATATGGTTCAAAGATGAAAATTCTATCTGAACCACTATCAAAGGATCACATCACAAATGAACCAACATAAAAATTAGAGGCATATCATGCTATGATAAATAAGGAAGAAAGGGTTTTTGTTGAAGAGTTATGCGACTAGACTAAGCATGATCAAGAAAAAGAAAATAACCAATTGTTAGCTATGATGCATAGTGACCCATATGAAAATTATGACTCTATTGGTCTGGGCACTTATGTAATTTTTGATGAGGACCATGAAATCCCAAATGTTTTAAGGGAAGAAATGCCAACTAATCAAGAATCTAAAAAAGATTCAGAAATCTAGACCTTAAATTTTGATGGGGCTAGAAGTAAAAATGGTGCTGGAGTAGGAATTTGTCTTACTGCTCCAAATGGTGAAAAAAATTTAAGGGATATCTATTTTTAATTTGCTTGTACTAATAATGATGCTGAGTATGAATCTTTAGTACATGGGATCTTGTTAGCCAAGAAAAAGGGAATAAAGAATCTAATAGTAAAAGGAGATTTAGAACTAGTAGTAAAGCAAATTAGAGAAAAGGCAATAGCAAAGAATGTAAGGATGAAATCTTATAAGCACAGAAGCTGGGACTTAATAAAAGATTTTGAAGCTTTCAATATTGAATTAGTCCCTAGGATTCAAAATTCTAAAGCTAATAGGATGGCACATATTGGCTCACCATTTGATCTAGCAACTAGCTTATTAGTTAACAATGAGTCAGTAAAGGTTATAGTAAGGCCAACTATCCCAGATAATGATGAGATTTGGCAAGTATTTGAGAATGATTTTTTGGTACTCTCATTCTTGCAACAATGAAGGGAATTTTTTGATCAATTACAACCAAAGATTGAAGAGGCATATGGGGATCAAATTATACAATTAAAGAATAATAAACTTCCCAAAGGTTTAATCACTTTAGAAGATGTAAGCTTGGAGAAGAAAAGATTCCAAGCAAACAAAGAAAATTATTTAAAAATAGAGGTGAGTGAAGGAAAAAAATTAAATGTTGGAAATTATGCAACTCAAGTAGAAAAGGAAAGGCTAATTGAATTATGCAAAAAATATGACAGAGTCATAACCTAGAGCTATGAAGACCTTCATGGATATAATAGAGACATTATTCAGCACATAACAGAATTGACTAAAGGATTTAAGCCTATCAAATAGAAATAGAGGCCAGTGAATCCAAGGATTGAGCCTCTAATGGTGGATGAGTTGTAGAAACTTTCAGATTCTAAAATAATTTTTCTAATCAAACATTCAACCTGGGTATCAAATCTCATACCAGTTAGGAAAAATAATGGTGATATAATACTTTGTGTAGATTTCATAGACCTAAATAGAGCATCTCTGAAAGATCACTATCATTTTCCTTCCATGGAATAGATTTTATAGACTATGGCTGGATTCGAGAGGTTTTCTTTGCTAGATGGTTTCTCTGGATACAATCAAATTTGGCTAACTAATGAAGACCAATACAAGATTGCTTTTACTACCAAATGGGGAACATTTTCATATGCTAAGATGCCATTTGGCTTGTCAAATGCTGGAGCCACTTTTCAAAGAGCTATGGATGTAGCATTTGGGGAACTTATAAATAAAATCATCTTGATTTATCTTGATGATCTTACTATTTTTTCAAAGAATGCTACTGATCATTTTGATCATTTAGAATCTATGTTTAAAAAATGTCAAGAATTTGGAATATCCTTGAATCCTAAGAAATGTATCTTTGTTGTTCCTCAAGGCAAATTATTGGGACATATAGTATCTAAAGAAGGAGTCTCCATAGACCCAAAAAGAGTGGCAGTTATAATGAACTTACCTCTTCCAGTAACTAAGAAAGTAAGTCAATCTTTCTTGGGAAAGATTAATTTTGTCAGTCGATTCATATCTGACTTTGCAGGCTTAGTAAGACCAGTGACACTCTTGCTAAAAAAAACTTGATTTTAAAGTGGACTATGAAAGGAAGGCACGCCTTTAAAGAGGTCAAGAAAGCTATCTTAATAGCTCCAGTACTTAGAAACCTAGACTTTTCTAGGCCTTTTGTAATGTATGTATATGGAGGAGAGCTCAGTATTGGTGCTATTCTAACATAGAAGGATGATAGATAGGAGGGAGAACATCTAATAGCCTTTTTCTCAAGGACTCTTAGGGAATATGAAACCAAATATAACTTTGTGGAAAAACAAGCATATGCTATTGTAAAAGCCCTCAAAAAGTTCAAGCATATAGTATCAAGAAGTAAAAATTTGATACTTGTAGCTCATCCAAGTGTCAGAGAATACATCATGGAGGGTGAAATTACTAAAAAAAGAGAAAAATGGATAACCAAGATCCTTGAATATGATGTAGAGGTCAAACCCACTATATTAGTCAGAGGTAGGGGTTTGTGCCAATATATGACTCAAGATCTTGAAAAGATGATACCTGAAGAGACAAATTTAGAAACAGAAGAAGAAATTGTATTAAGAATACAAGAAGTTGATCAGGAATCTTGGGTCACAAGCAAGATTCATTTTATAAAAAATGGGATTTACCCAAGAGAACTCCCTCAAAATAAGAAAAGATATTATAGGATGTAAGGAGTTCATTTTGTTTTAATTGAATAGGTTCTTTTCAAAATAAATTCTGATGGTAAATTGTTAAGATGTGTAGAAAAGGTTGAGGCTAAGAAAATATTATATGAAATGCATCATGGAGTATGAGGTGGACATTATTCTACAAAAACCACAGCTATAAAGATAAGTGAGATAGGTTATTTTTGGACTAATGTATTTACAAATTGTTATCAGCTAGTTAAAAAATGTCAATCTTGGCAATATTATGTGGGGATGAGAAGGAATGCAGTAATGCCTCTTAGTCCTATAATTGTGGATGAACCTTTTGCTCAATGGGGTCTTGACTTAATTCAAATGATAAATCTAGTGTCTAGTATGGGTCACAAATGGATCTTAACAACCACAGATTATTTCACCAAATGGACCAAGGTAGTGCCACTCAAAGAAGCAATAGAAAATGTGATAATAGATTTTCTAGGAAGTATCACTACTCATTTTGAGGCTCCTCGCACCATCATTTTAGATAATTCTAAAGAATTTTTAGGGTCTAAAGTATTCAAATTTGCATTAAAGCATGGAATATATCTAAAAACTTCCTCTAATTATTACCCTCAAGGTAATGGTTTGGTAGAATCAACTAATAAGAACCTTATTAGACTCATCAAAAGAATAGGGGCTGATCATCACAAAGAGTGGCATAAAGTGCTTAATTTAGCACTGTGGGTTTATAAAATCATGCCTAAATAGGTTATTAAAATGCCCCCATATGAATTAGTCTATGGAAAGCCTACTGTAATACCCCTTAGCTTGGAAATTCCTACTCTCTAGCTGATCAAACAAATTGAAATTGAGGAAAATGGCCCCATGTAGGTCAAACTCGTGAAACTTCTAAAAGTTCAAGAAAAGAGGGATACAACACATGTTTCATTGATAAAACATTAGAAAATAATTAGATATTTTTTTGATAAAAGGACTTCAAATACACATTTCGAAATAGGCTCAATTGTTTTGAAATGGGATGCAAGAGCTGCCAAGCGAGGTCAACACACTAAATTTGAAGCATTATGGATTGGCCCTTATAAAATTCATGCATGTAAACAAAAAAAAATTGTTTGAGCTAGAAACAATGGAAGGTGAACCTAAAGAGATTCCTATGAATGGAATCTATCTGAAAAAATTTAGTTAGAATATGGTTTTTAGTAATTTTTTATCATGCGGGAGTTGTAGATTCTTTTTGAACAGGCTCAAAAGTCCTTGGGGTCACCAATAACTGTAGAGTAAAAAATACTCTACATTTCATTTTGATATTTAGTATCATGATCCAAATCACTATCCCTAAACACTTTGGTTCGAGACATCAAAGTTTTGACTCAGAGCGTGGGCTCAAATTTCATTTTGCTCAATTTTGTCTAAGTGTCAAAGTCAAGCAGAAGTTGCCAAGTGTCATCAGCTGAGGCACCTTTCATAATTTCTATAAGTTAGTTAGGATGTGCCATGTATCTCATAGTAACTTAGCAAAAGTCACCAAGTGTCAGCATCCATGTTTCATATCGGCATTTGTGTTTCAAATCTCTTTTAAGTGGAAGGTTTCAACAAGCTAAGTATCAAGATCAGACGGAGGGTGCCAAGTGGCAATCACAGAAAGATTTGATTTGCTTTAATAAAAGTGATAGAAGACACCACGTATCTTAGTTGAAGAGAGTGAAAGCCACCATGTTTCAACCTTTGAATTATCTTCATTTTGTTTCACTGATATAGTAAAGACTATGGTGGGTCTCCGGTTTTATTTTTGAAGCAAACAGAAGCCACCAAGTGTCACTATCTATGTAAATATGAAATGAGGCCCAATTATTTCTATAATATAAATAGAGAGATGTAGAGACCAGCATGTGTCACCTTCCATAGATTTCTCAAAAGGTGGCTAAAAGTAGTGGAGATCACCACAAATCCCTAGTTAAGTAAAGTGGAGATTGCCATGTGTCCTTTGTTGAGGCAAGTAGAAATCACCACCTGCCCCTATGCCCTTTTTAAAGTTGTTGTTGATACAGTGGATTTCACTTGGGGGTAGGATGCCTAGCTCACACCCTTCCACACATAAAAATGGAAACTCCCCTCTCGCTAGTGGGATTGGCGAAGCTAGAGGGGAGAGTCTCTAAAATAGGACTAGCTCCCTCTGATGTATCTTTTAGGCCCTAGTTTCTCCTACTGCTAACTAACAAATGTAAAAAATGGTGGGGGATGAAAAGGGAGAGAGAGATACTAAAATTATAACCTAACCTAAAAAAGGTAAAAATGTGATACACCAAAAAATGTGATCCACCCAGCCTAAACATACACTTTTCACCAAAAAAGAGCACCTATACACTTCATCTGAAGTGAGAAAACCTTCTACATCAGTGGGTCAGGGGTTCGTCAAGATATAGGTAGGAAATAACTACTAGAGGCATTCTGGGACACACTGTAACAACCTATCCACTTCACCTACACTCCTCTAGGGACAGTTTTGATAGACTTGTAAAAGGAAACTCAAAAATACACCAAACATGCTAGAATCATTCTGCAAAAGCATTAAGAAAATGAATTAACATAGAATCAAGGCATAGACACATACTAAAGATGCAAAACTTAGAATGGAGGTAAAAATAGCTAAGTTCTAATTCAAGGTAAAAATTTTGGCAGAGCTTTGCCTTACAAGCCTGAGAGATTTTTGGGCAGAGTTTTACCTTAAGGTTGAAAGCAGATCTTTTCTCAAAAGAGAAGTTTATAATATATAGGAAAAGGGAGAGAACTTGGTGCTTATTGGGAAGGATTTTGGCACTCACTTCTATAAGTGGCCCATGTGCATTCTAAATCTTAGGAAGAGGAAAACACTGTTACTGATGTCATCATTTAGAAGAGGCCTATTAGAACCATGTTGTACCATCACCAAAATTGACTTTGGCATTTAAGCATTAATGTAAGGGCATGGCCATGCCTCTTTCTTGCAAATAGACTATATTTTGTCCCCTCATCAATGCCAACTATAGAAAAATAGGTTGCACCACTCATCTGCAATAACTCACCTTCGCTTCACTACTTGAATGCTTTGTCATTTCTACTCTTTCAGCCCTCAAGGGTGATCTTCTAGTGGGTCACTACATTTCTTGGGATTCTTTCATGAATTGGCACTCTTACAGTTCAAAACCAAACAAATATTTCACTATATTAAATTTGACGTTCACGCGGCCATCACCTAACGGCTAGTTCATCTTCTTAATTTTGATGGCTTTTGGGATGTCACCATCCTTGGGAAAAGTCATCAGGTCTTTTGTTTTAGGCTTTTTCCCCATGAGTTTTCTATTTTGGGCTTTTTCTTGTGGATAAAAATTCTATAAGAATTGTCCTGGTCTCTGTCTTTATCTTTTAGGCTCTTTTGAAGCTCTCTCTGCCCTCCACAAGGGCTTCTAGACTTGAAGTGCCCTCTAGCTTTCCTTGGAATGTTTCTTACCCTCCGTAAGGGCATTTAAACCTTGAACTACCCTTTAGCTATAGGGCACACCCTTGAACCAAGTTGTTGAACCAACCCATTGAACCAAAATTGGTATAATGGTTTAATCAGTTCAATGGTTCAACCATTGCATGCTGATGTCGTGAACCAAGCCTTTGAACTTGCCGATGAACCAAGCGATTGAACAAGCTACTGAACCAACTAAGAGAACTAAATGAATGAGTGAATGTAACAATTGAACCAATGCATTGAACTTGAAGAATGAACCAATTGGTTAAACTGGTATAATGGTTTAAAGTTGCACACTGATGAACCAATCGATGCTCTTGAACTGATTAAACCAGGCATCAAACAAATGTATTGAACCAAGCATTGAACCAATGCATTAAACCAGACCATTGAACCTATTCAATGGTTTAACATTGTATGCTGAGCCACTTGAACTATTCACTGAATCTCCTCATTGAACTGTCCATTAAATTGAAGCGATTGAACTAAAGCATTGAACTTTTAACCACTGAACCAAGGCCTTAAATTTTGCCAATGAACTTGTCATTAAACTAACTAAGTGAATAGAATGATTTAACCATCTAATTGAATTGAGCATTGAACTTAACCACTTGAACCTATGGTTGAACCAAGTAATGATTAAACTGAAGGCATTAAACCAGTTGATTGAACCATCTAATTAAACTGGTTCAATGCTATGCACTGAGCCTGTTGAACCAAGTCGATGAACTTGTTGATGCATTGAACTTGAGTAATGAAACAAAGCTCAATGGACTTGAACATTAAACTAATGGTCAAACTAAGGCCTTAAACTTGGCTGATGAACTTAAACATTGAACCAAGGCCTTGAACCTGTTTAATGGTTTAATGATGCCAACCTTCTTCATGATTTTATTTAGGCAAGAGCCAGAAGAAGCCTTGTAAAAATTGGAACTCTCTGAACTAATCCTTCATGCACCAAAGGATTAACCTGTAGAGTCCATAGAAATCCAAAACTTGCAGAGTCTGTAGAAATCCAAAACCTATAGATTCCATAGATTTAGACCTGTAGAGTTCATAGAAATTCTGTAGAGTCCATAAAAATGACCAGACTTATGTAAAATTAAAAATTGAAATGGCCTAGAATAGTAGGGATAGAAGGGGACCAATTGTTTGGCCTATTGGGCAAAAAATGGTCAACAAATTGGTGACTCCTAGAGGAAGCATGCCTGCTATGCTTAAAGACCAGTTGCCTTGTAGTCCATTGGGCACAAAGTCAGATGCAGCTTGAAAAAAAAGATCAACAACAACCCCACAAGATCCAAGAATCAAACATGAAGCTTTTTACCCCACACACAAGGAAAACACACAAGGCTAAAAACACTACTTGTGTAAATTGCACTTAGGGAAAGTAGGAAAGGAAATTGAAAACAAACTACTATGTATAACTAACCAAGTGCATTCACTTTCCTCCTAAGTCAAAAGGAGAAATTCTTAAGTCCCCTTTCTGGTAAGAAGACTTATGGTGTTAGGCAAGTAGCTGAATGAAAAGGAGATTTGGTGACCTGCTCCTCTTGCCTGTTAACTAGCTTGGCTAATATCTGAGTGGAGATTCAAATATGCTTCCAACATATACATACTCTATTTGTTCTTGGAAGCTTGCCTCTTGTTGGTTCTTCAGGCTAGTGTATCTCATCAAGAAATCAATGGTTCTTGGCTCATCACCATAAGCCCCTTAGTATGCATCATTGACTGGCTTGCTTTATTCTACCTCATGCTCGAGTTCCATGACATGACCATCTTCCTTGATGATTTCAAAGAAAGTATCTTCAGATTCACCAACCTCTTGAAGGGATAAATCTAAAAGCCTATAGCCCCTTTGCATACTTATTTGAGTCCCAATGTTGCCTTCTCCACTCTTAGCCAGCTCATAGCCCCCTTGAAGAATAGTGTAAATTTCCCCCATAACTTCAAACAAATCATTCAAAGCATGGTAAAGAAAGTGTCCATGCCCCTCTGCAACATCTTACAAAATGGGAAAAGGGGCAAAAAACACTTCTTCATCATCAGAGATAGAGGCAAAAGCTTATGACTTGTCTTCTTGTTCATCAAAGGGGTTACCTATGGTGATCTCCTCCTCTTCTACACTCATGAAGTCTCCCTGATCAGTCATGAACTAAGCATACTCTTCTTCACTTACTTCCTTCAAGACAAGTTCCTCCTTGAGAAGGGGTGAAGTGGAAGGCTAACAAACAAACTCATGTGGAAGAGGAGGCAGTCATTAAACTAAAATCGAATGATTCTCCTCTTTCCATTTGGTCAGTGCTTCACCTATATCTGGGATGGCCTTATAGCTCTCTTGGGGATGTGTAGGTGGGGTGTGTTTAGACATGGAATGTGCCATTGGGTCTAAACCATCCATCACACACTGGCTAAGGAATCTCTATTTGGATTCCAACTCTGTAATCTACCTATTTATATCCTCTTAGAAGAGCCTTTTATGGAGGTCACAATCACCATCAAGAGTAGGATCAACCTCATCTTCTTCTAGGTCTTGAGCAAAACCTTTTTCCTCCTCATCCTTTCTATCCCAAGATTCCACTATTTACTTCCAACTCATGATCTTGGGATTGGAACCTTACTCCTATGAACAGGTAGCAACTTTATCCTCTTTAAGGTCCTGAGTTGGTTCCTGATGTTCCTTCTTCTAGCTTGGAATTTTGAGATCATGTTGAAAGACTTGAGGAGGTTGGGGAGGTTTTGGGAAGGTCTACTCATGTACAAGAAGAGCTATCTAAAAAGAGCCCTGCTAAAAAGCTAGGTATATGGGATTGAGGGTAGGATCGTTAATGCATCAGATGAGCCAAAAAGATCAAGTGCCATCTAATAGAAAGGATTTGGCATACAATAGGGAGTTTTCTCTAGAATAGGAGGGGGCAGACCTTGGGCCAAATTTTCTTATTTTTTTCCCTCCACTTTACTAACATTTCATCAATATTGGAATTAGCTTGTGGATTGGTGGAAGGGGTGTCTTTTGGCATCAGCTCCTCTACAAGGTCTAAAAAATCCATCTCTCTCTCTCCAAGCAGTCTCATCTTAGCCTTTAATTCCCCAATCCACTTAGCTATATTATCCTCATTTTGTACCTCTTGGAGCTCATAAGAGTCATTATAGAGATGGGGAGTACATGAAGGTTGCCATGAAATGCAAGAAGCTTCTTGAGGAAGGGTAGGAGGGATTTGAAAAGGACTGACCTCATTTTGTGCCTCACACTCTTGGACAATGTCTTTCTCCTCCTTATTGTTCCATGACCTGACCACTTTATTCCAGCTCAAAACACTCAGGCTAGGCACTTCCTTTTGGGGTGATGGGGCCACACTATGAGAGGGTAGTGAGGGTTTGGATTCCACTTCCCTCTTTGCCAAAATGGACTATTACATTTGAAGATTTACCAATTCAATCTGTCTATCAAGATTTGCCTTAAGCACAAGGTTTATTATTTCAGAACTCTCCTCAACATAATTAGGGAAAGGACTTTGGGAGGCTTGACTTGGCTTATAGGTAGGGGTTATATATGACTAATATGATGCTTGGGGTAGTGAGTATGTAGGTTGATAGACTTGGTAAGGCTACCTCTCATGAAAACTCAGCTTCTCTTCCAAAGATGTGATCAAACCACCCACATCCAACATCTCACTTGTAAGCCTGTACCAATTGGCTCTTTCAATGGGAGTCCATTCCTTCTTAACCTGATTCAGTGCATTTCTCACTTGATGGATGACCTAATCAAGAATTTATTGGCCACATCCCCTTCTGTTGTCAATATCTATTACATATTTTTCATATCCCAGCAATGCTCGCTTGAAGGTAGAAACAGGTTGATTGGCAAAGAGACTAGGTTGAGTGGGAGAAGTGACATATTGAGAAGGCTAGGCATAAGGCTAATATAGCTTATGATAAGGGTGGGACCAGTCATATTGGACATGGTAAGGATCAACATAATGCTGGTGATGATCATAGCCATGCTGGCCAAGGAAAATAGGGTCCATGGCTCTGAACGATGGGATTATACATACCAGAAGGTTGTTTCTTGATGGTATGGTACCAAAACTACTTAACCAATTGATTTAACTCAGATTTACCATTGGTTTTTGATTCAAAAGTCTCTAGAGGCTGGTTGGTTGAAGAACACACCAAAAATTCTTCAACTCTTTAGACACAACCTATCCTAATTGGTCCCATCGGGCGTGACAAAAACTATTGATGCAGTGGATTGCACTCAGGGGCAGGATGCCTAGCTCCCACCCTTCCACATGAAACAATGGAAACTCCCCTCTCACCTGTGGGATTGACCAAGTTGGAGGGGAGAGTATCTAGAATAGGACTAGCTCCCTCTGATGTATCTTTGAGGCCCTGGTTTCTCCTACTACTAATTAACAAATGTATAAAAGGGGGGATGAAAAGGGAGAGAGAGATGCTGAAATTAGAACCTAACCTAAAAAAGGGAAAAAGGTGATACACTAGAAAATGCGATCCACCCAGCCTAAACATACACTTTTCACCAAAAAGGAGCAACTATACACTTCATCCAAAGTGAGAAAACCTTCTACATTAGTGATTCAGGGGTTCATGGAGACACAGGGAGGAAATAACTACTAGAGGCATTCTGGGACACACTACAGTAGCCTATCCACTTCACCTACACTCCTCTAGGGACACTTCTAACAAACTTGTAAAAGGAAACTCAAAAATACACTAGACATGTTGAAATCATTCTACAAAAGCATTAATAAAATGACTTAACATAGAATCAAGGCATAGACACATACTAAAGATGTAAAACTCAGAATGGAGGTAAAAATAGCTAAGTTTTGATTCAAGGTAAATATTATGGTAGAGCTCTACCTTACAATCCTGAGAGATTTTTGGGTAGAGTTTTGCCTTAAGGCTGAGAGCATATCCTTTCTAAAAAGAGAAGTTTACAATATATAGGAAAAGGGAGAGAACTTGGTGCTTCCTGGGAAGGATTTTGGCACTTACTTCTACAAGTGGCCCATGTGCATTCTGAATCTTGGGAAGAGGAAAACATTGTTATTGATGTCATCCTTTAGAAGAGGCCTACTAGAACCATGTTGTACCATCACCAAAATTGACTTTGGCATTCAAGCATTAATGTAAGGGCATGGCCATGCCTCTTTCCTACAAACAAACTATACTTTGTCCCCTCATCAATGCCAATTATAGAAAAATAGGTCACATTGCTCATCTGCAATAACTCACCTTCCCTTCACTACTTGAATGCTTTGTCATTTCTACTCTTTCAACCCTCAGGGGTGATCTTCTGGTAGGTCACTACATTTCTTGGGCTTCTTCCATGAATTGGCACTCTTACAGTTCAAAACCAAATGAATATTTCACTATATTAAATTTGACATTCACACAACTGTCACCCAATGACTAGTTCATTTGCTTAATTTTGACGGCTTTCAAGATGTCACAGTCCTTGGCAAAAGTCATTAGGTCTTTTGTTTCAAGATTTTTCTCCATAGGTTTTTTGTTTCAAGCTTTTTCTCATAGACAAAAAGTTTACAAGAATTGTCTTAGTCTCTATCTTTTTCTTTTGGGCTCTTTTAAAGCTCTCTCTACCCTCCACAAGGGATTCTAGACTTGAACTACCCTCCAGCTTTCCTTAGAATGTTTCTTACCCTCTGCAAGGGCATTTGAACCTTGAATTGCCATTTAGATATAGGGCACACCCTTGAACCAAGCTGTTGAACCAACCCATTGAACTAAAATTGGTTCAATGGTTCAATTGGTTCAATGGTTCAATTGGTTCAATGGTTCAACCATTGCACATCAATTTCGTGAACTAAGCCTTTGAACTTGTCGATGAACCAAGTGATTGAACAAGCTACTTAACCAACTAGGAGAACCAAATAATGAACCAAATGATTAAACCAATGTGTTGAACCTAAAGAATGAACCAATTGGTTGAACTGGTTCAACTGTTCAAAGCTATGCACTGATGAATCAGCTAATGCTCTTGAATTGATTGAACCAGGCATTGAACCAATATATTGAACCAAGTGTTGAACCAATGCATTGAACTGAACCATTAAACCAGTTCAATGGTTTAATGTTGCATGCCAAGCCACTTAAACTATTCACTAGATCTCCTCATTGAACCATCCATTGAATCAAAGTGATTGAACCAAAGTGTTGAACTTTTAACCACTGAACCAAGGCCTTAAACTTTGTCGATGAATTTGTCATTGAATTTACTAATTGAACCAAATGATTGAACCATCTGATTGAACTGAGCATTGAACTTGACTGCTTGAACCCATGGTTGAACCAAGTGTTGATTGAACCAAAGGCATTAAACCAGCCAATTAAACCATCTAATTAAACTGGTTCAATGGTTTAATGCTGCACACTAAGCCCATTGAACCAAGTCAATGAACTTGATGATGCATTGAACTTGAGTGATGAAACAAAGCTTGATGGACTTAAACATTAAACCAATGGTCAAACCAAGGCCTTAAACTTGGTTGATGAACTTAAACACTGAACCAAGGCCTTGGACCAGTTTAATGGTTCAACGATGCCAACCTTCTTCATGATTTTCTTCAAACAAGAGCCTAAAGAAGCCTTGTAAAACCTGGAACTCTCTGAACTAATCCTTCATGCGCCAAAGGACTAACCTATAAAGTCCATAGAAATCCAAAACCTATAGAGTCTGTAGAAATCCAAAACCTATAGATTCCATATATTTAGACCTATAGAGTTCGTAGAAATTTTGTAAAGTTTGTAGAAATGACCAGACTTATGCAAAATTAAAAAATGAAATGGCCTAGAATAGCAGGGACAGAAGGGGACCAATTTTTGGGCCTGTTGGGAAAAAATGGTCAATAGTTGCTCAGGTGAGAAATGATGTGGGTCTTATTTTTTTGTTAATTTTTTAAAGTTTTGAAGAAGTGGATTGTGATAGGTGTCAAAGGTGAAACACTCTTGAGTAAAGACACAAAAGGAGTATAAGTTATGTAGAAAGTGTCGTGTGTCTTCGGTAAGTGCTATGGAACATGCCAAGTGTCATTTTCTAGTGCATCCTAATTAAAGAGAAGGTTTTTAAGAGGAAAAGGAGAATCAACCAAGTGTCCTCTCCTGTTTGAAAGTAGGAAGCATCCTAAGTATCTACTTCAGCCAATGAACTGTAGAAAGATAGAGCATTTCAAAATCTAAGAAATATCTTCTGTTTGACACTTCTAGTTCATTTAGATTTTACTTGGACCATTAGATTGGGAACATGTAGATAATCTAGAGTGAATCTAATGCTATAAAAAGGGGTGCAAAGATCACTAGAAGGAAGAGGAGAATCTAGAGAGAATTTTCTAAAAGAATTATTGTCAAGAGTTTTAGACTTTCTAGAGCTATGATTAGGAATATCATTTGCCTTTGTTCTATTTTCTTAAGCTGGAAAGTTTATGTAACTATGCATGTTTTTGTGCCTCTTATGTGATTGGAGAATTAATAAGAAGATTGAATCCTATGCCTTTGTTGATATTTTCTATGTCACTGCAAAAGTAGTCTAAGTTGTGAGCCTCTATTTCTATTGTTTTCATCTTTTACATTGATCATGCCTTGTTTTCTCTTAAATGTAATTGAATCTTACATATAGTTTCACTGTGCTCAGATTAAGGGTTGAATTACATTTAGGTGCATCACCATAGTTAGATTTTCTTTCTTTGTATTTGTGTTTCTATTAAAATTCATATCCCTTTTCCCAGTATACGCTCGATATAAATAAGAGACTAGCATCTTAAAAATATGGAGGTTTTTTCAAGTCACAAGTCCCACATCTTGAAACTTCCCATTATTGGTATTAGAAACAAGTGCAATTTTAACCATCAACAGACATCAAGGAGGCCACTAGTCAAGCTCCAGTCTTTATAAGTCCTAATTTTTCAAGGGACTTCTACCTCTATTCCTTTGCATCTGACCACACTATGGCTATAGTGTTAACTCAAAAACTTGAAGGGTGTGACCACCCATTTTCTTTTATGAGTACTAATTTCAAGAATGTTGAGTTATATTATTCATTGATTGATAAATAGGCATATGCATTAGTCAAGGTAGTTAATAAATTCAATCATTACATCTTTAGACATAAGGTGCATGCCATCTTACCTAACCCTATGACATGTGGAAACTATATCACAAGTTAATAGGGTAATGGAGCTAGTGGGAATGATCACCAAGGCTCCAACTAAATACTAAGTGTGTGCATTCCACCCTGGTAGAGCTACTCTAGAAGGCTATCAAAAGATCTTGAACCAGTTGATGTAGGGAGATGAAAGATAATGTAGTAAAGCTTTGGTGAATTGTAATTACCTTGAGTACATTACTTGACTTCCATTAGACCTAAGAGTGATATGGATGCCATAAAGGCTCCATTTTTAAGCACCAAAGCTCACCTATGAGCATCTAGGTCATTACGTAGAATAAACTTGAACATATTTCTTGCTATGAACTCTATATTGTTTAAGATTTGATTAATGGTGATGATTGTTGCATCAAATTATATTCTATTTGGTTTATACATCTTTTAATTTCTATTTGAATTTGAAATGATTGTAATGATATAATGTCAATTTAGTTGAGTAATGTTTATGCATTCTTTTGGTTTACATCATTAATGGAGTCCATATAATTAATGGTGACATCCTATATAACTTATATAAAGATAAATTTTACATATCCTATGCCAAGTGTTCCTATACTTTCTAGAATTATGATCCTAGTATGAGTAATTAAAGTAAAAGTAACCCTTTGACCCTTTAAAAATTGATATGATGCTAGGCTTATTTTAACAAAGGATTACACCCATATGACTCTAGGATTAGTCCACCAAAAGTTTTATGCCTATAGGATGTTAGGCTTATCCCATAAAAGGTTTGCACCTATGAACCTAATTGAAGTCTCCTTTGAATTGATCAAGTCCCATAATTGATATCCCATGTGATGGTACAACTAGCCCAATTTGTCCATGATTACTTATCACTTGTACTTTGTGTGAGTTCATAAGTCTTGTGCCTTATGTGGATTGATGTCAACTCAATTGAGTATAAAAATTTTGATCACAAAGGGAATATCCCATGTTTATGGCTAGTTGTAATAAACTAAGAACCAACTAAGATAACTTTATGTGCCCTTTTCTACAACATTGTTGGTTTAATCTTTGGGAACCATGTTGAATTTTATTTTTTCAATGGTACAATATAATAATGTACCAACTCTCCCTTAAAAACATCAAGTGCTAGTTGAAATAGGTGGAAGATAGATTTTCACTAAAGCATCCAACCTTCAAAGGATAAAAGCAAATAAAATGCATTCAAAACAACCTATATGATAATCTATATGATACATTTTTTTGTGAGCTACCTGATCATGTGTATGTATCATTGGTTGGCTACATATTCAACCCATAGAAGAAGAATCTATGGATAGTGTTATGAGTGGACAAAAGAGTTCCTATAAAGACATGAAACCTTAGATGTTACTTGCACTAAAATAGTAGATAAATGGTGGTAAGGAGTACTAAATAGCTACATACTTGAGTTTACAATCTCAACATACTTGTGCCCTATGGAAGTGGAGTACCGGTTATTATGTGACCCTAAAGGCACATTTTTGAAGTAATTTTAGTACATAGCTCAAAAATTTAATGCTGGATTATAAATTTTAAAATTTGGGGATGGAAGGATAAATTCCTTTTACATATGAGTAATGAAAAGGGGGAAGAGGATCTACAGGCAAGGCACAATGGAAGGGGATGAGTAGATTCATACCTAAGAGCTTAGAAAATAGACCTATAATAAGAGGCAACATAGATTGATGAAAGATACAGAACTTCAAAGTGTCGATAGAACCCATAACAAGTGGGAAGGGCATGGGGAAGGATCTCTTGAAATACAATAGTGTGAGGGTGAGAGATACAATGAAGCAATGGATCAAGCTCAACACTTGATAGGTGTAGAATTCATTAGGTTCCTACAAGATTTGGTGATTGAAGATGCATTGACATGCATGCCCCATTTGAACTTATGGTGTATTTTCATGCACTAGATTCCCCAATTGAAAAAAGTATATAAGTAATAATTTACTCTATTGATGACATAGATATTTGACATTTTACAGACTTAGAGTACAACTTTGTGCTTGAATAGATTATTCTATATAATGAGGTAAGCACAACTACCTCTAGACTATCAGATGCTAGATCACCATAATAGAACTTAAAAATAAGCATACCAATTTAGTTAATGTCAACAACACAAAGTGGGAAACTACCAATTTTAAATGGTTTGGTACCACAAGTATCATAACACCATTGACATTAACTATGTTAATAATAAAAATGGGACCAACACCTAACCTAATGACTGGAGGAGTTGGATGACTACCACCAAGATAGATGTCTAAGGGACAAGCACTTCAAATACTAGCTGCCCCCATAACAAATCTACTATGAGATGGTTATGCACTTACCAAAATATAATGACATAGAGAATGCCTTAGAACATGTGTTAAAGTGTGAACTATATTGCATGTCTAGGGAATAACCTATTTGAAGTGTAAGGTGACCCAATTTGTGACCACTTTACTTCATTTCACCCACACTTGGTATAGGAAATTTAACCCTGACTAGGCTGTGGTTGATTATGATACCATGAAGGATGCATTTTTGAAAGAATTTGACATTATGGAGTTTGAAAAATAGAGTATCATCATGCTAAAAGAGATTACCCAAAGACTCTTAGAAATCATGTGCCTATATTATACAAGTTTTAAGACTCTCTTATCAAACCTCCCATATGATATTCACCCTTCCCAACATGTGCATTTGTTCTTTAGAGGGTTGTTAGTGCCATTATGAAGAGTTCTTTCCATGAAGACTTTTATAGAGCCTCATAAAGTGCTTGAAGTTATGCTTAGAACTAAGGTAGTTATAAGTAATACCAAGATCGACCCATTTATGGAGGCATATATTACATCTATGGCCTTTCATATATAAAATCTTACCACTTTCTCATCTCATGATGATTGAAGTGGACTATGGTCAACTAACTGCAAAGTGGAAGGCCATAATAGGACTAACTACCCATAGAGGAATGTACACACTTTGATATTAAGATATGAAGTCTATCAAGAGGTGCATGAAATCTATAACTACTCTTTATTACATGTTATCAAGTCAACACAATAATCTATTATTATTTATGTGACACTTATAGCCATACCATTATTGATTGTTAGGTGATTGATGAAATGCACAAGAACATGGAAAGAGATATATGATAGGCCACCATAGTAGTCATAGGGTAGGCTAACCAAGTAAATGAAGGCCATGGTCAATAGAATATAGGATTTGGAATTCAATGATATACTAGAGGATGAGGTGGAATATGTAGTGGTATAAGGTTCCCATCACACTCATATTATAAGTGTGTCTTGATAGAGTATTATCAACATGACTTCTCTACACATCCCACATATGGGTATTGTTGAGGGTCCCATATGGTTGAAGAATGACTTGAATTATAAAACATAGATAAGGGTATAGGAATGATCATGCATGAGCCAAAAATGGAAAAATGGACATTGAAGGCAACCAACCTGCACAAAGATAGTCAAGGTGAAGGAGACTACTCATAGTGGATTCATCACTCAGTATCTAATTACATGAATACACTAGTTATAGTTTAAATATGGGGATAAGAGTCATATTAAGCATATAACATGGCTTGAACCGAAATCTATGCCTTACCGAGATCCAACATGCCAAAAATATGTATTACAATAGGCTATGAGCATAATCTAATTCCTTTAAGGGGAGATGTAATTAGCATGAGACCTAAAACCACATGTTGCTTCCTCTAAAAAGAATAAAGATAGCTAACAAGTTGAGATAGAAGAATTAACTAAGATCTTGTGCCTCTTGTAAATAGATGGAATACTTCATCTATCGAATAACTTACTTTGAGATCATGTAGGTCAAAAGAAATTTAATGTAATTATGATATGAATGGAGAGGGTGTGAGAAATTTGGCATACATAAAATGTAGAGTATGACCAATAAATCCTCATAGATGCCACTATTGATGGATGGTCTATCTATGATGTCTTTGTAGACACAAGTGTTGAGGTTAACATCTTGACCAAGAATTTCGAGGAGAAAATAGATAGGCCAACCTTGAGGCCTTCCCCTCATGTACTCTTCATGGCCAATAAGACCCAAGCACAACCTATCATAATTATGAAGAGTGAAAATATATATATCATAGGCATCAAATTATGTGTTAAATTTGAAGTGATCAAGTTAGCAAAATAGGATAACTACCTAATGCTTCTAAGAAGGACATGGTGTTATGCAAACAATGTAGATATTTACTTTAAAAGGTGTTACATGACATTTGATAATGGAAAAGAAAGGTTAGTTATAACCCTTATAAATTACCAAGGACCCCTTATATCGAGAGCATGGACTTAGAGGATGAGATAAACTACATCTATAACATCACGATGCAAGGCACCGAGAATCTAGACCTAAAGGATGAAGGAGTACTATCTTGGGAAGATGAATAATTAACCTCAGACACCACATATGTTTCCAAAGATTTATGTGTTGAAGAATCATATGAGACCACTATTTGAACGTGCCACTTGGTGTGCAAAAAAATTCCAACACTAGTAAAAATAGGTTATATATAGATTTATCATGCTTCTAAAAGTTGGTTCCCTTATGCTAAGGGAAAGAGAGTGTTTCACCTTAGTAGGGGAAAAATTTAAATGCTCCCAAAATATGAGGGGATTAATCCCATGGAGGACTATGTCCATGACCTTGAATCATGCATCCTAAAAGAGGTGGATAAAATGGGTGCATTAGTGTATACATTGAAGATCACTACTACTCATTGGTGGGTAGCACAAAATGCTAGCTTACGAATTTAGAAACATGTGAAGGTATCCATTTTCACTAGATTTAGGAAGAGAAATGAGTACCTTTATATCTTATCCTACTCTGATGACTCTAGCCCTATAATGCATGTGCAACTATGTGAATAAACATGGACTATCTGTAATGAAAGTGACCCAAGGAATCTATGGGTACACACCTTCTATAAGACATTAAAGACTTGGGTGTAGGCATGGTACATTATCAATGAGATGTGTTATGAGACAACCAACTAGGATGCACTTAAGGAGACATTTGTTCACACCTTCTCCTTTTCTTTACAAAACTTTGAATTGATTGATCCATTATAGGTATTTCAAAGATCAATGTTTGAAGACATTGTAATATTGGAGGAGCACCTAAAAGATGTGTTTGGTGTAAAGTGGTTAGCACTCCCAATGTTCTTCAAAGAGTAAAATCTTAATAATGACTCTAGTGATGAATATTATGAAACATGGAAGGTGTTAAATTGGAAGAATCTGATAGGTAAAATAAAGTTAGTGTGCCAAGTTGAGGATAACACCCAAAAATAAGAAGACCCTAACCATATTTAGATAGAAATTATTGAGGGTAGTGGATAGGTTAAGGATTCACACCAAGAGAATAATGAACCCTACCATGCACCATTAAAAACTAAAAAGGTAGACATCAGCTTAGAAGGGAAACCAAATATTGCTACTCTATGTACCTATTGGTCTGATATAGAATTAGCATGCATTTTTTATCTCCTAAAGGAATTTCAAGACTTGTTCCCTTGGAACTACAAAGATAAGAAAGGCACACATCCATCCTTTAGGATGATGAGCATCAAGCTAGTTTATGGTGCAGGACCTATCAAGAAGTGACCTTATAGTATGAACCCTAATCTTCACACCAAGGTCAAGATAGAGATCAATTACATTCTATCCATAAGAATCAACTAACCCATGCAAAAATCCAAATGGGTTAGGCCCATGGTCATCAACATTAAAAATGATGGGTGAATCTGAATTGGTGTCGATTATAGATTTTTGAATGCCACCTACATGACTGACCCTTTTCCAACTTTGTTCATTGATGATGTCTTGTATGGAGTCACAAGTTGTGAGATATAAATTTTTACTAAAGGGTTCTCAAGATACCATCAAGTCTATATTGAGGAGGACAAACCCAAAACTACCTTTATGATAGAATGGGGTATTTTACATATAATGTGATGCCCTTTGGATTGAAGAATGCATCAGCCATATTCTCTTAAATGGTGATCACCACTTTTAAATAATTCATTCACAAATTCCTCCAAGTATACTTAGATAATTGGATTATGTATGGGTTAGTGAAGGATCACTATGACAACTTATGCCTAATGTTTGAAAGGTGTAGGTAGTTAAAATTTTCATTTAACTTCATGAAGTGTGTTTTTTCAACACCATTGGCACTTTGATAGGGTACATCATCTACAAGGATGGTTTACTCATTGATTTAACAAAGATTCTAATCATCCTTTAGATCCATACCCCATTAATGTAGAAAGTCATTCACACCATTCCTAGACATTATTGGTATTATAAGAAGTTTATAAGGAGATATGTCAATATTTCAGCACCACCAAAGGATATATTATTAAATGATGGCCCATTTTATTGAGGCAAAATGTAGGAAGATACATTTGAGACCCTGAAGGTCAAACTAGCAAGTACACTAATATTGTAGTTTCCCAACTGGATAACTCCCTTCTATGTCCATGTCAATGAATCTAGTACTATTATTAGTGCCATGTTTATACAACCAAGTAAAGGTAAAATGGATCATCCATTTTTTTCACAAGAATAAAACTAACCAAGGTAGAGCATAACTACACCACAACTGAGCATGAAGTATTTGCCATGGTTTACACCCTATAAAAGTTTTAATAATATTTTTTATCCATCCCCTTCATCTTCTTCACTGATCACAAGGAATTTAAGTGCATGGTGAATAAGCCCATTCTCTATGGGTACATTTGTTTATGAATTGTTTTGTTTTAAAAATTATTGTTCTTTATTGTAGTGAAACTTGTAAAATAAAATTCGAACCTAGACCATCTATTCCGCATCAACTATGGTGATTTGGAAGTGCCTATTGAATATGATATGCTTGATGCATAAATTTATAGAGTCTAACACATCCTTAAAGACTTTACAAATATAATCTCACTTATAACCTCCAAATTGACTAAGGAAAAGTAGTAGTGCATAGTTCGTGTTGCCCCTTTTCAACTTATTAGAAGGGAACTATATAAATTAAAACATGATAAATTCATATGTTGATAAATTCTATAGCACAAATAGGATTAAATCTTGTAAGAGGTGTATGAGGGGATTTTTGGAGGTCATTGTGTTAAAGATGCTATGACATGCAAGGTAATACAATCAAGCTTGTGGTGGCTAACTTTGTTCCAAGATGCAAAATAATGAACCAAAGCATGTGACATCTACTAACACATGAGAAAACCAAACCACCAGGATGAGATGCCTCTCATCTCCATCCTTTTCCAAGCACCACTTAAAAAATGGACCATTAACTTTTTTTGGCCAATTACTCCCAATATAAGTTGTACATGCACATGATACATTCTAATGGCCATAGATTACTTCACCAAGTGGGTTGAGGTAGTGCTGATTAAAGATTGTAAAGTTACAATATCTACAATATTTATTTATGATAATATCATCAATCACTATGGATTCCCCCTTAACTTTACTAATAACCATGGCAAACACTTCATCAATAAAATCATTCAGATCCTATTGACTGAATATATGGTGGTGCACCATAGGATGACACCTTATCATTCTTAAATAAATGACACCATTGAGGCATTCAATAAGATATTTGTATAATACCTCACAAATATATGTGAAATTAGTCGAAAAGATTGGGATGACTATGTGTCAGTAGTATTATGGGCATATCACACAATGTATAAGCACCTGAACAAGGTTATACCATTTCAACTAGTGCTTGATGTAAAGGCCATTTTACCTATGGAAATTCTAGTGCCCTCATTATGTATTATGCATATTGGCTAATTGGATGACTAAGAGTATTTGAGAAAATGCCTAAAATACTTGGAGTGCTTATATGAGACATGGACCCAAGAAATATGGAGCCAACAAGTAAAAAAGTTACACCAAAAGCTATGGCATGATAAGCACATCAAGCACAAGGTTTTTACGGATGTTACACTAGTCTTTCTATATGATTCAAAGTACCTCAAACACCTAATAAAATTGTAGATTAGGTGGATGGGACCTTATATCATACATAATATATTATAAAACAACACATTTAAGCTATACACATTGATGGGTGAAATATTCCCTAAGCATTTTAATGGTAATAAATTGAAGCCCTGTAATCATTAAGATGGTGCTTACAGCATCAAAAACTAACTTCGTAGTCACAAGTCAATTGCATTATTATTGACCATAATAAATTTTGGCATAATCTAAATATTTATGTTGTTTTGTTTATGTTAGGTGAATAAGCATGGTACTTTCAAGTCCACAAGAGAACTCTTCTAGAACTCACATGCATAAATCTTGTTGAGTGAGTCAAGAACATATACTTTCTAAGTGCTTGAGGCTATACACCTAATTTTTTAGGTGCATGAAGTTTTAAAAATTAAAATTTTTGTGTTTAATAAGTTAGGAAAGGGAGGCTCACAAGATTCTCATGTGTAAGAAATCAAGAATAGAGAATGAAGTTTTGGAAGACCATTGCAAGGATTTTTATGGGGTAGGGAAGGCTAAAGCAAGAGACATGAAATCATAGACAAATTGACCAAGAAAGAGAGACATGCTTGAAAATAAGTTTAGAGATAAGAAAAGATGGAACTAAGGAAGCTAAATTACATGCATGTGAAGCGTTACACCTAGGTTGCCATAAGAAGGGCAAAGGTCATGACAAAGTGAATGAAGTGTGAGAGAAAGATTAGTTAGATAGCTAGCATCCACCCAATAGTTAGTGGGAAGTGACCATTTGAATCACCTATAACTTTAATAAATAACCATTAGAAAACTTAATTTTATGATGGTAGAAGCACAAATATCAATAATAAATGAGGATTTGGTAGTAGATTTTAGTGAATTTTTTGGGTTTAGCCAAGAAATCCATGCATTGCTAAACCATTAATTTCTAGCCATTAATGAGGTAGCTAAAAATAGGATATAAAGGGGTTAATGATATAATATAATAAGTTACAAAAAAAATTAGAATTCAAACCATAACATATAGTTTAATAGAGCTAAAGCCCCTCAAACTAGAAAATGCTACCACAATGAAAACTAGAGAACACATAGCCCCCCAAGTGAGAATGGTTAAACTATAGAAATATTGCATTCTACTTTGAATTGAATAGGAGGCAAGTGAATAATAATTGACATAAAAATAAAGTAGTAGAAGTTATAAAAAATGATGAGGCTACCATTAATGACACACTAAGATTGAGATCTGAAGACACAATTGTATTTCTAATGATTGTGAAGACATTCCAAGCATGATTAAGGCTTCAAAAATATCAACCAACCATGCTTTAATAGTAGCTAGTTTAGAATGGGTAAGAAAAGGTTAAGTACATGTCTTTCATAGGCATAAAAATATGTAAAGAAGGCATGATTGATGAAAGAAGTAGCCATTACAAAATGGGAGTCACAACTAGTAGAAGGCATCAACATCATGATAATTGACCTAGAAGTAAGTGCAAATATTTCTTATAGAGATATGTAATTCCCCCTAGGTCATGGTGGGGTAAAAGTGGGTATCCTTTTCACACATATGTAAATTAAAATATTAAAACAATTAGATAAGGAGTAATGCATAAGAGTTAAACCAAGATTAGATGGTTGACATAGGGATAAATATGAAGGAAGGTACCACACTCTTCAACATCTCCATCTAAGATAAATTGGTGACCACCAGTGTAATTTAACCAGTCAAGCTACCAATATTTGACAAACAAGAGGAATTGGTGAAATTCCTCCTCTCACACATACATCGTGACCACTTCTATTTCATAAGATGGCATATGAAGATCTTGACATGCCTCATCAATAAGATCACTAGGCTATTAGACACAAGGCTGGACATCCCTCAAATGATAGAGAATGAAGTGGATATCTAGGACCCCAGCACAAGGGTAGTGGCATGCTTGGTTAACTCTAAAATATGCTCTAGTTATTTATATTTTGACATTAGCAAGACCTACTTGTGCATTTGCCACTCCATATGTAAGGGATGAAATTCAACATCTCCCACTTCATTATTCAAAAAATTATTAAGAATTCACAAGAGTGTCATCGGATGTATGAGACCTTAGGTGGGGCTATATGTTGATCTTGATTGTGATGGAGGAGATAAGTGTGATAGATGATGATGATGACATATGGGTGTTCCCACCCAACTATAAGTCCCTTGTAACGAAGTATCAAAACTTCATTTACCCACCCAACTTCTTTAAATATACAAGACAAGGGTGCAAGGGTGGTGTGATAAGTACATTGAAGCTTTTGGTATTGAATTGCACATCCTTCATGAGCTTCCAAAAAATCTATTGGGAATGGTGACCTTTGTTGAAATATAACATTTATGTGTAATACAGCTAAAACTCATAGATAAAAACCTATATGGATGTCTCAAGTTACCTTATGCATTTTCCACAAGTTTTTCATGTGATGCTAAGGAGGATTCCTAATGCACAATAGCTAGAGATCTCGATCAAGACCATGGATCAAGATAGGAGAAAGTTAATCACTAGTATATGCACCCCAAATCCAAGGCCACTAAAAATAAAGAGTATGAATCCAATAAGATAGACCTCAATCCCCTCTAGATAGAAATAATAAATGGGTGCACCTTCAACTTATACTATAAAATGAAGCCATGCAAGAAGGGTAGTGATTCAAGAAAATACGATGATCTTCCATCCTAATCAATGATGTTAATAAGGTTACATCAAATATGTATGAGAAGACCCTCCAAAATAAATGGGGAGAGAAACTTGAAGAGATCATAGATCACATTAAGCTAAAGATCTAGTAGAGATGGATAAAGAGTCAACTGTCATGCCTAAAATGAAAGATAATAAAGAATAAATAGTATGGAAATATATCTTATATATGTAATAAGAGGGGGAAGAGATAAGTGCTAAGGATGTATAGGAATCCCTTTAAGGAAGCACAACCACCTCACTTAAAGAAGCAGAGGAGTTGATAAGCTCCTCATCCAATAAATAACCCTCCACACCACCTCCATAAATAGAATAGGAAAAGAGAAGGGTTTGGAATATAATGGTATTGAGAAAGGAATAAATTAAGAAGTCATTAGCACTTGAAGAGAAGTGCAGACTTACTAAGGAAAAATAAGATGTAAAGGTAGAGAAAAAGTCTAGGGATGTTCTCATAAGCACAAGACCAACCATTGAAGCAGCCAAGGAAGTACCCAGTGCCCCCACCAAGAAGGTATAAGAACCTATACAAGAGGTGAAACTAGGTATTTAAGGAGTACCTAAAGAAAAATAAGGAAATATTAGTGCCTTAAAATAGAAAATAGAGATAGTAGAGGAACCCTAAAAGTAATAATGTGATGTTGGTACTGAAGGAATTTTTGTGGAGGTGAGTATTCAAAAACCTTTAGAGGAAGAATAAAATAAAGGTAAAAATTCCATGGAATAAACCACTTAGGATCAATTAGGATAATATTCTAAGGAATTCACTAAAGAGAGTAGTCATACCAGTGAAGAAGAGGAAGAATAAATAGATATGGATATAGTCAAGAAGGATGACATAAAGCTGAGCATAAGGGAGAAGGTACAAAATGTATGGGGGGATGAATAAATTTATATGTATGACATCATGTAGCCTAAGCTACCACAACTAGGATGCCAAAATAACTCATCAATCAGTATATGGATGAGCCTCATTTTGAGGCATCTAGAATGGCTACTTTGATCTTGGAAGAGCCTGATGAGGGGTAAGACTCCCTCCTTATAAACTATCATTATATTAACCCATTTCAATATAGGAATTTGGTGATAATAATGGACATTAAGGTTTTTCAAAGGAATATCATCAATGATAATAAGGTGAAAAAATGGAAAAAATACCACAAAGAAGCTAAAAATGAAGTATAGGCCATCAAATTCAAGTTGTAATACCTTTATGAGTACATAAAGATGGTTGAACCATCACTTATAGTTTATGTCAATACTTTGAACCTCTTAGATGTTGAAAAACTCTATGTGATAGTGAAACAAATGATCCCAAGGTTAAAACTTGAGCTGGCATAAGAAGAAGAAGAAGAAGATCCCTATGTTGTGCTATAGAAGGAGCTAGATGATAATCTTAAAGAATTAGAAGAACTCTTTGAAAAACTATAACAGGGTGTAGATGTAGCCAATTCCATTTTCTTGATCTTCTCTAACCAAGCCTTAGTCATAGATGCATTCCTAAAGTAGGAAAAGAGGAGAAGTAGAAGATTATGGTATAGGTATACTTAGTAAGTAGGTCAGAGTGAGCATAGATCATGGGGAGTGTCAACACACTTAGAAATAAAATTAAGTAATAAGAGGAGAACTTGAAATCACTCTTTTTCACTCTATAAACTAAGTCTTGTGAGCAAGGAGTAATCCTATATGGGAGTGTGGAAAAGGCAAAGGTAGATGTAAAGGCCTTCCAAAAGGAGATGGAGAAGATTAATGTTCTTGTGCTTAGTGTTGCATCTAATAAAATAGATAGCATCATTGAAGAAATAAATATTTATATTAAGGGATTTGAAGACTTTAGCATCAAGTTTAAGGAGAGTGCACTCGAGTTATATGCTTTAAAGATCTTAACATCCTAGTCTGAGTATGGACTATAATTTTTGAATGGGGTAATGTTGGCCCCCTTATTTTGGTAAGTATAATATTTTCACCAACATGAAATCCACATTGATATGAGGGAATGATTTTCCATAATGATTGACATTTTGGCATTTTGGTGCCAGCTGGAGGTCGTAGTGCATACCTTATGCTATCTAGCAGGCAGTTAACTAATTCTTGGATCTTTAGGGCATCTTCTATGATTGGTGATACATGGTGACTATAGTTTATATTTATAATGGGAATGATCACCAAGGCTCCATATAAACACTCAATATGCATATACTACCCTAGTAGAGCTACTCCAAAAGGTTATAAAAAGATCTTGAACTAGTTGATGCATTGAGCTGAAAGATAGTGTAATGAATCTCTAGTGAATTAGAATTACCTTGTGTACATTAATCTATTTTAATTAGACCTAGGAGTGATATGGACACCATGAAGGATCCATTGTAATCACCCGAGCTTGCCTATAAGCCTTTGGATCATTACATAGTATAAACTTGAACATATTTCCTTCTATAAACTCTGTATTATTTAAGATTTGATTAATGGCAATGATTATTGCATCAAATTGTACTTTGTCTAGTTTATATGTCTATGAATTTATATTTAAATTTAAAATTTTCATAATTATATAATTTCAATTTAGTTGAGTAATTTTAATGTATGTTTTTATTTAATGTCATTAATGGATCCTTGTAATTAATGGTGACATCAATTATAACTTGTTTAAATATTAAGTACATAGATCCTACACCAAGTGTTCCTATCCTTGACAAAAGCATGAGTCTAGTATGAGTACTTACATTAAAATCAACCCTTTGACCCTTTAAGCACTGATATGATGTTAGGCTTAGCTTAACAAAGGTTTGTGCCCATATGACTCTAGGATTAGTCCACCAAAATTCTTATGCATATAGGCCACTAAGCTTAGCCCATGAAAGGATTACACCTATGAATCTACTTGAAGCCTCCTTTGAATGGATCAATTCCCATAACTGATATTCAATGCCACGGCACAACTAGCCCAATGTGAACCCAATTTCCTTCTTGGCTTTACTTTATGTGAGTGCATAAGGCTTGTGCATTATGTGGATTGATGTCATCATAATCAAGTGTAAAAATTTTGAGCACAAAGATAATATCCCATGTTTATACCTAGGTATAATAAGCCAAGAACTAACTAATACAACTTTTTGCACCATTTTCTACAACACTAAGGATGATGGATTGAAGGTGACTATTTGTTAAGAGGTAAATGTGGTAGCAACACTACCTATACCAAAGACATTAGTGTTAACAATAACATTAGACTTGTCAACATTAAAATTTCATGGTTCAAAGTCTAAAAATGGATATGATGCATAGGTGTAACTTATTAATCCAAAAGGGAAGTCTTATTTGGCAGCCTATCATCTATAGTTTTATTACACTAATAATGTGGTTGAATATGAAGAATTAGTCCATGATCTCATTTTCACCCATAGAAAGAAAGTAAATAATATCAAAGTATTGGGTGACTCTTAATTGGTAGTTAGATAGATGAGAAGCCAACATTATTCTAGTGATAACTACTTTTTTGGGGATCACAAAAAAGTCTGGCACCTAATCAAAGACTTTGATGCCTTTCACATTCAAACATTACCTAGACAAAATAATTATATATTGGATGCATTAGCGACTACTATGAGTATCTTGGAACCCATTTCCCATTCGAGAATGAGAAGGTTCTTAGTAGATCTAGTCTATATCCCTTCAATCTCATATAACATTAATAATCTCCAAGTCTTTAATGATGCTAACATATTTTAGAATTCATCACCAAGATCAAATCATTGATGAGGATTGTTGAGAAGACTTCTAATTGGATGGGGATGAGATGATGAACCTGAAGATAAATAACATACCCAAAGGAATGACCTTAATTGAATGATTATTCGATATGTATTATCATGAGAATGAAAAGTTGTCCACCCATGTCAAAGGTATTTGATGTGAGCATTAAAACCCATGTGGTGAAAATTAAGTGAGGAATGTACTTTTAGTCACCACTTGTACCCTACAAGAGAAATAAATATTTCCATAAAATATTAAATAATTCAAGCATGTGTTGCATGGAGTTATGAATATCTCAAAGTCTTCCACACTTTCATTTTTTCACATGCTATTCCCCTCAAGCCTAGAGTCAAGCCATTTATGTAAATACAAAGGAATATGAATATACTATGATATCCCTTAATCTTTAAAGAAATACAAAAACTATTAGCAAGGAGGATCATTTTTCTGATGAGACATTCTACATGGGTATAAAACCTAGTACTAGTGAGGAAAAAATAGGGATTTTAGATTGTGTTGATTTCTATAAACCCAAAAAAGCTTCAAGAAAATGATAAATACCCCTTTCCTTCATTCAATGAAGTGTTACATTAGGTAAATAGTGACCAAACGATGTCTTTCATTGATGGGTATTCAAGATACAATCAAGTGGTGGTTTATTATGAAGATAAAATCAAGATAACTTTCACTACCAAGTGTGGCACCTACACATACAAAAGAATGCCTTTTAGCTTAATTAGTGTAGGCACCACCTTTTAGAGGGATATGGATATTACAATAAAATACTTAATGGGAAATTTCATAGTTGTGTATATGGATGATCTTACTATCTTCTCCAAAAGGAGATCAGATCATATAAAGGATTTGAGGAATGTGATATAGAGGTGTAGAGACCATGGGATTTCATTAAATCCAAAGAAGTGTATATTCAATTTAATTGAAGTTAAGTTATTAGGCCATGTTGTATATAATAGGAGAATTTATATAGATATCTATAGAGTGGAGGCAATATTGAAAATCCCACATCACATCACTAAGAAAGAACTCAAAATTTAATTTGGTAAGCTCAAATTTTTAAGAAAATTTATCTCAATTTTTGCTAAGATAATATAACCACTTAATAGCCTATTGAATAAGGATTCCAAGGTTATTTGTACTACTAAAGTGAATATGGACTTCAATAAAATCAAGGCCACCATTGTAAACACACTCATATTATTGGGCCCATAACCTATTAGTGGAATGTTCATGCTAACTTGGCATCCCCCTCAACATGTCTAGATATTTTCGCAAGTGGTTAGCCTAATGAATTTGGTATCTAACTAGAGGATGAAGCACAAATATTATGAAAAATATTTGATGGCTAACCATCTCCTAGATATTCAATGCATAGACAAAGATCTAAAGATAAATGGTAAGTGGAGAGTAAGAATCATAAAGTGGCTATGATGATAGAACTCCAACTCAGCACTCAATGTGAATCTTTCACCATAGAAAAGATGCTATTGAAATTCTTATATAAGGAGCCAAAACTAGAAGATGAAATGATAAAGAAAATTGGAATAAAACTCTAGCAGAATGAATTTCAAATCATGCTCTATAAACTCTACTCTAGTGGCCATTAATGCTTATAAATAGAATGGAGGCCATTATGAATCTAATTATATGTGCCAAAGCTCATCTATGAGCCTCTATATTTTTAGTATTATGATTTTGAATATAAAATCATTCTATGTAATTTGAACAATGATAAATGGTATTACCTTAAAATTTACTTAAGTGTGTTTGGTTTACATGTCTTTTAGTACTGCTAATGAAATGCAAGTGTTTTGTGGTGTCACACTTTTAATCAATTATGTGAATTGATGATCATGTGTTTTGTTTATTTTGATACTTTAATAGAGTCTCTATAATTTTCTTAACATCATCATCATTTTACATGGAAGATGAGTATAGGTCTACATCAGTGAACCCAACCTGTATTTGCTTTGCGTGTGTAGGATAGGTAAGCACCTATATGACCCCGAGATTAACTCGATAAATACATGTGCCTATGGATATACCCTAGACTTACATTTTAGATGTATTTCTTAAGTCCCCCTAATGAAGCCTCATGCCATGGCACAACTATCATAATGTAGGCCCTGGTTCCTTCCCAACTACGCTTTAAGTGAGGGCATAAGGCATGATGTGAGTGTAGCTAATGTTCAAATGTTGAGTGAAAAGAGAGTTATCCCATGTTTGTGCTTGGTTACAACAAACTACCCCTAGAGTCTCACAACATTTTGGTTTTTTTTTAAGAACCATGTTGAATTTTTTTGCTATGATGGTGCCATAGAATGATGTACTAACTTTTTATTGAAAACATTGAGTGTTGGCTACATCACATGGAAAATAGATTTGCATAGAACCATCCAACCTTTAAAGGACAAAATCCAATAAAATGGGTTTAGTATAACTTATTTAATGATTTATATAAGCTATTTTTCTTTGAATTACATGAGCATGTGTATAAGTTATTGGCTACATATTAAACCCATATAAAAAGAAGTTATGGATGGGGCTATGAGTGTACAAAGGAGTGCTTAAAGATGCTTGGGACCCTAGATGTTACTTAGATTAGAGTGGTGGATAAATGGTGACAAGTGAACCTAAATGGCTATGTACTTAAGTTTATAGTATCAACTTATTCATGCCCTAAGAAATTAGAGTACTAATTCTTATTCAACCCTAAAGGCACATCTAGAAAGGAGTTTGACACAAAGCTCAAGAAGCTAATAGATGATTATGGTTTTAAAACTTTAGCGATGGAAGGATAAAATCCTTTCACATATGAGTTATGCAAAGGGTAAGAAGGGTATGTGTACATAAGTCATAATAGAAGGGGATACGAAAATTGATACTCAAGAGCTTAAAACACAAGCCTATAATAAGAGATGATGTCGACTGATGGAGGATATGGAACCTAAAAGTGTCGATAGGACCTATAATGGACAAAAAGGGCATGGGAAAATATCTCTTAAAAATAGTAGTGTAGAGAAGTTAGGTATAATGAAGTGATGGATTGATCTCAACACTTGACAAGTGTGGAATTCACTATGTTCTTAAAAAATTTGGTGACTATTGATATGATTGATGTGCCTACCACCTTTGAAATTGTGGTGCATGCTCACATGATAGATACCTCACGTGAAGATAGTAAAAAAGTGTTGTTGACCCTACTAGTGCCTTAGATCTTAGACATTTTGAAAATTTAGATTGTAACTTTATTATTGAATACATTATTTTATATAAGGAAGTGAGTGTAACTACCTTTATACCATTGAGCACTAGCTCACCATAATATAACTTGAACCTAAACATACCAACATAGTCAATGTTAGAAATTCAAGGTGGGAAATAGACCACAAGAAGTGTTTTGGTGCCACAAATGAGCAGTATAATACCAATGGCATCAAATTCACTAGTAAGAATGATAGTACTAGTGCCTACCTCTAGGGTTGGAGGCATTGGAGGAATGTTACCAAGATAGGTGCTAGGGGGACACACACCACAATTACTAGCTCCCACTATAGTAGATCTACTACAAAATGTCTATTGACCTTCCATAATATCATGGCATGGAAAATAATATAGAACATGTGCTTAAATGTGAACTATAGTGGCATGCATGAGTCATAACCTAGTTAGAATGTAAAGATACTTAGTTTGTAACCACTTAATCACACCCACACTTGGTATATAAATTCTGATCCTAACTAGGCCATAGTTGACTATTATACCCTTAAAGATACATTCCTAAAGGAGTTTGACATCTTATATTTCAAACAATAGAGCATAATCAGATTGAAATAAATTACCCAAGGAATCTCAGAGAGTGTGCACTTGTACAATTCAATAGTTCAGAACTCTCTTATCAAATCTCTCATATGATATTCACCATTACCAACATGTGTAATGGTTCATTGGGGGGCTGATCATGCCATTATGAAGAGTGATTTTCATGAAGACTTTTATAGACCCTCAAGAAGTGCTTGAATTCATGCTTAGAGTAAAGGCAATTAGAAGTGAAGACACTAGGCTTAGCTCATAAATAGAGTTACAAATTGCATTTATAGCATACCAACTCTAAAATCTTACTTCCAGCTTTACACATGATGCTTGAAGTGGACTATGGTTCACCAACTATGAAGTGCAAGGCCATAATAGAACTAACTACCCATGGAGTAATGTGTGTGCTCTACTCCTAAGATATGAAGTTTGTTGAGAAGTACATGACATGAAAAACTATCCTTTGTTACAATTCACCATCCAATTCAACACAACTTATACACAATCAAAAATGCATCATGTCTATAAATCAATCCTAACTCAGAGAAGATATATCATACCATACACTTCCAATTGGGGACACATTTGTTAATTAGGAACATGACCAATATGGGGATATGCTAGACCTAATTAGGGTATCTCTTACCAAAATACACCATTATAATGAGGTTACAAAGCTTCTAGTCAAATACAATGATGCAATAACTCTAAGGGACTCCTATGTTTTGATATCTCACAAAACTAATAACAAGTAAAATAAATCTAATGTAGTGCTCACTAAATCTTGTGGCACAATATGAGGGTTTAGTAAACAATCAAAACATGCATAGGAGAATATATATATATATATATATATATATATGTATGTATATATATATATGTATGTATATATATATATATATATGTATATATATATATATGTATATATATATATATATGACTAAGACCCTAATACATGGAATAAGAGAAATATTATTTGAAGCCAATACTTATGCTACTTTTATCCACTAAAGAGAGGAACAAAGTTAGAGAATACTTACCTAATGATGAACCTGTCGAGACTCAATCTCTCCCTTTGAGAAAATGGCTTCATAAGAGGTTGTTGTGGTTTTTAAGGATCACTAATAAATTCCAAATCATCTAATACTTATCCATAAGACTATATTCTCCAAGTAAAAACCCTAAGCTAAGACTCCTCAAGTATAATGGTGGAAGAGAAAATTGTAAAGAAGTGTAACTAAATAACAACTCTTGATTACATATTAAAATAATGATAAAATGATCTTATATATATATATATATATATATATATATATAGGTGGATTTCAACCTAAACCCTACCAAAAATCTCAGCCAATAGGGCCGACCCAGTCAATCTAGCACAATTTTGGATAAATATTCAATAGGTCTTGAGCTAGTTGGCAAAGAGCCAAACTAGTTCCTAAGTGAAAATCACCCAAAACTGTACAAGGACAACCTAATTGACCTTTTAAAACCAACTATAAAAAGGGAATTAAGGTGAGGAAAAGAGGGATGGAGAGTAGGAAATATTGGAGGAGGGTGAAAAATATAATTAATAGCTTAGGGAATGGTTTTTATAACTTGGTTGGATCGGTAATTAGTGGCAATAAGGGATAATAATCTTGAAAAACATCTATGGTCTACCCACCCCTTTCCTAATGCACCCCTTAAGGCATGCATTTAGAGAGAGTGAGTCTTGATTGGTTCCTACAAGATGTAAATCATCAGTATTTGATAAAAATTGAAAGTATTATGTGTACACATATTCCCCACTTGAAGCTCATCATGTGTCACTAAGTTACGATAAGGGATGGTGCTTTGATAAAGAACATAAGAACACATAATGTTGATGCTAAAAATAGTTTTAGTATTTTAAATCATAAAATAACTAAAAGGGAAATAACTAAAAATTAAATTTGATGCATACCATGACTTACTTTTATCATAGGATGATTGTCTACTATGTTTGTTAGTTTTGATTATGTAGGGCAAAGAGACTACTTTTGACAAACCCAAGCATACAAAACTAAAGAGAAAAAACAAAAAAAATCAAGAAATCTAAGATAAATGGTGCTATGTGGATAGGATGTACTTAGAAATTTGGTAAGTTAGGGTGACAAGTGCTATGTTAGACCAAATGACCAAGTGAAAATAACAGCAAATCAGGTAACCAAAAAGCCAAGTCTACTAAAGAGCAAAAAACTCAAAAAAGTAAACCTTAAGTAAGAAATGTAAAATCACCAAGTCATAGCAAGGATACATGTCAAAAATATTTTAATTAAAAATCAAATGTAAAATAAGAAATAAAATGGCAAAACAACATTAATGAGTGAGTAGTAATAATCCTTATCTCACTTAACAATGGAAAAAAGTGTATAAAATGGAAAAGTAGACTTAGATGTCTGAAAAAAGGGTGGTAAAACAATGATAAATGGTAAAAATAGAAGAAACATAAGTCTAAGAATGTAAATCTATGGTGTAAATAAAGTAATCCATAGTTGCTAAAACATGTTGTTTTGCTCTAAGGATAGATAAAACTAAAACAAAGTAATGCTAGCGTGCTTTTAAGAGGTGAAGAAGAAAGGAGTAATAAAAGATGGAAAATAGATTTAGAATCATAATTTTGATATCAAGGGGGGAAATTAAAATTTGTAGAGGGGAGAATGAAGGAAAAACCAAGGTAGATGAACTCTTTATTGAATTCAACACACTCAAATTAGGTTTTTCAAAACAAGAGGACTTTTGACCTTAATAACTCTAAAGAACTTCTCTTAGCTATAAAAGTCCTAGATAAATAAATGTAGTATATACATCCCATGAAGTCTATATGCATCAAAATTAAAATGGACCTACCTTCCCACAACTTATTCCCCATTCCTCAGGACCCCTTATAGATCCATCAGTCTACTGCAAAGATTGGGTACTTGCATGAGAAAGTTGGTATCAACATAGAGTTTATTGAATTATCCTATTATAATTTACTAGCATACCACACCTCAATGGACATTGACTCTATGTGAGGCCAATTATGGAGTTAGATCTTTGATTGTAGATAGGAGATGTGCTTGGAATCACACCTTTTGGTGTTATTTTAACTTTTGAGATTTATATGTTTCCTTTTTGTATATCATTTCCTTTTGTTTTAAATGATTTAGCTTTTAAATTTCTTGATGTCTTTTTTTATTCCTCCTCCATATGGATTTTAAAAACCAAACATGGGTGTTAAAGATGAATTTCATTTAAATACTTGGGACTTGGTTGCTAAGAGAGAGAATGGGGTCTAAGAGTTTCATAAATCTAGGTGAAATAAAAGTGTTATCTTGAATTTGACCTTAGTTTATCCTATGTGGAATTAAAGGAAAGGAAATCAAGAGTAATGACACATGGAATAATTTGAATTACTTCAAACCATAAAAACTGTGACAAAGAGTGAAACAGTGATAAAATGATAGTAAATTATGATTACTTATCATAAAAATAAGATAAATGGAGGAAAACATGCTAAAATTGATTGTTGTACAAATTCCATCTATCAAAAGAAGAAAAATATAAAATTGAGAACAAGGATCAATAACATTTTCTTATAAAAGGAATGACAAGATGGTAATTTTATGAGGGCCAGGTCCTATCGATGGTCTTATAATGCAACTCATAAAATAGAAACCCAAGGGTATCAAAAATCATGTGAAAAAAGTGAAAATAAAGAAGACTATGGTACATCATGTGAAAGACTGAGTCCTATCCATGGTTTTACAATGCAAATCATGAGAGAATGGGGAAACCAAAAAAGTAAAAAGGAAGGACTAAGGGTTTGTAATAAGAGATAACTACTATAGATGGAGAGACCCATGTAAGTAACCTACAAAAAGTGTTAGAGAGATGTAAATAGAAATCATGAAAAGAATTAAATGTTTAAGCAAAGTACTTTTTGAGGAATTGTGAATTGGTGGGCTCTTTAAAAACATGGTATTAAATGGTATGAATGTATTAGACTTAGACCAAGAAAAGCTTTGAATAAATAGGGGCCCCACCATTTATATCCATATTTGCCTTCTTTATCATGAGTATAGTCTAATTTAAGGACAAGATCACCAATATTAAATATGTAAATTTTATCATGTTTGTTATGTTGTTTGGTAATATGAGACTTGTATTGGTAATATTGTTATAAATTAGAAAGAGAGTGTTCATCAAGGATATTAAGTGCATGAAAGTGAGCATTACACAATTCTTTACTGGGAATGATACCATGAAGAGATATATAAAGATAGGGAAGATCAACTTCTAATTAAAGAACTGACTTAGAACCATAGACTAGAGATAATGGAATTTCCCCAATGATAGTATGTATGCTAGTTCTATAGGCCCAAAGAGTATGATAGAGGTGAATGTGACAATCTGTACAAGTTTCATGAATTAACTTTTAGAGAATTTTGTTGAGAATTTTATTATTAGCCTCAGCTTGGCCATTGCATTATAGATGGTAAGGCATGTAAAATTTGTGATTGATCTCAAATTTAGTAAAAAACTATTTAACATCCTTGTTTTTTAAGTTACCACCATTGTATGAAATGATAGTATGTGGAACACCAAAGCAGAAAATGATTTGATTAAGAATGTGTTTAGTGATGGTGTTACTAGTGACATTAACAAGGGGCATTACTTTAACCCATTTCGTAAAATATTTAGTTGTAGTGATGATAAAAAGATGTCCATCTTGGGAGTGAGATAATTTGCCATTGAGATCTAATATCCACATGGATAATGGCCAAAGAGATTTGATAGTTTGAAGCTCAACTGGAAGTGAATGAATTAGATCATCATAAAGTGGGTAAGGAGTATAATTTTTTGCAAATTTGATTGCATCATGTTCAATATTAGGCCAACATTAACCCATATGTAGGCATTTATCGGTTGTACCATGTTTACTACAATGGCCACTACAAATGCCCCCGTGTGCATGTTCAAGAAAAAGTACCTCATCTTACATAATAGAATGAAGCAAGGTATATTTGACACTATGATAGTAAAAGATGTTATTTTGAAATATATATTTGAAATATTATTTATGAATATGTGTCTTTTCATTAGAGTCTAATTTAGGATGATAGGTTTGATGTTCTAGAAATTGAATGATTTTTTTATACCATGGGCTTTGTCTAATGGTAACAACCATCATGTGGTAGATAAGTGAATCAGGTGGTTGATTTTAATATGGAGATTTTCTTATTTGTATAAGAAAATTGGGATAAAAAATAACTTAATGTGGATGAAAGAGAGAAGATAAAGAAGCTAGGGAATCAATAATGGAATTTTGATCTCAAGGTATAGGCTTAATGGTGAAAGAGATGAAATCCTTAGTAATAGTAGTTGTAATTTGATGATAGATAATGAGGTTTTATCTTTTGCATTGGTAATTACCATTGAATTTGTGTAAAATAAGTTGAGAATTACCTAAATCAAGGGCAACTCTCATGCCCAAGATCAAAGCTTCATATTTAGCCATATTATTGGTGACATCAAAGGTGAAGCAAAAATATAAAGGTCTAATTTTACCAAGAGGAAAAGTAAGAATAAAACCTACCCCAACTACTTGAATGCATTTATAACCATCAAAGTGAAGGGTCCAAGTATCCTCATGTAAGTCCACATTTATTTTATGAAGTTATTCAATAACTACTTTAGGTTTAGTAGTGTCAGGGGAAATAGTGGATTCATCTAAATTATTGGATTCAAGGTCAATGGTAAAGTTATGAAAGTAATTTGTGAGAGATATATTTATTAAGACCTTCAATATAGATAATATTATCATCAAGAAGGCTATTTTTAAGGTGATTGGTAGTTGGCATAGGAACTATGGCAAGTTGATCAACTATGGCCTATCCTTTGACATATTTTTCAGTCACAATACAAAGATCAAATTTCATAAGGAAGACCATACATTTTACAATTATATCTATAGGAAGAAAGGCTTTAGAGAAGAAGTGATGAATGGGTTAGGAATGAATTATGACATAAGTGGTATGGTATAGCATGTAGTATTGAAGATTCTTCATTATGAAATATATGGTGAGACAATCACATTTGACTTTGGTATAACATGTGTCATAATATATAAGGCCTTAGATAATGTAGTAGACTCTATTAGTATCATCCTTTTGGGAAAGCATTGCCCCAACTGATATAGGTGTAGAAGAAGTATATAAGATCAAGGATCAATCATTAGAAAGAGGATGAAGTGAATTGGGTGAAGTAATGACTCTTTCATGTTATTAAAGGCTTTTTAACAAGGTTATATCCATTCTAAGGCATTACCTTTCTTAAGAATACAATTGACAAAGTGGATACAATAAACCATTTCAAGGACAAATCATCTAATTGCCTCAAGTTTTCCTAAGTATGTACAAATGTGAAGAATGAAATGTTGAATGGGCATGTTGAAGATAACACTAATCTTAGTTGGGTCAACATCAATGCCCTAGAGAGAGACTAGGAATCCTAAATTTTTTCCATATGTGATACCAAAGACACATTTGTAAGGATTTAGTATAACTTGATATTCGGTAAAATGGTCAAATATGATAGCAAAATTTGAGAGATAATTTTTGTGACTTTTGGATTTATCAATGAGATCATTAACATAAGTTTCAACAATTTTTTGGATAAGATCATGAAATATGTGAGTCATTTCTCATTGATAAGTGGATTTGGTAGTTTTTAGTTTGAAGGGAATTTTGACATAGCAATAAGTGCCCTATTATATGGTGAAAGTGGTATTATGTTGGTCCTCAAGGGCAATATGAATCTGATTATATCCCGAGAAGCCATCTATAAGAGATAACATTTTGTAACCAGCTATGGAATCAATGATGGAATATATCAAGGGTAAAGGGAAATTGTCCTTGGGACAAGCAAGGTTAAGATTGAAAAAATAAATACAAATTTAAATGACCATAGTGATATTTTATTTGAATGAGAATAATGTTAGAAACCCATTCAAAATAATCCACTAGTTTGATAAATTTAGCATTGAGAATTTGATTATCTCCTTATGACATAAGGTGGAAATCCCAAGTGGAAATTTCCTTTACTTCTGGCACAAATTTTTAGCATGAGGATAAGTAATACTATTATGTACCATAATTGTAGGATCAATACTAGGCATGTTCTCATAGTACCAAGAAAAAATATCATGATATTTATCAAATAATAAGCTAAAATTATCCCATTTGGTAGGTGAGAGTTCATGAAAAACTCTAATTGGTCAAGGATAGGATGGAGTACCATATTCAATATGAGTCATTTATTTAATAAGCATGACATTTCCATCTTGGAAGTGATATGGTATATTATTTAAATAATAAATTTTATTAGCTCTAGGATCAATACTAGCAATGAATTTTTTGAAATAAAGGGTTTTAGTTTTAAAATTCCCAAGTTTATGATGTTGTCAAGGAAGTCATTTTTAGGCATGAATTATTTCAAGAATGGCTTCATCACTAGGAAAGGTGGGAATAGGACCATAATAATCAACATATACTTCTATATTGATAATTTTATTACTATGGTGATCATACTTAGAATGTATCTGATAGTCATTAGTTGCCTTTGCATATAGTGTAATCTCAAGAGTAGGAGAGTGTTGACACCAACATACACCAATTCATTTTAAAAAAATTAGGACCCTTGAGAAGTCTTTGTATCCAAGTTTTAAAGCATATAAAAATCAAAGTCTTTAACAAAATTTGAAGATAATCCACTATATTAAGGAATATGCTTATGTGATTTAATCCTCTTGTTTCAGACTAAACCTATTGATAAGGTTACATAAGTTATTTTGTAGGTTCCATGGAGGATTTAGGGTTTTATGTTCAAAAACCCTGGGTGGCCCTTAATTCAAATTCAAATGTTGGAGGAAGCTAAGTTGGTGGGAACCAATTAAAGAGAAGCTATAAACAAAGGGTTTATATGGGTTCAATTCATGTTATCATAACATAACTCAAACTCTTCTTTATTTATTTCACCTTTATTTTTCCTAATTTCCTTGGGTCTAATTTAACATGGTTCTAAGAGGACCCTTTTTACATTACCTGACTTAACCTAGGTCATTAATGTTAGGACCCTGATAATCATCTCAACCTTAACCTTAATACCTTATTATAAGTACTTTTATTTATGTCCTCGAGTCTAATATTAATCTCCCTCACTCTTTATAGGATTCTATGATCAATTCTTCTTATTGGATTTGATCGAATATAGCATCTTAGCTGAAAGGCTTTGGATTAAACAATGTGCACCATGATAGATCAATGACAATCTCTCTCTCACTATATTTATTATAATGATGTGATACATAAGAGGTAAACTCAAAAGAAACATAAGGCTTTGAGGGTTAGATGCATGGTAACTTGATGACAAAAGGAAGAAATAAGTGGGCCCACCTAATAAATATGTCTAATTAAATGACTAGGCCCCATAAATACCATAAAAAAACACTCGCTTATTAAATTTGATCCAATAGTGTGAAAGACTTGATGACTTTTCAAAACTCTACAATCTTGACAATTTCTCACCACTGTTCCAAATTACACATATACAAGTATAGGAACCATATGCAATTCATCTATGATGGTGTTTTCCCAATCATATATGAAGCATCATAGGAGTTCCAATGCCAAGATTACATCCCCTTATCAAGAGATAGATATAAACCATGGGAGATGTATGATATTACCCATACTACACTATCATTGAGATAGAGGGGATATTAACCCAACCTTATAGGCTACCAATCCATGTCCACAAAAAAGATTTATGAGTAAGAGATTGCCTCCCAAATCATCCACAGTGTGGATAAGGCATGCAAAGAGAAGAGAAAAGGCCAAATCCACCCCCTTCTATTGGATATTGGAAAGATTATAATCAAATATTGGAAGTAGTTGAAAATCATGGTAACACATAGGAATTATTTTGATTTCCAATTAGATGACCTTAAAATGTGGGACCCTAGGGGTAGGGTGGTTAACCATATTAAGGAGATAAAGGTCCCAAATATTGAATATGAACATAAACTAGGTGATAATGGTGACATCTATATTAGAGCAAAGAATTTTGAAGAAATATTCTTCAGGACCAAAAAATACAATATCAAGTTGGAGCATAGATTGATCAAGGAAAACAAGCCTTCAGGGGAGGTATGGTAGTTGTATCCCTTGCAATATCATTTGTTACCAATTCCATCTAGGACAACTCATGAGGAGCCACCTATTGAAGGGCATCCATCTGAACATCAACCCCACTAATAAGAGGCTTGAGATGAACAACATTAAGTTGAACAACCTTAGGATGAAAAAACAAAGATAAGGAGAAAGTTGGAGAATGAAGATTGGAATAGAGACCCAAGGAAGGTCCCCCACCCTCATTACCCCCACAAAGACCACCTTATCCCATATAAGTCATTCGTATGATAGATCTTGATCTAGAAGAGACATTTGAGGGTGCCCTTATTGATATAGTAGTAGCATATAGTTTAGATAGAGAGGATCCCTTTGGAGAAGTAGGAAAGGAGTTGATTTCATTAGAAAGGGAGAAGAGGAAAGTAGAGCTAGCCTTGGTTCCTATGAATCCAAATAAGTAGCTTAGGTTGACCTTTACTCACCCTACCAATGAATTTAACCTCTTTAGTGATGATAATTTAATATATGGACTAGTCATCCCTAACTGGTTTATATATGCAAAGTTACAGAAGATCCTATCCCTCTCTCTTTCATGGGCCTTGACATAGGTTGGTTTGATTTAGCATGATAACATCAAACCATGAATCATGGAAAAAGTAAAAAAGGATGTAGAGAGAATAATACAGATTCATAATATTTAAGAAGGATATAAAATTAACACCCCAAGAGATTTTGGTAGTGCAAGTGTGGAGGTGCCTGAACCTCTAAAGTTTAATAATCCAGAGGTTAAAATCCAATTTAACCCATACTCAATAGGACAAGAAAGGACCACCACAAGGGTAGACATGGTTGGTAAAAAGGAATTCACCTTTCAAAAGGTGGAGCCAATCACAAGGTTAACCCATATTAAAGTGAAATACATTGGAGAGGATCCCATCCATGAAGAATATTTGGAAATTTTAATTGAGGATCAATACCAACAAGCTAGGGTTGGTGTCCAAGGATTAAAATAAATAATATAGAACCTAAATAAGGAGAAAGATAATTTTCAAACTTAATCAATTCTCTCAATGCCAAAATCCATGATAAATATTCTTGAGGAGTCATTACATGACATGTTCAGAGAACTAAAGTCTATGAAATTAAGGTAGAATGCACTAGAAAACCATGGCACCTTAGCCAAGGAGCTGGTTACTCAATGGAAAACTTTTGAAGACAATTTTTCCAACTTCTTAACATCTAGGTTAGGAAGAAAATAACAAATTTTAAATCCATCAACATGGGGCATCTAAGTGCCATTTCATGAATGGTTATAGATAAGGTCCAAGCCTTGAGTTCTTGGCATACCATAGTGGAGAAATTTATTAAGGAAAAAGAGCTCATGATCAGAATTGAGAGGCTCCTAAGAGCTAATCTCGAAGATATTATGTAGGCCAATGCCTTGGGAATTATTAGTGGTCAAGAATTCTAGCATAGAGCCACTTTAGTGACTCAATAAATTAAGGGCAAAAGTTAAGGACAATCAGTGTGAGATAATAAAATAATATTAGACATGATATTCAATGTAGGGAAGAGGATCAATGAAGCTAGAAGCATTATGGAAGTTTTGTCCAGGAATGACAAATTTTTTGATGAGATGACTGATCAAAAGGAGGAGTGTATCACAAGACCTATTATAGACTTAGGCCTAGTGGATGAACAACATGAATGAGCTATGAGTATTATTTTGTAGTAAAGGGCCTCACTTCCAACATCTTAATTATGGTTTACCTAAGAGGTAGCATATTCTTTTGTAAAGGCAAATTCTAGTTTGTTAGTGGGATTTCCTCTAGGTCAGTGTAATTGTAAAAGACACCTTTATTATAGTTTGTTACAAAGACAACTGTCTTTATCTTTATACACCTATATTTTAGATTAACTGATATACTACTTGGGTTTTATATAAAGGCATGTACTACCATTTATAAAAGGGAGAAACTTCAATCTATTTTGTACCACTTCTAGGAAATTAATACACAAGATCAAGGAATTCTATAGGAATTATCTAGGTTGATGTGTTTGAATTTCTAAGTTTCTCAATTACTTGTATAAGTTTGAATATGAATAGCTTCTAGGAATAGTGAGGTAGATCATTAATTACAAGGTTATTAACTTGTGTAATGATAGGTTATTTGAGTGAGATTGGGTCTACTTCATTTTATTTTCTCTGCAACAAGGATGTGCATTAGATATCTATATATGGTGTAAAAATTTAAAAGTAAATCTAATTCTTACTTGTATTTTGATCTTATCTTTAGAATTAGGCCTAGTTTGTAGTGAAACATGATCTTAGGATACTTTAAACTATATGTTGGTTAAGATAATTCTTGGTAATTATTGAAACTTCATCAATATGTTCACAATCAAAGATCATCAATCACCATTTCTTTCTTACTCTACCCCTTCCTTTTGATCTTTCTTTAAATAATTTACTTTAGTTTAAAACATTTTTAATAACCATTTAATTTAGCCAAGTAGTTTATATATAGATCAATTTTTCAAGATTAGTACCAAGATTCCTAAGAAAAGGCACCAAGATGGCTCCCAACCATCAAAATTTATATATATTATAGAACAGTCTATGTTACTCTATTGTTATTTCACCATAGGCATCATAATTTCCAAATACCTATAACTCATGCCTTGAATCCTTTGGATTCTAAAATGAGAAATGTTCTTTAAACACTAGACAACACCTATGGATCACTTAGAAGCATCAACAGGTAAAATCTTTGTTGGTGCTAGAAGGAGGGCCTCTTAGGAGGAGATCCAATCTAAAGTTAGAAAGGTCATGTATCTCGTCCATATACCATAAATTTAGGGATATTATAAGTAGGAAGTTGATGTTATTCAAGGTATCAACTACTCATTATAATATATTTATCATGAACCATGGGAATTCTCAAATTTTATAATTAGACATCTTATTTTGGTCAAAAGTGATATGTATGGGGTAGATTTAAGTTCTTTCAAGCATAGATGCATTAAGATAGAGTATATTCATGAAATTAGTCACATTATTAACAAGTTAAATTAAATATTCACATATTTTATGGTTCTTCATTCTCCCTTTTCAAAATAAATCCACATATTTGAGCTTAACCCCTCTTTTTCTCATGAAAATTTAATGTGGTATATTGTATCTCAGGTAGGATTTTAAAATCTCATGCTAGAGTTGCTTAGGATCAAGACAAGATCATAGTCAAAGACTTGAGAACCTTTGTTTGATCTTGAAGAACATAGAAGATCCAGGTGGGATAAAGGTAGATGTAAGAAATCCAAATACCTTCTAACATCACCTATTCAAGTACACTTTCTTTTGAGCCTTATACAAGAATGGCTTGGTTGGGTGATTCTTCCATTAATTTGTCTGGGGTGGCTAATGACTTCCCATGTAATCTAGAGAAATACTTGCCCACATTTAGCCCCATAGGTATAATAATTGTAGAGTAACATATAAAGTATTTCAAGGTTGATTTAAGGCTACTTAACATGTTGCATGAAGATGCATCATGTAGTTTATTCTATTTTACCTTTAAGGATGCTACCTATGAATGGTTTTTTAACCTACCTAATAACTACATCACTAGTTGGGATGATTTTAATAATGTGTTCATAGATCATTTTGGGAAAATTTTCAATCCTTGCATCATCTACCATCAATTTACAACTATTAGAAGGGATGCTAATGAGCCAATTAGGTCCTTTGATTCTAGGTTTCAAAAGATGTTCAGTAGAACCATAGATCCATATAAGCTAGATGAGATTTTATCTCTCAAGATCTAAAAGGATGTATTATATCCTATGACCTTAGTGTTCTTAAAAAGATCTATACTAGTTATAGTATCACTGGCCAAGGCCTATTCTAAATTAGTAACTCTCAATGATCATATGCATCCCCAAGGAAAAATGGCCTATTATTTGCCAAATGTTAACCCCCACTTGCTAGTAATGAACTTGTTTCCCAACAATAATCAAAACATGCCTACTATAAGCCAACTTTTGAACCTCACTTAGTTTCCCTTAATTCATGTTGCCCCTAATCAAAACTTAGGATTCTTGAGTCAATACACCAATAATGGATTCAAAATAGGAGATCAAATGGCATTATTACTAGCTGCTAATGTTGATGATAACCAAGTGCACAATTTTGAGCCCCTAAAAGTGAAAATGAATCCATCTTGAAAATGATACAAAAGCGAAGTACTGATTTCCTTTAGTTACAAAAACAAGTGGGGAATACTAATGAGAGTTCAGGAAGAAATTTCTCATTCTAAAGATATAATAGACCACGTAATAGGTTTTAGAATGTTAGCTTCTACAAAAATATAAATAATGATCCTGCCTAAGAAAATAAAACCATGGACATCAACCTCAAAAATATTTCATTACTTGACTACTGTAAGGTGCATTGCATAGCCAAACATGGGGAGATTGATTGCATCAAATTATATAAAGATTTTGAATCATTCCAAGAAGATTTGGATACATTTGAGGTAGTTGCCAATAAGGAAAATAATTCCAATGTACCTATCCATAAGCCCTCTAAATAGGCCTTTATGGTAGAAACCTTTGATTTCCACTTTCAAGAGGAAAATGAACTAGATGGGAACATTGAAGAAAATACATGCATTTCAACAATTCTTGAAAAAGACTTACCCACTGAAGAATAAAGAGAAAAAGCAACCCTTGACTACCTCAACCCATCAAAATAAATTTGGAACTCCCCTACACACCTCTTTAATTAATAATATTGACCCCCCTGGAGGGAACACTCCTAAGCACATCTTTGAAGTCTTTAGTCCTTTCAAAACTAGTTACAACACAGTTAAGGACATGAAGAGAATAAAGGCAAACATCAACTTGCATGATTTAACATAGATCATAGAGAAAAAAGATTTATTATTGGAATCCTTCAAATTTAGAAAACCTCCTAAGAATGATCATGCTAATGTAATGGTGTATAAGGCCAAAGTTGAATCCCTTCCTTTCTTGCTCATAGTTAGGATGTTTGGTAAAAACTTACATAATTTATTGTTAGACTCAGGTGGCTCTACAAATATCTTCCCTATTGGAATATGTAAATAACTTGGCTTAACCCCCATCAAGTTTTATAATATTTTCACCTAGCTAGACAAGTCAAGGGTAAAAGTAATTGGATAAATTTTAAATGTTTACATGCAGATAGCCTCTAATACTAGGGTATAAAAAATCATTGGCATTCAAGTGGTTAACATGCCAGATGCCTATGGGATCTTGCTGAGTAGGGAATAGACCAAGGCCTTAAATGGGTATATGTCCACTAACTGCTCCCACTTATGGATACCTTGGAAAGGAGTCCCAAATAATATTAGAGTTGAGATGGAACTAATAATGAAACATATGGTAATAGAGTACAATGTTATAAATGAAAGGGTCAACATAATTGACTTAGAGTTAGGGGTTTTCACCCTAGAAGTTGATAAGTTAGATGATCTAAAGGACATTTAACCTCCTCTTGGGCTATGTAAATTTCATTTTGAAGGTGCTAGATGTAAGGCTAGATTAGGTGTTGGCATTTTCCTAACTGATCCCACTAGCAAAAGGTACCATGCCTCTTACAGACTCTAATTCCCCTACACCAATAATATTGATAAATATGAAACTCTCATCCTTGGTTTGAAATTTTATATCAATAATAAAGCTAAGGAACTACTATTTCTTGGTGACTTAGTAGCTAGTAGTCAACTAAGTCATGAACAGGTACCAATGTGAACTCTCATATCTCAAGAAGTATAAGTTTAGAATATACGACCTGATTGAGTATTTTGATGCTTTTAACATCACTTCCATTCCTAGGGAAGAAAACCAAGTTGTAGATGAGTTGTAATCCATTACAAAAAATCTCATACCTAATCTAGACTCCCCTAATTTTATTATTGAATTGGTCCCATGTCCATTAGTGCATGATAATGTTAATCATTTCAAATTCTTTAATGATGACAAGTAGATATTATATTTATTGACCAATTTTGTGGCATTTGAGGCCCATGTCATTGATTAAGGTGATCAAAATAAAATTTAAGGGAATGATTTTGATATCAAGGTCATTCAGATGAATGACAAAAAAATCCCTAAGGGGATGATTGCTTTAGAAAGACTGTTTGATCAATACAAACTAGTTGATGTTTCCAAAATTCCCAAAGTGAGTGGAGAAGATTACAATACTATGAATCTTGGGCTCCAAGAGTAAACCTAAATAGTGACTTTTGGAAACTCTTGTACAAATTCTAAAAATGAGAAAGCTAAAGATCTCCTTACCAAGTATAAGGATGTTATAGCATGGTCCTATGATGACCTAAATATCTTTGATCCAACGGTCATTATCCATACCATACCCCTTAAATAAAGTTGTAAACATTTCAAATAGAAAAAAAGAATAGTAAACCCCATGCTAGAGCCTATGATATTTAAAGAGATCAAAAGGTTACTGGATACTATGATAGTCTTTCATATTAGACATTCAACTTGGGTGGACAATTTAGTGCCAGTCAGGAAGAAGAATGGTGAGATTAGGCTTTATATTGACTTTAGAAATTTAAATACAGCATCAAAAAAGGACAATTATATTATCCATTATTTGGATTATGTAATTAAAACTATTTTAGGTTCATCTATAATGTCCTTCTTTGATGTATTTTTCGACTATAACCAAGTACTGGTTGATAGAGAAGACATGATGAAGACATCCTTCATAATAAAGTATGAAACCTTTGCTTACAAGAGGACACCCTTTAAAATAATAAATACATGATATACCTTCCAAAAATCCATGGAACACACCTTAAAAGGTCTAATTGGTAAGTACATTATCATTTATATGCATGATCTAATTATTTTCTCTAAAAATAGGGAAGATGACTTCGTACACTTATAATAAGTTTTCAAGAGATATAGAAGGTATGGCATTTCCTTTAACCATAATAAAACCATATTATATGTATCTAAAGGTAAATTTTTAAGACATTTTATAACTAAACATGGAATCTCCATAAACCCTAAAATGGTGGAGGCCATATCTAGAATTGAACTCCTAAATAGTAGGAAGGAACTAAAAACATTCTTTGGAAAAATAAATTTTATAATGAAGTTAAGTTCTAGTTTTTTAGAAATTATCAATCCATTGAATAACATGCTCAAGAATGATGCCAAGGTAACTTGGAATGAAGAATATAATAAGGCATTCAGTGACATCAAAGAGGCCATTGGCTAAGCCCTGATGTTTGTAAGTCTAAATTTCTCAAAATATTTCTACCTTTGCTCTTTTACATCTAACCACACTATGGATGATGTATTGACTTAGAAATTCAAAGGGTATGACCACCCAATAGCCTTAATGATTTATAAGTTTAGGAATTTTAAAATAAACTATTCCATGATTGATAAGTAGGCATATGCACTAGTAAAGGTATTAAATTAGTCTAGACACTAGATCCTAAAAAATAAAGTACATGTTATTCTACTTGACCTTGCCACTAAGCTTATGTTGTTTCAAAATGATCTAGGGAAATTTAGAGGTAAGTGGATGCTATTTTTTAAATAATATGACTTGGATATAAAGGTATCAAAGCTGGTAAAGTGCCAAGGTTTGATCTAGATTATTGCTAATACTTACCCTAGGCTAAGTATCATGCAATTAGGCTAGCATAGTTTTCAAAAAAATGAATGGTGTGACTCAATCATACACTTGATAATCAATGACACTTGTTCTAAATTTATATCTAGGGATTAAAAGAGAGACTTGAGGCTCAAGGTATCCCACTACCTAGTCAAGGATGGAATCTTGTATAGAAGGAAATTTTAAGGAATCTACCTAAGATGTGTTTCATAAGAAGAAGCCACCCAAATTATGGCCACCTTTCATGAAAATATAGGTAGTGGAAATCCCTCTGGAATAATTATAGCTTAAAAATTCCTAAGGGATGGTTATTATTGGACTACTATCTTCAAAGATGATCACAAACATGTGAGAGAATGCCACTCTTATCAAATAGTCAAGACCAAAGAGCCAAAGGCAACTGTGCCTCTACAACCAATCATGGCTGACAAACCATTTACACAATGGGGTTTGGATTTTTTTATATTAATCAACCCTAACTCATTTGAAGGTCACAAATATGTCTGGATTGCCATAGATTATTTCACTAGATAGACTAAGGTAGTGTCCACCAGGCAATGTAGAATGGAATAAGTGATCATTTTCTTGGAGGATAATATATGTACTATATTTTGGACCCTATTCTCTCTATTATGTGATAATGGATGTACTTTCATTTCAATTGAGATGACTGAATGGGCTTAAAACAATGGTATTACACTCAGGTTTGCCTCTAATCAATATACCCAAAGGAATGGTGTTTCTAAATCTAAAAATAAGAACCTAATGAAGGAAATAAAGAATTTTGTAGAATACAAACCTATAATTTGGCATAGAATACTTAAATTTTCACTCTAGGCTGATATAATAAGGATCAAGCAAACCCTGAAGGCTTTACCCTTTTTGATGGTGTATGGACAAGAGCCCATTTTTTCCATCACTCTTAAATTACCTAAATATAAATTTATGTAAGAATACATAGAAGATAGTCAAGAGCATGCCACTTATAGGATATTAGACACCATTCAAATGGAAGATGATAGAGAAAAGGATTTTTTTGACTTCAATAGGCACTAGGCAATGATGAAGATATTGTTTGAGAAAAGGTCTAGGGTCAAAGTGTTTAGGTAGGGAGACTTAGTCCTCCTTTGGGACAAAGCATCCAAAGCCAAATGTAAGAATGGAAAATTAACATCCCTATGGATTGACCCATACCAAATTGTAGAGACCCTAAGGAATAACACATTGATTCTCAAATATTTATAAGGGGTGGAGTTCAATTTGCCTACTAATGGGCAATACATCAATCACTACTTATCTACCACCCCTCCTAAGGTCTTCATGGAGTAAGATGTAAGGCGATTAGATTGGAGTAATTAGGTTAGTAAGTTTTCTTTGATCATCTTTTATTTCATGTTCCTAGTTTTTATATATGTTTGCTCATATTTGTTTAGTTTCCTTGCTTTGATTTCTTCCTTCGGTTGTGTGTTGTTTGCTTGTTGTTTTCCTTTATTTTAGGGTATCTTTGGAGATATTATTGGGCCTACAAGTTATGAAACATTATCAATATATTCCCAAATTCTAAAATAAGTTATGAACCCCATACAAAAGCAACCATGGTCTTATAACTTATTATTATGATATAGCTTAGGGAAACTGAGTATAGATAGATGGAGAAAAAGTCATTCCATGAGACCTAAGTCATGACCTTGGATCCATTCTAGTTTTAAGAAGATTTTCACTCAAGGATTGGAGACTAAAATGATCAATAATATGCCATTAGCTAGCACTTAATCAACATCCTTGCCTAAGATAAGAGTTGTAACCCTGAGTGATCCTCCCAAAATCAAATATTTGACCAAATCCTAAACCTGGCTATCTTGGTTCCCAACCTTGCTGAAAGCATAAAGATCTAAAAATACAAAAATAATAATAATATAAGGTAAAAAATGAAAGCTTCTATATAAAGGTGATTCAAGCAACCTCCATCGAGGCTATGGATGCCTAGCTAATAGCAGAGTAATGTTCAAGCCCTCCCCAAGAAAAATTGTGAATCATAATAAATGTTCAGTGTACCCTAGGTTAGTATAATTTATTGAAGGTAGGAGGCTAAGAATTTATTCTTTAATCCTTTGTCAAATATTAACTGGAATAAATGTACACACCTAGATCAGGTATGTCCTGATGTTTGACCTTCAATCCATAAGTACAAGGTTTATTTCAACCATAATTGAATCTAGATGGTAGTTACTTTGATCAAGTGGAATGATGACCTCAATGTTTATCTGAACCTAGAGTCTATAATTTCTAACATATTGTTATGTTTCCTCCCAGAGGCTTCCATTTTTTGGGACCAACATACCCCCATTAAATTTTAAAACATTAGGACCATTGAGAAGTCTTTGTATCCAAGTTTTAAAAGATATAAACATCAAAGTCTTTAACATAATTTGAATATCATCCACTCTATTAAGGAACATGCTTGTGTGATTTAATCCTCTTGTTTTAGAATAACCCTATTGATAAGGTTACATGAGTCATTTTATAGGTTTGATGGAAGATTTAGGGTTTTATGTTTAGAAACCCTAGGTAGCCCTTTATTCAAATTCAAATGTTAGAGGGAGCCAAGTTAGTGGGAACTAATTAAAGATAATCTATAAACAATGGGTTTTCATGGGTTCAAGTCATGTTTTCATAGCATAACTCTAACTCTTCTTTATTTCTTTTCATTTTATTTTTCTTAAGTTCCTCAGGTCTAATTGAAAATGTTTTCATGAGGTCCCTTTTTACACTACCTGACTTAGCCTAGTTCATTAATACTAAGGCCTTGATAATAATCTTGACCTTAGCCTTAATAACTTATGTTAAGTACTTTTATTTTTGTCCTCAGGTCTAATAATTATCTCCCTCACTCTTTGAAGGATCTTATGATTGATGTTTCCTATGACCTTTAAAAAATATTACAAGCTCCCTTTCCCCCATCTTAACCTCATATCCATGAGAGATTGGGCTAACACCCAAGACTTTGATTCAGTCCTCACACCTTAATTAATCCAAGGACCCCATATCTTTAGGACTCTAAATGGCATGATTCCCATTATCCAATTTAGGGAAGGCATTAGAATAGCCATGACCCTACTAAATTGAACCTTTGGTGCCCCTTCCACCATATATGTAAACAAAGTCTAGGTGTCATATATCCACTTCATGATAGAAGAGAAATTGAGCCCTCCATTAGGAGACCTAATTAGCCTCTTCTTGGATAAGCAATTCATAACCATCAAAATACAGACCTATAAATAATTTTATATGATGTCTTATCTATTAGATTACCTTCTAGCCTCTATGACCTTACTTGGGATTAGGAATTGGTCCCTTGATGGTAGAACTATTCCAAATTACACATATTAAAGTACAAGAACCATATGAAATTCATCTATGATGGTATTTTTATAGCCATATATGAAGCTATCATAGGAGTTCCTATTCCAAAATTTCATCCCTTTATTAAGAGAGAGATAGAAACCATGGGAGTTGTATGGTATTACCCAGATTGCACTATCATTAGGATAGAGGGGATCCTAAACCAACCTTATAGTTTACAAGTCCATGTCCCTAACAAGATTTTTGAGAAAGAGATTACCTCCCAAATCATCTAGGGTGTGTATAGGGCATGTAGAGAGAAGAGGAAAGGCCAAATCCACCCCCTCCCATTAGATATTGGGAAGATTATTATCAAATATTGGAAGTAGTTGGAAATCATGGTAACACAAAAATTATTTTGGTTTCCAATTAGATGACCTTAAAATGTGGGACCCAATGGGTAGGGTTGTTAAGAAAATTAAGGATAGAAAATTCCCAAAGATTAAATATGAACATAATCTAGGTGTTAGTGATGACATCTATATTAGAGAAAATAATTTTGAATAAGTACTCTCCAAGACCAAAAACTACAATATCAAGTTGGAGCACAAATTTATTAAGGATAATAAGCCTTCAAGTGAGGTATGGAAATTGCATCCCTTGAAATATAATTTATTTCCAAATCTATTTGGGACTACTCATGATGAAATGCCTATTAAATGGTAGCCATCTGAACCTCAACCCTACTAACAGGGGGCTCAAACTGAACAACCTCAAATTAAAGAACCTCAGGATGAAAAAGGCAAAGGCAAGGAGAAAGTTGGAGAACCAAGATTGAAATAAAGACTTGAGGAAGGTCCCCCACCCTCAATAACCCCATAGAGACCACCTTTTCCCATGTAAGTCATTAGTGTGATAGCTCTTGAGCTAGAGGAGATATTGCAGGGTAACCTCATTGATATAGTAGTATCATATAATTTAGATAGAGAGGAGGATCCCTCTAGAGAATCAAGAAAGGAGCTTATTTCATCAAAAATTGATAAGAGGAAATCAGAGTTAGCCTTGGTTCTTATGACTCTAAGGAAGAATCCTAGGTTGACCTTCACTCACCTGACTAGTGAATTCAACCTCTTCAGTGATGAGAATCCAATCCATCAACTAGTCATCCTTGATTGTTTATATATGTGAAGTTGCAAAAGATCCCACCCCTCTCTCCTTCATGGGCCTTGACATAGGTTGGCTTGATTGAGCATGGTAACATCAAACCATGTATCATGGACATAGTAAAAAAGGATGTAGAGAGAAGAATACAAATTGATCATATTCAATAAGGATAAAAAATTGACACCCTAGGAGCCTCTAGTAGTGCAAGTGTGGAGGTGCCTGAACCTCCAAATTTTAAGAAGCCAAAGGTTAAAATCTAATTTAACCTAGACACAGTAGGACTAGAAAGGGCCACCACAAGGGTGTCTATAGTTGGTCAAGAGTATCTTACCTTTCAAAATGTGGAACCATTTAGAAGGTTAACCCCTATCAAAGGGAAAGAACATGGAGAGGCTCCCATCTATGAAGAGGATGTCGAAAGTTTAATTGAAGGTCACTCAGTAAGCTAGGGCTGGTGTCTAGGTATTAAAGTAAATAATCTATAACCTAAAGAAGGAGAAAGAGAATTTGAAAACTCAATAAATTCTCTCAGTGGTAGAATCCATGATAAATATTCTTGAGGAATCATTCCATGACATGTTTAGAGGACTAAGTCTATGAAATTGAGGTATAATGCACTAGAAAACCAAGCCACCTTAGCCAAAGAGCTAGTTACTCAGTGGAAAACTTCTGAAGATAAGACTACCCAACTTATTAACATCCAAGTTAGGAAGAAAATACCAAATTTTAAAGCCATCAGCATGGGACATCTAAGTGCTATTTTAGGAATTATCAAAGATAAGGTCCAAGCCTTGAGTGTTTGGCATACCAAAGTGGAGGAATTTATTAAGGAGGAAAAATATCTCATGGGCAAAATTAAGAGGCTCTAAGGAACTATGTTTGAAGATCTTGTACCACCCACTACTATAAGAATTATTAGTGATGAATAATTCTAGCATAGAGCAACTTTAATGACTCAAAAAATCAAGGGTAAAAGTCAAGGACAATAAAGGTGAGGTAATATAAAAATATTAGAAATGATATTCAATGTAAGGGAGAGGATCAATGGATCTCAAATAATTAAGGAAGATTTTTCTAGGAATGAGAAATATTTTAATGAGTTAGATAATTAGGAAGAGGAGCATATCATAAATCCTACCATAGACTTAGGCCTAGTGGATGAACAACATGAATGACCTATGAGTATCCTTCAGTATCAAAGTGACCCATCTCCAACATCATAATTATGGTTTACCTAAGAGGTATCATATTATTTTTTAAAGGCACACATATTTTGTTAGCATGATTGCCTCTAAGTTAGTGTGATTGTAAAATACACCTTTATTATATTTTATTACAAAGACTACTATCTTTATCTTTATACACCTATATTTTAGACTAATGGGTATACTACCTGGATTTTCTATAAAGGCATGTAATACCAATTTTAAAATGGAGAGATTTCAAGCTATTTTGTACCAATTCTAAGAAATTAATACAAAATATCAAGGAATTCTATAAGAATTATTTTGGTTAATGTGTTTGAATTGCTAAATTTCTCAATTACTTGTCTAAGTTTAAATATGAATAGTTTCTAAGAATACAAAGTTAGATCATTAATTATAGGGTTGATAACTTGTGTAATGCTAGGTTAGTTGAATGAGATTGAGTTTCCTTAATTTTGTTTTCTCTATAATAAAGATGTGCATTATTTATCTAGATGTGGTGTAAAAATTTAAAAGTAAATCCAATTCTTACTTGTATTTTCATCTTATCTTCAGAATTAAGTTTGGTTTGTAGTGAAACATGAGCTTAGGCTACTTTAAATTATATTTTGGTTAAGATCATGCTTAGTAATTCTTGAAACTTTGTTAATATGCTCACAATCAAATATTATCAATCATAATTTCTTTCTTACTCTACCCCTTCCTATTGATCTTTCTTTAAACAATTCACTTTAGTTTAAAACATTGGTCATAACCATTTAGTTTAGTCAGGTAGTTTAGATCTAGATCAGTTTGTCAAGGTTAGCACCAAGATTCATGAGAAAAGGCACCAAGATGGCTCCCAACCATTAAACTTTATAAATATTATGAAATAGTCTATATTTTTCTACTACTATTTCACCATAGGCATCCTAATTGTCAAATACCTACAACTCATGCCTTGAATCCTTTGGATTCTAAAATGAGAAGTGTTATTTAAACACTAGAGAGAACTTATGGTTCACTTAGAAGCATAAATAGAGAGGTAAATTGATCAAAATATATTGGAGTGTCATTGGTTTAGGTGATAAGGGAAGGATCAGAAGCAATGATTAAATTGATAGGTGGTAAAGAAGATGCTAGAATTTTTAGAAGTTTGGAAGGTATAATTTACTCTTTGCCTAAAGGGTAATAAGAAGTGAAGAATCATCAGGAGGCACATAACATATGGGATTAAAGTCATGATATATGGAAATGGTATGGATATCCTAGTTGAAAGTATGAATTTGAGCTAAGGTTTTATAATAATGATAGACATCCAAGTCTTGATATTGATCTTAGACCATTATGTAATTATCATCATATGTTGGAGAAATTTTACAAGTTTGAGAGTTAGGGGGAGTTTTAGAAGGTAAAATCCCAATATTACTGAATATACATGGAGACATGATGAGAGGATCTTGAAATAATTTGGCCACTCCAAAATCTTTACAAGTTAAGGCATATCCAGGTAAAGAAGGCTCTTGAATATTTCATGTAGGGGGAAAATAAGTAATCTCATGAATAAGAGTAATAGTATGGTCCCAAGGTAATAAAGAAGGAGGAAGCCACTATGAAATGTAAGGAGGTATCTTAGAATTATTACAAGTATGTTTTAATTCATTAGGCTCATTATCACTAGAATCTACAAGAGTGACTTGTAAATCAAGATTGATGTTGATAAACTCAGGTAAAAGAGAACTATTAATCTTAGGAATGGTAGGAATATGATACTAAGATTTGGGATTAGTAAGTTGAATACTCCATGGGTTGGGATTAGCCTCATGCTTATATCATTTTCCATTATATAATAATTTAATGCATTGGATACTTGAAGAAGTAATAACCCTCATTATATGAGTCCATGGGTGACAAAGGAGTATATTATAAGATAATGGTAAATCAAGGACCATAAGCTTAGTTTCAATGGTATTAGGTCTAATTATTTATGGAATTCAAATACAACTAAGTGGTTTTTATTAGTCTTAAAAACCATGGTAGGTAAGATGAGTTTATTTGAGATGATCCTTTTACAACCAAGTTGTTGGATAAGCCACAAAGATGTCAAATTAATACCAGAGCCTTCATCAACTAGAACTTTATGGATAAGGGTAGTATGAATGGCTATTTTGATAAAAGTGGCAGATGATCAACATGAAAATAATTTCATCATTAATCATGTCCTCTTTAATAAATTCAATAAAGGCTTGGAAGGACACATAGTTTTAATGGTATTGATGTTAGTAGTTTGAGTTTTAATAGAAGGTGGTTATTCATCGATAAAGGATGGATCTTTAATTTCTTGGAGTTGTTACATAAGAAAATTGGGATGATAGGGGAAGTATGAACCAAATACATAAGTGAAATATTACAAGGCATAGAGTTAAGTTCTTCAAAAAAGTTCCAATTAGATTAGGAATAAGAACTAGCATGAGGTTTAGGAGGTAAAGTATATTTTCAAGGAATGGATGTGGTTGAAGGTTTAAAAGGAAGAAGTGGTTCCTCATGTTCTTCTGAAGCTACATTAGTAGTTATAGTGTCCTTGATAAGTTATTCTTCTAAAGATGGATTTTTAGGTTTGGTAATGGGATCTTTGTGAGATGGCTTGTGATTATAGTTGACCTTACAAGTGTTAATATATTGAGAATTTTTATAATATTTATCATACTCAACATCAATGACATAAACATCCTTGGTATTTGGTTGACTATTTGAAAAATATTTTAGGTTATTTGAGGTAGAAGCTTTAGATAACTAATTTTTTTGAGAAGTAATGGTGTATTCTTGACAATGAAGGTTGATCATGGCATCATGATTAAATGAATCACCAAGTATATAGGAGATAAAAAATTTAGTGATCCCTCTAAAATATTCATGAGAATGACCAATGTTAGCATGTAACCAATAAAATTTATTAGAGTCATACCACTTAGAAGGATTGTTAGGATAAGTGAAAGGTTTTGGGGGCAATAAAATTTGTTTCATTTGTTGTGTGGAAAGTGGTGTGTGAGAAGATGAAGGGATGTTAGCTTTGGCAACTCCATGTTTAGTTTTTGGAGTATTATTAGTGATAGCATTGGTAGATGTTTGAAAATATCTTTCTAAAACTTTAGGATTAGGTTAGAATTGCTTCATAATAAAGTCTTGATGTTTAGCTTGATCTATATCTTCATTAACTTTTTAGGGATCAAAATTTTAAACCTTATATTGAAGAGGAGTCAAAGTCGTGATAAAGAGTTTGAATAAGTTATCATAAATAATGTTATGGATGGTTTTACAGGCCATTGATTTCCATCATTTGATAAAGGCATGAGCTAATTCAGTGAGAGATTACTTAGCATTAATGAATTGGCTAAGATAGTTTTTAAGAATATAATTGTGTTGAAACTCTTTAACTAAAGGATTGACTAAATATTCAATGTGCTAAATGGAATGTTGAGGTTATTGGTTATACCATTCTAATACATCATCAATGAAGGTTTTAAATAAGATTTTAGTTGTGGAAAAGGTATTAGTTTGGATCCACTCTTTGTAAATATTACCAAAGGCTTTGAGAAATGAGGTAGGGTCTCTAGTCCCATCATACTTGATAGTTGGGGATATGTTACAAATATCAATGGATACTATAAAGGGATCTAAAGGATCATTTTGAATAGTTTGAATCATCTTTTTATTCATTATGGGTTGAGGAATAACATTTCGTGAGGCATCTCTAAGAGGTGGAGGAATGTAATTGGGATTAGCTTGAGGATGGATAGCCAGAGGTTGATTAGCCATATTAATCAAATGATGTTGGAGTTTTATCATTTTATTAGTGTTATAGTTTGTATTATGTTCATTTATTGTATAACTTGGGAAATAATTTGAGTTCTATCAATAGGTGGGTTGGTGTTTGTGGGAGTACTCCCTAAATTGTATTAAGGGGATGGTTATTAGAATATAGATTATTAATGGGATTATTTTTTAAATTTATGTCAATTACTCACACATTAGTTTGAAAGTTTTGAGTATGAGAAGTATCTTGGTAGGTATATAAAGGATTAGATCCATCAACTTCATTTTGAGGTGTGATTTGCACCATGTTACAAGTGATGGATGAAGGAGGGGAAGAGGTACCCCAAGAGTGATGTGCTCTTGGGAGGAAAATAGAGGGAGAAATGAACATCTAATATAGTATCTAAATGGATTAAAGATATTAAAGAATATTCTAATAGGATAATTCATGCTGACTTGAGATAAATTAACATAATGATAAGAAGAAAAAAAGAACTAGATTAATAGATAGGGAAAGTAGAAAAAGGTATAGAGTTGACTAGGTTGACATAGTATAAAAAATAAGGTCTAAAAACTATACAGAGTCGATAGGGTCAACCTAGTATATAAAATAGGTGCTAAAACTAGATAAAATCAATAGGGTTGACCTAATATAGTATTCAAGGGAAAATAGATAGTTTTTAAGAGATTCTATCAATAGGAATGCCTGTGTACTAAAACAAGAATTTTATTAAGTACTTTTGAAATCAATAAATGAAATGAAACACATAATCAATTATGTTATTGAGGTTGATCTAATTGAGGCACACATCATAAAATATCACATGAACATTGGATAATATATTTTTTTGTAATACAACATACAATTGAACAAAGAGCAAGTACTCAACTTGAATGTTATTAGATTATTAGAATATGATTTTAGGTGTGATAGGAAGTTGGATATAAGTAAGGAACTAGAAATCAATCTAAATATGGTTTCAAGATGTTTAGTTGAAATGGATCTATATTGGTAATGGTATCAGCTTGGTAATGGGTCCTACCCCATCACTTCACACACCATAGTGATGAGGGTGTTGGGAACTTAGCCAAAATATATCATTAACCATGTGTTTATACTTTGCCAAAAAAATAAGTTAGCTTTCCCCTTGGTGATGAAATTTAAATAGGTAGGCCTTGAATAGACAATTGTTAAAAGTCATTTTAAGATTTTGTGATTTGGTAGTGTATGCATAAAATAGAAAAATGTGTAACTAAATAGTATATTAAAAAACCACCTAATTAGACTATGTGATCTATTCTAAGCATGAAAATAACATAAAATGAAATTTTGAGCTAATTACTTACATATAAAGGTTAACTCCAAATTTGAAACATAGTATAGATTTGATTCAGTTGATAGTGTATGTAGAGAATATATAACAAGGTCAATAATGTTCCCTCTATACTATGGAAGCAAGGGTCTAAAAATGAACTACATTGATAGAGTAAACCTAGATTTCCAAATAGAACATAAAATATAGAACTATGTTGATAGGGTTGACCTAATTGACTATATAGGAGCAATTTTAAGGACTACAAACTGTAAAAATAAAACTAAACCAATGTTATAAATGACAAAAAAGGATAAAAAGAACCTTGGTGGGTTAAAAGATGCAGAGTAAAATAAGATTGTTGTTGAAGTACCCTAATTTATACTTGAAAATTTTAATAATTGTGTCAATTGGGTTGACTTAGGTTTTCAAATCGCATTCGCTAAAAACCTAAAAATGTATAGGGTCAACTGGGTGGACCTAGTATGATGGACTAGATGCTTGAAAATGTATAAGGTTGATTGGGTCCATCTAGTAGTTTTAATTAAAGTTTGAAAAACCTACACAAATAAAATGGAGTCATATTGATGTGATTATGTCTTAAACCTATGCACAGAAGTTAGAACTGTATCAATATTATTGACCCATTATTATCAATATATAAAAATAAAATGATAAAATAATGAACAATAGGAAATAAAAACTACAAGGGTTAGATTAACATCGGGTTTACTAGAATGTATGAAATCATAAATTCATCATGTCTATAAATCAATCCTAACTTGGAGAAGATGGATCATACCATACACTTCTGATTGGAGACACATTTGTTAAGCAGGAACATGACCAATATGGGGATCCACTAGAACTGATTAGGGGATATATTACCATAATACACCATGCTAGGGAGCATTGTAAATCCTCCAGCCAAACACTATCATGTAATAACCCTAAGGGATCCCTATGTTTTGATATCTCATAAAATTAATAACAAGTAAATCAAATATAATCTAGTGCTCACCAAATCTTGTGATACAATATGAGGGGTTAGTAAAGAATCAAAACATGCATAGGATAATTTAAATTAAGATATGTATGATCAACAATCTAATACATGGAATAAGAAGAGTAATATTATTTGAAGACAATACTTATGATACTTTTATCTACTATAGAGAGGAGCAAAGTTAGAGAATATTTACCTGAATGATGAACCCTTTGAAACTCAATCTCTCCCTTGGAAAAAGGGGATTCACAAAAGGTTTTTGTGGTTTGTAAAGATCACTAAGAAAGTCTAAAGCATCTAAGATTTATCCACAAGACTAGATTCTCCAAGTATAAACCCTAAGCTAAGACTCCTCAAGTAGAATGGTGGAAAAGCATGTAGTAAAAAATCACAAGAAAATAATAAATCTTGATTACATATTAAAATAATGTTGAAATGATCTTGTATATATAGATTGATTTGACCTTAGACCCTTTCAAAAAATTTGGTTGATAGGGTTGACCTAGTTGACTTAGCACAATCTTGGATAAATATTTACTATGTCATGAGCTAGGTCAGCTAGGAGCCAAACTAGTTCCTTAGTGAAAATCACCCAAAATTGTATAGGGTGAACCCAGTCAAATTATCACAATCAACTATCAAAAGGGACTTAAGGTAAGGAAAAGAGGGATGGAGAGTGGAAAAGACTAGAAGAGGGTGAAAAAGAGGATTAGTAGCTTAGGGAATGGATTTTGGGAGCTGGTTAGACTGGTAATAAGTGGAAATAAGGGATAATAATCTTATGAACCACTAATAGTCTACCCACCCCTTTCTTGGTACACCCTTTAGGGCATGCACTTAGAGAGATCGAGTCTCGATGGGTTCCTACAAGATGTAAAGCATCAATATTTTATAAAATTTGAAACTATTATGTATATACATAACCATCTATTGTCATTTATACAATTCTTACACCCATGGTCCCATACCACTATTGATTGTTAGGTTATTAACAAAATACATGAAAACATGGAAATGAGTATATGATAGGTTATAATAGCAGTCAAAGGGAAAAAAAATTGAGGGAATGATGGCTACAACTAATATAATATAATCTTTGATATGTAATGAGGCACTAGAGGGAGAGTCATAAGACATGATGGTGGAAGGTTACCATTGCACTCATGTCACAAGTGTGCCTCAACAAATCATTATTAGCATGACTACCCTACACATGTCATGTGTGAGTATTGTTAAGGGCCCCATAAGGTATAAGAATGCTTTAACCTTTACAAAAGGTTGGTCCAAGGTAGGTTAAGCATAATCAAGGGTATAGCGATGATCAGGCATAAGTAGAAAATGTAAAAATGGACACCAAAGTCATAACCTACACACACAATAGAAGTCAAGGTTTAGGAAACTACTCATAGAAGATTCACCACTTAGCCACTAGCTATAATAGTACCTAGGTTATTCCTTGATTATAAGGATAAGGGTCAACATGAATGCATAATATGACCTAAATCAAAAGTTATGGTGTACCCAAAGCTAATGTGCCAGAAGGACATACTATAGTAGGTTATGATCATAATCCAAAACTTTTAAGGGGAGATCCAATAAATGTGGGACCTAAAAGTATAGGCTACCACCTCTCAAAATAAGCAAGATGTCAAGAGGTTAAAGTACAAGAATTGAATGAGATCATATGCTTCCTATAAATTAAGGGTATGTTACCCTAATTAAATAACTTACTCTTAGAACATGTAGGTCATAATTAAGTTGAAGTCATCACACCATGAATGAAGAGGGAATGAGAAGTTTTATATACTCATAATGTTAAATATGACCAATAACTCTTGGTGAATGCCACTATTTATGGATGGTCTCGACACAAGCACCGAGGTCAACATTTTGACCAAGTCTACTTAGGAGAAAATGGGTAGCTCAAGTTTGAGACCCTCCCCTCATGTTCTCTTTATGGCTAATAATACCTAAGCACAACCTATGAAAATTCTTAAGAGTATAGTTGTAGATATCATGGGCACTAAATTCTAATCTAATTTTGAAATAATAGAGTTAGCAGAGTTGGATAACTACCTGACACTTCTAGGAAGGCCATGGTGTTACATGAATAATGAAATTATATGGTTCAAAAGGTGATAAATGACCTTTGACAATGGAAAGAATAGGGTATTTATACCAATTTAAAATGACCAATGACTGCCTATGTCGATAACAAGGACATTAAGGATGAAATCAACCATACCTATAATAACATCACATAGCAAGGCATCAAGACTCTAGATCCAAATGATCAAGGGATCCTCTCTTGAGAAGACGGAAAGTTAGTCTCAAACACCACAAATGTTGCTTTCAATTGATGGTTCTAAGAAGCACATGAGACCACTGGCTGATGGTACCTCTTGGTGTGAGCAAAGGTTCCAAAACTAATAAGGATAGGCTAAATAAAAATTGATCAAACTCATAAAAGATGGCTCCCTTATGCCAAAAAAAGGGGAAAAAGAGTGATTTGCCTTAGTAAAGGTAAAATTGTTACACTCCCAAGCTATGAAATAAGTAATGAAATATGGAAGGCTATATCCATGGAATTTAGTCATGCATTCCAAAAGAGGTGGATAGATAGGGTGCACTAGTAAACACATTGAAAATCACTACCACTCATTGGTGGGTAGTGCAATAGCCTAGCTTGTTAACTTGGCAAGATGTAAAGGTGGTCATTTACACCAAATTTGGAAAAATCAATGAGGATCTAGACATTTTACCTTTCTTTGATGACTCTAACCCATAGCACATGTACATCTTTACAAAGAAACATAGACTATTTACAGTAAAAATTCCCTAAGAAATATATGGATGCACACCTTCTACAAAACCTTGAAGACTTATGCATGGGTGTGGTACATATTTAATGAGACACATCATGAAATAGTAGCTTGGGATATTATTAAAGAGTGGTTTATTCACACCTTCTCCTTTTATTCATAAAATATTGAACTAATTGAACCATTCCATATAATTCAAAGTTTAGTGTTTGAAGACACCACTATATTAGAAGAGAGCATAAGGGACATGTTCAATGATAAAGGGTTAACAATCCCAACATTCTTCAAATAATAAATTCTAAATAATGACTCTAGTGATGAGGATGATGACACATGAAAATCACACAATTGGAAGAAGTGGGAAAGAAAAAATAAGTTAGTGTGATAAATTGAGGATAACACCCCAAAAAAATAAGACCCTATCCATCTTCAGGGAGAAATAACCAAGGATAGTATACAAGTCAAGGATTCACACCAAGATAAGTATGAACCCTATTGGGTGCCATAAAAAACTACCAAAGTAGATATCAGCTCAAAGGGGGAACCTAAAATTACTACTATGAGTTCCTATTGGTCTAACACAAAATTGATGTGTATTGTTGATCTGTTGAAATAATTCCAAGACCTATTCCCATGAAACTATAAATATATGAAAGTTATCCACCCATCCCTTAGGAAGATGAACATAAAACTAGTAGCTGACATGAGACCCATCAAGAAGTGGCCTTATATAATGAACCCAAATATTCACACCAAGGTTAAGATTGAGATCAATGACATGCTAGCTATAAGAGTTATCTACCTAATTCAAGATTATGAATGGATCATCCCCATGATTATCAACATAAAAAAGGATGGGTGCATGAATTTATGTTGACTACAAAATGTCGAATCCTACTTGCATAAGCAGCCCCTTCCCAACTCCATTCATTGATGAAATATTAGATGGCATCGTAGGTTGAAAATAATAGACATTTAATAATGGATTCTTATGATACCATCAAGTCAAGATCAAGGAAGAGGACAAGCCCAAAACCATCTTTTTAATTGAATGGGGATGTTTCACTTATAATATAATACCCTTTGGGATAAAAAATAGACTATTGGTTTTCTCCAAAGTGATGATCATCACCTTTAAAGACTTCATTCACAAGTTCCTTCAAGTATATTTAGATTATTGGATAGTGTATAGATTGGTAAAAAATCACTATGAAAATTTGTTCCTAATGTTTGAATGGTATCAGTAGTTACAAACCTCTTTGAATCTTTAAAAGTGTATTTTCATGATCCCATTTAGCACATTACTCATGCACATCATCTAAAAGGATCATTTGCTCATTGATCCAACCAATATTACAATAATCCTTTAGCTTCAAACACCATCAACACATAGATATTTTTGCACCTTTATTGGATATTATAGGTTCATATATAATTATTCCAAAATTATGGTGTTGCTAAAGGAAATCTTGTAAAAGGATGGCCCATTTAATTGGGAAACAATGTAGTAAGATGCTTTTAAGACTCTAAAACTAAATCTAGTAAGTGCATTGATACTATAATTTCTTAACTAGGTGACTCCCTTCCATGTCCATGTCCATGTTGATTCCTTTGGTACTTTAATCAATTCAATTCTTGCATAAATAGGTAAAGGGAAAATGGATCATCCTATTTATTTCATGAAAAATAAACTAACCAAGGCAAAATAAAATTACACCATGACTAAGCATGAGGAACTTGCCATAGTATATGCCCTACATAAGCTTAGATAGTATTATCTAGTAAACCCATTTGTCTTTTTTAATGATCATGAAACACTTAAATACCTAGTGAATAAGACTATTTTTCATGGGTGAATTTTTTGATGGATCATTTTGTTTCAAGAATTCCAATTTTTTATTGTAGTCAAGACTAAAATTCAAAACTTGGGCCAAGACCACATATCCCACATCAACTCTAGAGATGTGATAGTGACAATTGAATATGATATTACCATCACACAAATATAAAAGATCCAACACATCCAAAAATAATTAGAATAAATACCCACATTTATGACCTCTAAATCTATGCCTCAAGTTGTGACTACTAAAGAGAATAAGTAGCTCACAGTTCACACCATCCTTTTTTAACCCATTGGTGGGGAAATATAAAAAATGAACCATGATGAGGTAATGAATTGATGTGTCATAGAGAATGAATGTAACTCATTACTACAAGAGGCACTTAAGGGGATTGCTACATGCCATTATGCTAGAGATGCCACAGTGTGAAAACTACTACAGTCAGGGTTGTGTTGACCAACCATGTTTCATGATGCAGAGGCATACACCAAAATATTTGATGTCTACCATAACACTAGAAATCCAAACCACCATGATAATATGCCCCTCATACCTATCCTTTCTTAGGTTTCATTTACAAAATAGGTCATTGATTTTGTTGGGTCTAATATTCCCACTATGAGGTTAATAAGCATAACGTATATTCTAGCTACTAAAGATTACTTCACCAAGTGGGTTGAAGTAGTACTAGATAAATAATATATAGCCAACATAAAAACAAGATCCATTTTAAAAACATTATCAATAGGCATGGGTGCCTACTTAGCTTGACTTATGACCATGTCACACATTTCATCAATGAAATAGTTTAGACCCTACTGTACAAGTTTATGGTGGTGCAGCATAAAATAACACCCTATAACCCCCAAGATAATGGCACCATAGAATATTTAAATAAAATATTTGGGATGTGCCTCAAAAAATTGTGTGATGTTAGTTGCAAGGATTGGGATGATCGTGTATCAGTAATGTTATGGGACTATCGCATAACATACAAGTGCCTAAATAAGGTGACACCATTATAACTAGTGTTTGGTGTAGAGGCCATTTTACCTATGTATTTCCTAGTGCCATTATTACACATCACATGTATTGGTTGATTGGAGGACCAAGAGTCTTTAAGTGCATGCTTGGAATATTTGAAGAGGCTAAACAAGACATGGACCTAAGAATGATGGAGCCAACAAATGTAGAAGGCCCACTAAAAGATAGCATGATAATCAAATAAAATGAAAGGTGTTAACATAAGGTACATTGGTCATGCTATATTATTCTAAGCACCTACATCACCCAATCAAATTATAGATCTGATAGATGGGACCTTATGTTATCCACAACATCTTAGAGTTTGGTGTATGTAAGTTGTGCACGTTGACTAGTGAAATGCTCCCTAGGCTTTTTAATAGTAATAGATTAAAATTATACCATCACTAGGATGGCACTTTCACCATCTAATGGCAATTTTATAGTCAAAAGTCAATTAGTTTATCTTATGACCATAATAAAATTATAACGAGCCAATTATTTTCCTTATGTATTATTTCTTTTATGTTATTTGAATAAGCATGATGCTTTTAAGCCCATAGTTGAACATTTCTAACACTAAACCTACATAAATATAATTAGTAAGTTGAACCCAGTCATTTTTTAAGCACTTGAGGCTAGACACCTAAGTTTTTAGGTGAGTGTTAAGTTTTGTAGTCAAAGTAAACTATAAGTATAAATTGATAAGTAAAGAGAATAAGGTATTCATGTGTAAGTTATCATGAAGACATGATGAGGTGCTAGAGGACTAGCAAAAGGATTTATATAGGGTAGGGAGGTCGAATCAAGAGACAATAAAGAGTAGAGAAAGTGATCAAGAAAGTGAGGCATGCTTGAAAGGAAACATATTAATAGAGAAGAGATAGAACCTATGAGGTTGATTCATATACATATTAAAAGTTACACTTAGGTAACCAAAAGGAAGGTGATGATCATGCCAATATAAACAAAGCATAATAAAGAAAGCATTTTGATAGTTAACACCCACCCAATAGTTGATGGGAAGTGGCCATTTGAGTTACATATAACTTCCATGAATAAACCATTAGTAGAGTTAATATTATGATGGTTGAATAACAAATATATGCATTAATGAGTAGATGGTGGCATATTTTAGTGGATTTTGTGGATTTTAGAAGATTTTGAGGATATAAATGATGCTAACTAGAAATTTGGTAGATGAGAATAACATATAAAATTAGAGATGTCATAGGGTGGAGGTTTAATATCATTCTAAAGAGATTATAATGGAATAAGGAGCCAAAGCCACTGAATGAGAAAATGCTACTAGAGAGGAAATAATTTCCCCATAACCTCCCCAAGTGTGAATAAAAGAGAAACTAGGAGATTGCTTTTTGGCATAAGGAGAAGAAGAGGAAAATAGAGGGAAGTTGATGGAAAAATAGAAAATTAGAGACCTCTAAAAGATAAATATTCCACCATTAATGAGGAATGAAGCTCAATAACCAAATGCATAGTCACATTTCCCATGGTTATAAACTAGACCATACATAATTATGAGCTTTAATGGGATCAATCAGCTGCACTTCAACAATAGTAATTTTAGGATGGGGAAGATGATACTAAGTTCAAAAGTGCTAAAAGCACACAGGGATGCAAATAAAGTGAAATTAGTGTGGGAAGAAGCCACTACAAAATCTAAGATATAATTGGTGGAAGGAGTTAACATCACAAAGGTTGATCCATCCACAAGGGCAAAGCTTACCTAATGAGAAATGGAGTAACCACTAGAAGTCATGGTGGGGGGAAAGTGGTTATCCTTTTCCCATGTGTGTAATTTAAAATACTATAACCATAGGATAGGAAAAATTTTGTAGGAGTTGAAAAAATATTGGATGGTGTACATAGGTAAAAAAACCAAGGTAGGCATGATGACTTTTGATGTCTCCATCATAGACAAGATACAAACCATGGGTGTAACATAACTTTTTGAGCTTATTAAGTTTGATAAGCATGAAGACTTGGTATATTTCCTTTTCTCATGGGTGCATGGTGATTGATTCTATTTTTTTAGATGGTGCATGAGAATTTATGCAGTCCACATGAGTAGAATCATAAGGCTAATTAATGGAGGAGAAGATATATTAGAGATGATGGAGGATGATTTATATTTAGAGAGGGTCATAAAGCTATTGGGTTATTACAAGTTAGGATTTTCATTCTTTATCAAAGACATCCAAGACATAGGCACAAGGGCAACAACACACCTGTCAAGTACCAAAATATGTCTTGGCATCTAATGGTTAGATATAAGTAAAACCTTCCTTTATATTTCCCACCACATGGTGCAAGTATAAGTGTTCATCATCTCTAATTTCATTATCAAGGAGATCATAAAGATCTCACAATAATTCCATTGTTCATGTGAGACTTTCTATTGGGGATACATGCTTATCTTAATGGTGATGAAGGAGATAATTATGATGGATGAAAATGATGACCACCTATGGGTGTTTCTACCAAACCATGATTCCCCTATGATTAAGTACCATTAATTCATCTTCCCCCAACTTCTCATAGGAATACAAAACTAGAGTGCAAGGGTGGTTTGATAAGTATGTGTAGGCCTTTGGAAAAGAGTGGCACATCTCAAAAGAACTCCCTCAACAACTCATGATAATGACAACTTTCACCATGATGCAACACTTTTATGTGGTGTACCTAGCACTCATAGATGGAAATATATCAAGTTGGCTCTAATTAACTTACGTGTTCTCAGCCAAATATTTCATAATAACACTAAAGAGAATACCAAATGCATAACAAATTTATATCTAGGCCAAGGCTATGGATTATGATGGACAAATGATGAGGCACTAATTTGTGTACCTCAGAGCTAAGGCAACTAGTGATGAAGAGGATGATAGTGATAGGCCTAACATCCATCCCCTTTAAATAGAAATAATCAATGGAAGAATTTTCAACCTTTACTATGAGATGAAGTCATGTAAGAAGGGTGGAGATCTAGTCAAGGATGATGATCAACCCCTCCTAGATGGTGATGAAGGAAAGGGTGCACCCAAATTTTAGGAAAAGTCACTCTTGAGGAAGTGAGGTGAGAAATTATAAGATATTATGGAGTGCATATAGTTGAAAATAGATAATGATGAATAAATCATGCCACCTTCCCCAAAGAAACATATGGAATTCAAATGAGTGGGTGATTCTCCTAGCAATAATACAAGGAAAAAGACTAAGGGACCTATAATTTTCCCTACATAGATCCTTATGGATATGGAAAGAGAGGTATCCCTAATGCCCATCATGAAAAAAGATAATGAAAAAGATAGGTCAGAGACCTATATCTTACAAATAGAGAAAGGTTAAGAAGAGTTTGGCACAAGAAATGTTTATGAATACCTAAAAAATGGTATGGTTGTTGTGCTAAAAGTAATGGAAGAAATGATGAGCCTTACCTATGATGCAACCTTGCTAAATATTCCAACAAGAAAAAGATCGCCAACATCCAAGGATAAGGCCTTCCTAATGGCCCCTCAAATTGTTAAGGATAAAAGAGTAGCCTGGAGGAAGATGGGACTCATTAATGAAGATATAAGGTGGGCTTTAGCACTTAAAGAGAAGTGAAAACTTGACAAGGAATAGAATAAGGACAAGTTAGAAAAGAGGGCCCCAAATTTTCCATTGAGCATAGGACTAGAAGTATAAGTGGTCAAACAAGCACTAAGTAACCATACTAGATAAGAAGTAGAAGTTATAAAGTCATGCTTGAGTATTGAATGGGTGTCTGGACAAAAAGAACGTGATATTGGTGGCTCAAATCAATAAATGGAGATAACATAAGAACACTAGTAGTAAAATAATGACCCTAGCACCTAAGGAATAACCCTTGAGGTTAATATTGAGAATCCCTAAGATGAATAAATGGATGAGAGGGAAAAGTCTGTTGAAGTAACCCCCAAGAAGTAGACAAGTGACTCCTCAAAGGAGTATGCTAAAGAGAGTGGTGGCACTAGTGGAGACGAATAAGTACACATGGAGAATTTTGTTATTAAAAAGGATGATATAGAGCTTAAGATTATGGAAGTGGCATAAAATAATTGGGGGGGAGGGGCTGGAGATTTATACTTATATGAAACTATGCCCCCTAAGATGCCACAACAAGTATGTTTAAGAAACTCTCATTTTCACTAGACCATTATATGTATGGGCCCCAATTTGAGGCCCCAAAGACTAATAATTTGAGCCTATAATATTTTGAGGAAGGGTAGGAATCCCTTATTTTTAACCCACACATCATGAACCCATTCCAATATGGGAATGCGTTAATAAAAAAGGCTATGAAAGTAACATGCCAAGATATCATAAATGATGGCAAGGTGATGAAACTAAATAAAATCCTCAAAGAATCTAAGGAAGTGCAGGGCAATAGGTTCAAATTGAAATAACTTTGTGATTGTATGGAGGTGGCTAAGACATCTCTTCTGGTCAGTGTCAACATTTCAAACCTTTTATAGGTCAATGAGATTTATGTGTTAGTGGATTAGATGTTCCCAAGACTACATCCCAAGATAGTACAAGAATAATAAGAAGAAGAGGAAGACCCTAACATCTCATTGAATTAGGATCTATCTAACAAGATCTAAGAAGTGGAGGATCTCTTCACAAATTGGAAGGAGGGTACAAAAATAAGTGAATGCAATCTTATTCAACTTCTCAAACCAAGCCTCAATGATAGATGCATGCTTAAATAAATAAAAGGATAAGAAGGAACAATTGATGGCTAAGCTATACTCTACAAGTAGGTAAGAAAGGTCTTAGATTATGAGTAACATCAAAAATAAAAAAATCAAATAAAATACCAAGAAAGAACCTTTGAAGAAATCTTCCATGCTCTACAAACTAAGGACTATGATCAAGGGGATATATTAGACAAGAGTGTGGAAAAGACACAAGCCAATGTAGAAGCCTTATGTAAATAGATAGATAAAGTAGACACACTTGCACTCACTATTTCATTAACTAATATTGGTATCGCTTCAAGAGAGATCAAGCTAGCCATAAAGGGATTTGAGGATTTTAGTGTAGAACTCTAAGAGAACAAGCCTAATTTTTTCACTCCCAAGAGTTTGATGGCTTAGTCTAAGGTTAGACTAGGGATTTTTGTATGGGGTAATGTTGGGCCCCTAACCCATTAGTGGAATGTTTTCACCAACTTGACATCCCCCTCAATGCATCTAGATATTTTATAATGTGGTTAGCCTAATGGTTTTGGTAGCCATCTAGATGATGAAATATAAATCTTGTGCTAACTAGCCAATGTATAACCATCTCCTAGATATTTAAGGCATCAAAAAAGATATAAATATAGATGGAAAGTAGAGCATAAGAATTTTAGGGTCTTAGAACTAGTGGTTATGATGACATAACTCTAGCTCATCACTTAACATACAACTTACACCTTGGCAAAAATGCTCTTGAAAGGCTTATATAAGGAGCTTAAACCAGACAATGAAATGAGACAAAGAATTATAGTGAAGCTCTATTATAATGAATTTGAAACCATGCTCTATAAACTCTGATCTAGTGGCCATTAAGTCTTAGAAATAGAATGGAGGCCACTCTGGCTCCAATTGCATGTGCCTAATCTCATCTATGAGATTTTGGGTTGTTAGTATTATGATTGTGAATATAAACTCTTGCTATGAGCTTTGAACAATGATAAATGGTGTTTCCTTAAAATTTAATTAAGTGTTGTTGGTTTCCATGTCTTGTAGTATTGATAATGGGATGCAAGTGTTTTATGATGTCACACTTTTGATTAATATTGATCATGTGTTTTGTTGGTTTTTCTAATTTAATGGAGTCTCTATAATTTTTTTGATGTCATCATCATTTAACATGGAGTATGAATATAGGTATGTGCCAATGAACCTAACCCCTATTTAATTTGTATATATAGAATAGGTAAACACCTATATGACCCTGGGATTAACATAAAAAAGGCCTACACCTATGGATCTACCCTAGATTTAAGTTTTTGGTCCATTGCTTAAGTCCCCATAGTGAATCCTTACACCATGGTACAACTATCCTAACATGGTCTTTAGTTCCTTCTCAATTACACTTTAGTTTAGTGCATAAATCATTTACCTTATGTGGATTGATGTTAGCATAACTGAGTGTTTAAATATTGAGTGAAAATGGAGCTATCCCATGCTTTCACTTGGTTATAGTAAACCACCCTTAAACTTGCATAGCAAATACTCATCAACCCAAACTACATGCAACCCTTATACCTTTATTCATTTGCCTTAAAACATTATATGGTTATTGTGTTGACATAGAAGGAGTTGATAGATGAATGGTCGATGTAATTTATGAGTAGTCCACTCAAGAATGTTGACATTAGATATTATACACTTGATAAACAAGAATTCACTTTGATCAAAAATATTAAAAATTTCATGAATTATATTCCCCACAATAAGATATTTATTATGGTACTTGATCTACCTATGAAGGCCCTATTAATGAAGAATGATTTGGGAGGAATGTATGGTAAATGGATGACCACACTCCAATAGTTTGACCTAGAACTACAATCAATGAATATTTTATGATGGTAAGGACTCTACAAATCTATCATTGGGGTATATCCCCAAATCATTTATCAATAGTACTCAATACATGGCATCATAGATAATGATTGGTACATGGATATAGTCAAATGTCTATTGAATAATTAGTGTCCAAAACATGTGAACTCCATATAACATAGGGTTTTGCACCTCAAAAGCAGTCATTTCATGATCAAAGTAGGTGATTTTTATAGAATAAATCATGAAGGCATATATTTGAGATACCTAGATAAATAAGAAGAAGTTGCAATACTCAGAGATTTCTATAAGAAATATATAAATGGGCATGGTTTAGGAAATACTATTATTCATCAAATACTATATTTAGGTTACTATTGGCCACATTGTTTCAAAGATGCTCATCTACATGTAAGGAATTACTGCACTTGCCAAGTCACTCCATCCTATGAATGCACCCCAACTATGCCATTATTGCTAGTCATTGAAGCCTAAACCTTTTCTAAGTGGGGATTAGAATTCATGAGAGCTATTAATACTAATTATTCTACTATCTATAATTTCTTCCTTATAGTGATAGATTACTTCACTTATTGGACTAAATCCCAACCATTCTATAATTGTACAACAAACATAGTCATTTAATTATTAGAGGAACACATTGTTATAAGGTTTGGTATACCTACCACATTGGTATGCAATAATGGCCCTAATTTCTCATCCCTTTAATTATTTTAAGGGGCATATGATGATTAGGTAACTCTTAAGTTTTATTTAAATTATTATCCACAAGGTAATCAGTTGGTTAAAGCAATAAATAAGATTTTTTTGAATGTTATTAAGAATATTTTAGGAAAAATCCCAAGGGATTGGAATAATGTGTTGAAATTGTTTTTACATATAGAATTAGGATTAGTTATTCATTTAGGGACCTCTCCCTACCATCTAGTATATGGACAAGATCATATTTCTCCTACTAATATGAATATCCCTACCTTATTTTTCACTAAATAATACTTGGGAACCAAGGATCTAATATAAGACCACCACTTGAAACTCATATAGTTAGAGAGAAATAAGATGCAACCTTACTAGACTTTAGTAAACATTAATAAAAATGTTGGGTTGATAAAATGTCCAAAGTGAAGGTGTTTCAAATCTATGATCTAGTTCTCTTATGGGATAAGGCTCACAAACAAAAGGTAAAAAATACAAAATTTGATGTGTTATGATTCGGTCCCTATAAATTTTTTAAAATCCTAGGTGATAATGCATTTTATCTAAGGTGTCTTATTGGTAATTATGTCCCATTTAATGTCAATGGACACTTCATCAAGAACTAATTATAGTCTTGAGTGGCTTAGAAGCCCTTATAACTAACTTCTCTTTTGATTTTTGATTTTCTTGCTTACCCCTTATTTATTATCTTATGTTTGATTTTGTTTGTTTTCTATTTTTGTTGTAGGATTTATCCCAACTATTTTTGCCATGTGGTCCCCTTGTTAATAAAAATAATGAAATGAAAGTTTGTTGTAAGAGTGACATGGATGGCACTCAAGGAGCCTGATCATAAATTTACTCAAATTTATTGGGTGAACTATTATTGTGCTTGGTTCATTCTTTTAATTTCAAAGGTTAATGATTTGTAATAGAACTTTTGGATTTGGAACAACTATTTTCTTATTTAAATCCATCTCATGCACTTAAATAAATATTGAAATAAAAAATTTACATTATTTCAATTATGGTTTGTATTAAGTCATCATGAACTCATTGATCTATTTATACCTGTGGCTTGGTCCCTAACCCTCTGTGGATGTAAATTTAAAATATAATTTCAAAAGAATTGACTTAAAAATGTAAAATATAAAATTCTCCTTAAAAGTGTGATCTTGACAACCTCCACCATAGGCTTTCTGACCTAGTTGGTAGTGGAGAAATGCCTTTGTAAAGGACCAAAGGTATCTTTATAAAGGTTATAAATGCATGTCTATCATTAGAGAAATTCCTAAACCTCTTGCCCCCAATCTAAATTGTAAAATATTTTACCTCTAGTAGTTGTGGCCTTCTGCAAATTTGAATTAATGCTTATGTATGTAAATTAAATGAATCAATCACTTGATCACATTCATAGATGGTTCTGGTAGGATTATAGCTTAGTATGTCACTTGTTCCCATAGAATATAGTGCCTTTAAATTCAAGTTTTTTATGAGTGATGAGTTAAAACTAATATTTTTTCTTATGAAAATAGAGATTTTATATTCTCAAAATACTCTAGAGTATTTCTCAACAAGAGTCACCATTTGTTGTTTTTGATTAAATAAGGTAGAAAACCAAGGGTTGAACCCTTACAAAAGCATAGAAACCATGAAGGCAATCAACAAAAATGATGCCTTACAATAGGAATGTCACATTCAGTGAACCAACAGACACAACAAAACCAAAATAAACTAAAAAAGGAAAAAATGAGAGGTAGATAATCTAGAAAAATAAGAGCTAAGGAGGCCAGATCTCTCCTTACTTAAACATAGATTTAATGAGGTAATCCAATTTCTCAGTGTTTTTTGCATTGATATTAGAAGTAGTAGTACGCAAGTCCTGTAGTATAGACATGTTTAGGAGAATAGAATTCCAGAGCCCAATGGTAAAGTTTTACTCCAATTTATGAATGTGACCCTTCAAGGTAGCAATTTTATCTCTCAAACTAGTCTCAATTTTGGTTTCCTCATCAACTTCTTCCACATACATCTTTCCCTCTTTGTCATCATTTTCCACAAAGTTAGCAACATCTTCAGCTGTAGCCTCAAATTCTCTTGTCTCCTGCTTACCTTCAACATCCTTAGAGATTTCTTGAACTTCTAATTCCTTATTCTCCTCATCCTTAGTGGATTCCTTTGAGGTGCTCTTAGAGTAGTCAATAATCCTATCCTTGGGAGCAAGTTTACCAGTAATCCACCCTGATCGTTGAACTCCTAAGGAGAGGCCCTCCTTACTAACCTTGGTGGACAGATGGGATTTACTACTTTAATCCCCAGGGGTCCTACAAGGATTTTTATGGGTCCCTGCAATAGTACCCCCAATACCATCTTCACCAACATAAAACTTCCTCTTCTTTCCCTTCATACTCACAAAGGATCCCAAGGTGTCTAAGGGAGTCTCCTTAAGGGTAGAAAAGGAAACTTCTTTAGTTTTAGTAGAGACAGGGGAAGAATAGGGCTCTTCAACAACATCACCAGCAAAAGGGTTAGAAGAAAATTCCCTACTATCAATTCAAATAGTCTTGGATGGCTTGAGGGCATGGTGGAAATTATACAGGTAGAAAATGAGGCCTTGATGAAGGGGGATAGGATTCATATCAAGTTTTTTTGCCAATTTAGCTCTCACCCTAAGGACTAAATGCTCTAGGGAAGAAAGCAGATAAAAGGGAAAGCTGATAATAGCATTATGCCTAAAATGATTCAAAAGGTGGAGATGATAATTGTAAAACCTGGTGAAACATACCTCTAGTGTGAAATACTTCATGAGGATGAAGCACACAGCATCCCAAGGCTCAAGCAATTTGGCTCGATCAAATCCTCCTTGGTAAGGTGCAAGTTCTTTTCCTTCTCCAAGAAATAGCTTTTGGCTAGAAAGGTCCATGATTTTTATTTTCCATTGTAGCTTCATCCCCTGCATAGACATGCTAGTATCCATAGCTATCACCTTTTCTAAAATCTCAAAGCTAATTCCTCTAATAGTGACTCACTAGTTTAGCTAAGACCTCACAAATTATTTAGATAGGTTTTCATCAAACCCATTAAGCCTCTCTAGATAGGGACTAATCCCACCCTCTTTGTAGTAGTGCCACACCATTGAGTTATCTTTGAACTCATAGCAAGAAACTAGTTCCATTTAAATTCTATCACCCCCCATTTTGGACTTATAGAGTAGACCAGGAGATTCTGCAATTTTTACCATCATAATTGAAGTAGATACAAGCCCTTGCTCATGAATATGCATAATGATCATGAGATAGCACATAATTTGGAGTATCATGTAGAGATGACACCTACTCATCCCATGCTTAAACATAATTTCCCAGTGATCTCCATAATGATGAAGTAGTCTGCTCACCTTAACAAATTGGTATAATAAATTGGAAATGATTATCCAAAGAGTACAATAGGCCCCAAACTCTAAGATCTGCATTGTCACCCTCCAAAGGGACTGACTAATAGAGCTATCCTTCTAATATGTCTAACTCATCTTTAACACATCATTTCCTTTTGGATGAGATCCCTAATATTTAAAGGGATATGTTCTGTTTAGTGCCAACATCACCAATTTGAAAATTATTGGTTGAGATTGGCACAGTCATCAGTTACACTATTTCCATCTCTATAAATATGTGAAATATCAACTTTGGTGAGCTTCTATAGAAGAAATTAAATATCCCTAATGATATCTTTTAACTTAATTCTGACACTTGATGCTTTTTTAACCACATTGATAACCATTTTAGAGTCTTGCTAGATACTCAAATTCCTTATACCAAGGGATATAGCCAATTTTATCCCCCATAGAAAATTAATTACTTCAACATAGTTATTACTCTAGTATCCTATTCCACTAGCATAGACAACAATCATCCACCCTTTGTCATTTCTTATAATCCCTCCCCTACTAGCTTTACCATTAGACTTGGTGGCCCCATCAAAGTTAAGTTTCAACCAGTTAGGCTTCAAGGGATTCCATCTAGTATTAAGTCTCTAAAGAATTTTAGAATTATTATAAGTAGGAATATGATTTATTATCTTCCATTTGGCTACAATTTGTTCTTCTTCTTGAGTTAGGGGTTTCTCCACAATATGAATATGAGCAATAGTGACACTTTCCAAAAGAGTCTTAACAAAAGAATGAAACACCTAAGAGGCATTTCTAACAGTATCCCTAAAAATTTTGTGGTTGTGCTCTTTACATAAAATCTAACTCAAACAGGGTAGAGTTTGATTATATAATTCAATGAACCAGGAATGAGAAAAGGTAGGATTCTAGCTGATAATGACTTCTTTGAGGTTAGAATTATAGACCCACTCAATACCAAAATTATTTAGGATTATGCCCCAAAGTTCCCAAGCAAAAACATAGTGTATGAAAAGGTGAGAACCTATTTCCTCTTTTGAACAACATAAATAACATCTATTGACTAGCGTAAACCATCTCTTCAGGAGGTTGTCTTGGGTTAAAATTTTGTTATGAGCAGCATCCCACCAAAACATGTTGATTTTTGGTATAAGTTTATAGTTCCAAACTTTTTTCCACATTTCCTTGTTCTAAACCTCAAGAATTAGAAAATGATAAGTAGACTTGACAGAGAACCATCCATTCTTATCTGGGCATCAGTATTGTTCATCTTCTCATGGGAAGAGAGGGATTCTGATCCCCTAAATCAACTATGTAATATTTTGAACTCTATGGAAGAGCTCAGGCTGATGAGCATAGTAATCTAATAGATTTTTCCATCTCCTTATGTCATTGTTATTATCCATGTAATCATTAAATTTATCTCCAAAAAATTGAGTAGCAATGTCAGCAATTTATTTGTAGTTTCCCTATGTGATAAGAGCCTTATCCTTTACCCAAATTTCATTCTAAAATTTAATTTGCTAGCCATTTCCCAATTTCCATCTAATTCCTTACTTAAGAAGGCTTCTACTTTTTAGCATTGTATTCCATATCATAGATCCTTGGGGTAGCCCTACCTATTGGAGAAAGTTGGAACCATCATAATTATGCATATATTTAGCATACATGATTTCCCCCCAATCCTTATTTTTATGAATCAGATTCTAGTTGATTTTGGAGAGAAGGGCTTTATTCATGTTCCTAATGGATATAATATTGAGGCCACCATGTGATTTTGGAAGACACACTTTTTCCCAACTGACCAAAGACATTTTTTATTTATCTTCCAGTCCCATCCATAAAAAATTTCTTTGAATCTATTCCAATTTGTCAGCAAAATATGTAGGTATTTTAAAGAGAGACACGAAGTAGGTAGGAATCCCTTGTAGAGAGGCCTAAAGAAGCTACAATTTTCTTGCACTACTGAGAAGTTTCCCTTTCCAACCTAGCAGTTTCTTCTAAGTTCTTTCTAATAATCCATTCCAAAAACCTAGAGATACCTCTTTGACCATGAGGGGAAGGCCCAAATAGGTAGCAGGTAGATCAGCTTTATCACAGTCCAAGATGTCAATGATTTTTTATCTAAGGTCATTAGGAGTATTAAAGAAGTACACATTTCTTTTTCATATATTTATCATCACCATTTTTTGTTACTTTCACAACATACCCCAATTTTAGTGTAAAAATGGGTACCCTCTTTTCACTTTGGAGTCTAGTATTTTACCTTCTAAGGGTTCATTATGGTTGTTTGTTTAAATTTGCCTTCCTGGGAATCCATTTTTATAGATGTGAAGATTTTAAATATAAATATACTTCAACAATTTAACTAATTATAAATAATCAAATGTTAATTATAAGTTCTTATTATAATTTACATCTTGGGAAAATTTTATTAAATATCTAAATTTGCATAATTCTACTAAGTCTTAGTATATTTGTTTGCTTATGTTTTGAAACAAATTTTAGAGATTATTTTTATTCTATTTCACATTAGGTTTATGCAAATTATCTAACTATTTCAGAGTCTTATACTACTTTTCCTTAGCAATTTTAGTCCATTTTGGCTTCAATTTGATCTAAATCGGCTACAAGTTTCCTCTAGTTCATCTTTTGCCTTAGTTAATTTCAATAAAATAGAGAAAATTTGAATTAAATGGATTTATTTCATTAATTTTTCAATCCTCTTTGTTATATTTCAAAATAATTAATCATTTTAATTTAAATTCTTAGTGGTTTCTTTTTCAAATCAAAAATTGCTAACTCGACTTCTTTTCCTTTCACCCTTAGGCTCTTAAATCAATCCTTTCACCACATGGAAATTTTTCAAGGATATTGAAATAACAAAACCTATCCAAAGGGACTTTTAGCACTTAACTAATTTTACAAAAGGTTACCCAATGCCACGTATCAATCTCTTAATAGTCTCGAATGCATTTGATAGTATTTCAAAGACTTGGTAATTTTTTTGTGAAGTTTTCCCAGTAGATCTCCATGACAAAAAATATTTATATGATCAAGTGAGTGGGTGAGTGATATGTCACCATGTGGTATAATCTCACTATGCCACTCTCCTAAATATTTATGTATATCCTATAAATGATGTCATATCCTTGGGAAAGTGGCTGAGAGAGATGATACCATGTGGTAAAATCCCACTACTCTGTAGCCCTAGGGTGGTCTATGTAAGTAGATCAATATGTCAAGGAAGTGTATGAGTGAGATATTATCATGTGGTGAAATCCCATATCTCTATAACCTTGGGGTGGTCCATGTAATTATAGTAATATGTCAAGGCAATGGGTGAGTGAGATGTTATCTCATGGTGAAACCATGTTTGATCCTAATCTAAGAGAAATTAATTAAGAATTATATTAAATATAAATCATTTCATTTATTTTTATATAAAGGTGAAATTTAAAATCTTATGAGAGAATAATTTTTTATAAAACCAACTAATAGGTCAATAGCCTGAGCATAACAAAACAAGTAAATAAATAAACTAATTAATAAACTATAACTTTTGATCATACATGATCCCAACAAACTCCCCCTTGATCCAAAGAGGTATATAAGATGAAATATTTGGATCAATTACTCTGAATTTACCATAGAAAACCTATTATAATTGCAAGTGGTAAATTGTACCTTTAGAACTAACCAATAATTAGTGCCTCTCCATAAAGAAGCTTTCCCTACAAGGTATGTCAAAAAATGCTAATGAACAAGATAAAATCATGCTCATACCCTATGATCATCATACCATAATATAGTAGAACATAATTAAATCTTGTCCAACTACATCGATCCTAATCAACCCATACTATGTATGACACATCTCCCTTATGTCTAATAAATGTTGATGACCTTTTCTCAATGTTGAAGGTGATAACAACTCCTGTCAACTCGTACTATCATTGATGACTGATCAAATACCAACCAAATGTTATATATGTTCCCCTATCAAGAAAAAGGTGAGAATTTATGTGCCAAGAGAATAAAAATAAACTAACACTATATTCTCCATGTCATGAATATTAGGTATAAAAATCCAAAAATGGAACTAAAATTAATAACAAAAGCCAAAAAAGTATATTACAATAGATCCTAATATTGAGCCTAGTAGCTCATACAAGATGGGTAAATCATTGATCACTCATCTATCAAGACCATAGACCTAATGCATATAGTATACCTCTTGATCAACTGAAGCATTGGAATAACTAAAATAACTATAGTAACCATAAGATATACCACTATAATGATTAACATAATTTGCCTCAACTTTCTTTTTATGTGAAGAGTGAGGTTTTTAAAAAGGCCATACATCTACAAGATGTACAATACCACCTCATTTGAAACATTTTGGCTCTTTCTAATGATGATGATATCAATAATAAGTTGAATCGCTAGATGAACCACAAGAGTGAGAAGAATTCCAATGATGATATTTTCATTTTGAAGATCCTAGAGAGTGTCGATGAGAATGTTATGGATACCATCTAGTATAGTGTGGAGAGTGTCTCAAAGAATGACTCGAAGAGTGTCATAAAAAGTGTTTCAAAAAATGATTTTGAAGTTATCATTATACATGTCAATAATATTTATGATGGGACATTTTCTTTATATATTAATCCTCTTTAGTAAGTGTGCTCTTCTTATTTTCAAATTGTCACTCATGCTAAGTTAACAACTCATAAATAGAGTCAAATGTGGCACCATTAATATTATCATTAAGCTATAGAATATCAAAAAAATAGATGTATGTGGCACTCAGGCCATGTATTGTGATGGAAATCAACATTTCATCATCCATTTTACCCCCTGTAGTACAATACTTTTGTTTTAGATTTTTCATGTAAGAGAGATATTTAGATACATCTTCTTTAGTGATAACGTTATTATTAAGTAATTGCATAAAGATATAAATATTGTTATAAGAATTTTTTTTTGTCATACAAATCTTTTAATGCTTTACATGAGCTAGTTTTAATAGATTCAATATGAATAATCACCTATGCATAACATGAAAAATTTAATATAATAAGAGCACACTTATCATATTTTTGATACTCAAGTATTTTCATAGCAATAATGGGTGGTGTCACATAGTTTTTACTTATTTACCACAAATAATTAAAAATGAGTGTATTTTACATATGCATTTACAATTACTTTAATTTTTTTGGTGTTAAGTATCCATTTTTAAAAAATTAATCTCACAATTTTTACTATGGTGTTATCAAAATAAGGAATGTTATCAAGGTTTGTCCTTGACCCACCCGATAGATTCTAATTAAAAAAGTTATGAGATTTGTAAAACTAATGCAATAACTATGTCTTATAACTCCTATTACACCCTTATTTATCTTATTATTTTAACTTTTACAATATAAAATAAGGTCAAAACTAAATTTTATCAAAAAAATAGTTTGAATGGGTTTTTAACCTTTGACCTCCCTATTATAAGTAACTTAAAAAAAAATACATATCCATCTCCCCATTAAGAAATTTAAAAATTCAAATTCAAAGCATTTTATATGTTCTTTATTTTATAAATGTGAATAATAAAAATATAATTGCATGGAAAATATTTTACTTATGTTTCACTTTAAATGTGAAAATAGAAGTGTCTCTCTTTTCTTTTGAAGTCTACATATGATTTTATGGTTTGAATAACTATGAAAACTTCTTCCAATAGGTTTCTCACCATCACTAGATGGAAATTAGTTGATTTATAATATTAAAAAAATCAAATCTACAAACTGATGGATCTTCCTTTATCAATTTCCTTGCACCATTTTTTCCTTCTTCCTATTAGCCAAATTTGGTCACCATAGGTTAATTTAATTAAAAATTTGTTATTTATCCCATATTTAACTTTGTTGATATTGTTCTAAGGTTTTGTATTTTTCATATTGGTCTCATGGTACTAGGCATTGTGTCCTCCTTGGTAGATTTATGAGTTCTTAAGGTGTCCTAGTTGTAAGTGAGGTCAAGTCACCTAGTATTATCACTAGGTCTTTCAATCTAGTCCATGAGAGAATCTTCTTTTAATATTTTTTATCATAGATTAAGTAAATTTTGATAAATTCAAGGTTTTTGTGTTGTTAAAGGTAAATCTTAAATCATGGTTAAAGAAGCAGGGTAGTGACCCCTTCAAGGAAGAAACATTATCTAAGCTGATTAAGTTTAGCAAGGAATACAGATAGTGAACCCATAATATGGCCATTCAACCATTTATGATAGATTAAGGTACTTTTGGGAAGTTTAAGGTATTTTTTTAAATTTATATGGCATGTTTGGATATTATAAAAAGGCTTATTATAAGAAACCAAGCATGATGGTCTAGATATAATTATATTAAATACTTCCATGTCATTGGACACTTTCTGAATGCCATAATATATGCACCTTGACTTTACACATGACCCAAAATTTCGTGTAACTATTTTACAAATGTTGGATTACTCTTGTAACTTCCCATTAATCTATCCTAATGTTCAAAGAATGCATAATAAGAAAATTAAAAGGGAATAAGGATGAGAAAGATCTTGACATGTGTTATATCTTTGTATATACATGAGAATCTCCATGAAAATTGTTCTAATAGGGTTTTCAAGTAGAATGTGATAGTTAATTGGTGAAATAAGGGTATTTTAGATCATCTTTACAAGTTTTTCATGTTAGATACCTTCCCCAAGCACTCCCATTACATATTTAAATCTCTCTCAAGTTAAAATCATGTTTAAAAAACTTCCACATGTCTAATCATGAAAAAACAACACTTGCATTCCTATCAAGTTATTTTCAAGCTCATAAAGACCCATTTTCAAATGCTTGGTAGAAAAAGGAGAGAGAATGTTTAGTCAAAATCTCTTAGTCAAAAATGAGGACCCTTGTGCACTTTCAAATCATGGTCATTGTCATGATTTTCATGACCTAAGATTTATGAATGATTTTTGAGAAGGTAGGGTGGTCTTAAACCCTTCAAAATTCCTTGAATATCAATTCTAAATAATTTTTATACAATTTTAAACTCATTAAGGTAGTGTTGGTGTTCTAGATTACACCCTAACTGAGCAAGGGGATTATTCAGGTCCTCTACTCAAATCTAGACTAAAATGGGACTAATCATAGGCTATGGGTATCCTAAAAGTGGATTAGACCTCTGAAGAATGCTAACTTCCTTATGGATCTATCACTTATACTAAACCTAAACTAGCACTTGCTTGGAAAAGGGAGAGAGAATTGACAAAACTTATAAAAAGCATGTAAAAAGTGGTGATGCACTAATGATTTGATCACTCCAACTCACACAAAACACACTATGAAAAATTTTTTAGATCAAAGAACATCAATCTCACATAATTATTTTATAAAAAGGCACTAATAAATTATCAAATTATCAATAAAAGGAAAATATCCACTTTTAGACTAGGCAATAAACTATAAATCACACTTATAATGACCTGTGAGACTATTAAGCATTTCTTGAAGGTGAGAAAAACTCTAGACATAATTAAGCAACATAGATTCACTTAACTACAGTGTGTGAATTCCTAGAACACATTTTAATCTAGATTATAAAGTGATGGAATTCAGTTTTTATTGTATCAAAGAGGTGTCATAATATAAATTCTAGTAGAGTCTAGTTATACCAAAAGAGAGGGATAAATATATCAATATCAAGGCCTAGAAGCCTATATTTATATCAAAGAGAAAGAGAAAGATAACCATGCATTAGAAAAGGCCCAACTAATTTCCATGGATTAGTATGAATTTGAGGATGTTGTTGAGTCAGGATCTTATCAATAAAGAACCAACTCTATTAAAGAATTAATGAGGATCATGTCTTGGAACTGGCTAAAAAATTCCATGTCTACATTAGGTGGCCATCTAAACCTAAAAATGTGAACCATGATGAGGTGAGACATAAGTCCCCTATATATGAAAACCAATGTTAAACCATTGGTTTTCACACAATCACTAGTCTATTTTTGACTTCTAAATTAGAGCCAAAGGATCTATTTCACTTATATGAATCTTTGTTTATGATGTTTGGTTTTTGAACTATGGACTTGGTTCAACTCTAGTTTGCCTTTGATCTTGATTCCTTGATATTTACTTTATCTGGGTCTTGAATAACCTTTTTGACTTTTGTCAAAAATGTCCTGAGATTAATTTTTCTTATTGGTTATCTATTACCAACTTGGGTTATCTATATTGTAATTAGCTATCTCTATGCTTATTGGTTCCATAGATCTTTTTGACTTATTGACTCTACCTCTCTTAGTTGATTTATTTGTGTATGAATGCCTATAAGCCATCGATCTTTTGATAAATGAATGTGCTTGTGCCCCTTGTTTTTGACTTATTAGATCTTTGGATTCATTAACCTCTTTGACACATGCACACCATTTTATCATGATATATGAGTTCACATGCATCATTGATCTCCTTGGTCCCACTTTTTTATCAATTCTTGCACTCTTTTAGATCATTGGTATGATTGAGCATAAGCCCTTGATTTGCCTAAGACCCATCCTTTTATCAGTGATTTCACTTCATTCAATCAAGATTTGATCATTTTTTACCATTGGATTATGTCCAAATTGTAAATATTTAAAGGCATTAACCTATGAACCTTTTGATTTAGTTGAGTCTTCTTTGTTCCATCTGATCTTAATGTGTCAGTATGAGGGATCTTATAGATCATTGGATTTTTCCCAAGTTTAAACCTTTGAAGGACCTTTTGAACCAAAATGGCTACTTACCTTGATTAAAATTTATGTTCATATGAATGTCATTTGACATCCACATGGATGTATTTGAAATACTATAAACCATCAATTTTAATCATAGATATATTTTTTCTCACATTTTATTTTGACCCTTGCACGACTGTCATTAATTATTTGATCAAATTATATCTTGAAACATAGGAATCATGGAGGAATAAAACTTGTTGGAGATTTTATTAAGACTAAAAAGGATGAAACCATTTGACTTGAGGGATTATGAGGATTTTTTTATCATACTTATCAAATATGCAAACAATATGACTAATTTATTTTTGAGTGATGCCTTGATGATGATCTAGATCCTAGACATGTTCTTATGAGCTTTTGTTTGATCTATGGAAGCTCGAATGAACTTTTGAAGCATAAGTGAACTTTTACATTACTTGAATTTTAAGATAAACTATTCACACTTATTTTTATCCTCCATTTACTCTATATACCCTTCTCTAAATTAGAAACATTTCTTAGTCCTTGAAATCTCTATATGTAGGACAAAAAAATGGCCAACATCTTTGGTGACTTAGATGGGAAGCATGCCTACTATGCTTGAGAACTTGAACCATATACATAATTCATGGACTCATAATATATAATACATGGATCATTACTTGACTATAATATATCCCCTTTATGTTCAAAGATAGAAAAACCCAACAACATGCAAAGAAAACAAACTAAAAGGTAAACTATCCTAAAAACAAAGGCAACTAAATAACTAAATGATTGTGCAAGAAAGAAGCACTTATCTAGAACAAAATATAAAGGAAACTAATTAATGTGTTAGAAAACACTTGGTGAAAAATAATAAAAACTATGTATAGAGGCTTAGCTTTCCTTAATAGCAGTGTTTAAGATGTATCCCATTGACTGGGATAGGAAATTCTTCACCATTCATCCTTGTGAGCTAGAAAGTGTTGTGAGATTTATAACTAGAAATCATATATGGTCCACTCTAGATAGAATCAAATTTTGTGTGTTTTCCTCACTTTAATCTATCCTCATCCCACTTGAGGACCAAATATCCTTCTTGCAAACTTCTTGAAGAAGCTCCTTTGTCAAAAGATCTCTTTATCATTGCTTGATGGGCCTCCATAACTAACATGACCTGATGCCTTGTTCCTCTAGCTCCATGATATTATCATATATTATTTCCATTGTCTTACAAACCAAAATCTCAAGTTGATGCATTAATTCCAAATCAGTGAATTCAAGAGAGATAGGCATTCTTACTTCTTTACCATACACTAGTTTGTGTGGAAAATTAATAATTAATCTTTTATAGGTAATCATGTCATCCCATAGAGTTGACTTCAATTTGAGATGCCATGATCTATTATTATATTCTATATTTCTCCTAATGATCCTCAATAAATTCTTGTTGGTATACTTAGCAAGGCCATTGCCTTGTGGATAATAGTTTGATGAGGTATAGAGAAAAATACTATGTTAAAAATTTGATCTTAGATACACCTATAATGAATCCCATCCTATGAGCCCTATATACAAGTCCCAATCTGATTTATAATATAAATCTAATAAATTATTATCCTAATGGTCTACCTTACGTGCCCTCCAATCATACAATTCCCTAGTCAAAAAACCAAGAGTTTCTCATAATGGCATATAATAATGTTACTATTTTACCTACCATTCATGGGTATGTCACATATAATATCTCTCAAAAATCACTTCCATCTTGCTTGAATCTCCAATCTCATATTAGAAATTCTCACTCATATGCACCTATGACTAACCTAAAACTGCAAGTGGCTAACCAACCCAGTGTTAACACAAATTCTAAAATGAGAAATTTAAAATAATTATTTTAGAATCTATCTAATGATGTAACCAGCCTATGTAGGTAGGGTCCTTATAATTCTAATGAAAATACTAATAACTAGTCTCAGGGTAGAAATTCCAATTTTTAAAGACCCAATAGGAAATATAATTCCTAACCTAATAATGGAAATGTGTTGAACCCCCTTGATGGTGAAAATTAGATTAACAATTCCCCCCCCCTTATGTTAATTTCATGGACTTGTCCTTAAACACTTGGTGTAGATTGCATAATACCAAAAACCACATTGAAACCAACAACATGGAATTTATAGCTGACTCAAAAATTACAAAAATAAGTGGATAATATGGAGATCTTGCCTACTCCTGATCATAATCAAAACCAAGAAGAAGGGAACTCATACACAATGATTTTATTAGAAGATTATGAATTTCCATTTGAAGATGAAAATGAGCTTGAGGACAACCTATAGGAGGTATATGCTTTCATATAGTTTCAAAGAGGGAACAATTACAAATCGAGGAATAAGTTAACCAACTTATTAACCACCTCTACTCACCTGAATAACACTCAAGTTACACCTGATGTGAATTCAAGTAATAATCCTCATCCACCCAAAGAGTGTATAACTTCTCATCCACCCAAACATCTACTACACATAATCTAAATAATAAGCAACTAGATAAGACCAAATTTTTTTATGATATATTCAAAGATATTAATAAAACTAAATCCAATATAACTAATCATGAGTTATTTTAGATTTATAATCAAAGAGAATATATTTTATAATAGTTGTCTAGTAGTAAAGGGAAAGAATATCTTAATGTTTCTCATGCACATGTTATTCTCTATAATTAAAGGATTGAAACTCATCCTTTACACTTAATAGTCAAGATATTTGGAAAAAACTTACATAACTATTTGGTTGATTCAAGTGCATTGTGGAATGTCATACCTTAATCCATATGCCAAAAATTGGGCATAACACCTATGAAGTCAAATTAAAAGGTTGTCCAGCTAGATAAAAAAGGGATAAAGGTAGTTGGGTAATTGAATAATGCCCACTTGAAATTAGCTACTAATATGAGGATTGATAATTCATGGACATCCAAGTGGTGGATATCCTAGATGCATAGAACATGTTGTTGAGTTGGAATTAGTCAAGGAGTATGAATGGTTGCATGGAAATTGATTTCAGCTACATATGGCTATCTTGTTGTGGTTTTCCAAACCAACTATGTTAGAAAAATAACCTAAGGTGGTTTAATTATTACTAATTATAATAAAATAAATGATATCTTGTATGAAAATTTTAAAATGAGAGTGTATTTTCTAAAAAAAGAAGAAATAAATCATAATGGGCTCTTTATTAATGTGCTTAGTGTGAAATAGATCCCAGAAATGGAAGAGTTGGATCTACTAGATGAAGAAGATTTTTATGAAATGCCTAAGTTAGTATCCTTCCTAGATATTTTTCTCATATATGATAGCTTATGACGTGATGAATTAAACAAAAGTGAAGGATGTTTATGTTTTTCATAAATAAATCAAAGCCACAACATAACATGGGATGATGGATTGAAGGTGAATATTAGTTAGGAGGTAAATGTGGCAAAAATAATAACAATACCAAAGACACCATTGTTAACAACAACATCAAACTTGTGGACATTGAAATTTGATGGTTTAAAGTCTATAAATAGATGCAATGCTGAGGTGGAATTGATTAATCCAAAAGGGAAGTCTTATCTAGTGGCCTATCATCTATAGTTTACTTACACTAATAATGTGGTTGAATACTAAGCATTGGTCCATGTTTTCCTATTCTCCTTTTGATGTAAATTAAATAATATCAAAATATTGCGTGAATCTAAACTAGTAGTTAGGAAGGTGAAAATCTAATATTCTTATAATGATAAATGCTTGTCTAGGTATCACATCAGAGTCTAGAACCCCATCAAAGACTTTTTTGCCTTTGGAATTAAAACATTACCTAGATATAATAATTATATAGTATATACATTAGCCACTACCATGAGTACCTTGGAACCCATTTCCCATTTGAGAATGAGAAGGTTCTTAGTAGAGCAAACTATATCCCTTCAATGCGAGATAACATTAATGATCTCCAAGTCTTTAATGATGACCAACATATACTAGAATTAATCACCAATTCTTAAGTGTTTTCACATCAAATCATGAATGAGGATGGTTGAGAAGACTTCTAATTGGATAGGGATGAGATGATGAACTTGAATACAAATATCATACCCAAAATGAATGATCTCACTTGAACAATTATTTGATATGGACTATCTAGAAAATGAAAAGGAGTCCACCCATGTCAAAGGTATGTAGCATGATTAGTGAAAATTGGGTGGCTAAAATGTAGTGAATAACATGATTTTTAGAAACACTTATACCCCAAAAAATAAATGAGATTTTTCACAAACTCTCAAATAATTCAAGGATGTGATTGCATAGAGTTATTTAAGATATCAAGGTCTTAAACACTTCCATTTTGACACACACTATTCAATTCAATCTTGGAGTTAAGCCATTAAGTAAAATACAAAGGCTTATGAATCCACTACTAGAGCCTCTATTTTTTAAATAAGTACATAAATTTCTAGTAGTGAGGATCATCTTATCTATGAGATATTCTCCATGGGTAGCAAACCTAATATCGATGAGGAAAATTAATAGGAAGATCAAACTATGTGTTGATTTTTGTAACCTTAACAAATATTCAAAAAATGATAATTACCCTTTGTATTCATCAAATGAATTTTTTATATCATAAATGGTGCCCAAATTATGTCTTTCCTTGATGGGTATTCGAGATACAATCAATTGGTTGTCGATTATGAAGATAGAATCAAGATAGATTTCACTACCAAGTAGGGCACCTACACATACAAAATAATGAATTTTGTCTTTATTAATTAAGGTGGCACATTTCAAAGGGATATGGATATTGAATTCAAAGTCTTAATGGGAAAATATATATTTTTGTATATGGATGATCTTATTTTCTTCTCTAAAAGGAGATCAGATCATATAAAGGACTTACGGAAAGTGTTGCAAAGATGTATAGATTATGGGATTTCATTAAATCCAAAAAAGTGTATATTATAGATAACTAGAGGTAATTTATTATCCAACATTATATATGAGAGGGGAATATCTATAGATCCTAGCAATGTGGAGGTGATCTTTAAAATCCCACATCCAAACACTAAGAAAGAATTCAAGAATTTCTTTGGCAAGATCAACTTCATAATAAAATTTAACTCAATTTTTGTTGAGATAATAAAACCACTTAATATCATGGTAAATAAGGATTTCAAGTTTAGTTGGAATATTGAAATAAATATGGTATTCAACCAAATAAAATCCTCCATTATAAACATGCTCATGTCCATCAGCCCATACTACATAAAACCCTTCTACCTTAACTCATTTACCTCATAAAATTATATGGCTATTGTGTTAACATAGAAGAAGAAGTTGGAATATGAAATGCCCTATCTTTTATGAGTATCCCACTCAAGAATGTTTAACTTAGATATTCCAAACTTAATAAACAAGCCTTTACTTTGATCAAGGATGTCTAAAAGTTTGGGTATTACATTTTGTGAAACATTTTATTTTTTGTGGTATATAATTTGTCTATGAAGGCCCTACTAATGTAAAATTAATTGGGAGAAAGGAATGGTAAATGGATGGCCATACTCCAATATTTCAACTTAGAGCTATAATTGATGAAAATTGTCTAAAGGAAAGGACTTTGAAAATACATCATCAATGTAGATCCCTAAATCATTTGTCAATAATAATTGATACATGACATCATAGATAATGATTAGTACACATATATAATTGGATATATGTTAAATAATGAGTGTCCAAAGCACCTTAACTCCATGAAATGTAGGGTTGTATACCTAGGAACTAGTCATTTCATGATCAAAGTAGGCTCTTTCTACATGAGAAATCTTGAAAGCATATATTTGAGATGACTAGATAAAGAGGAAGCAACTATAGTACTAAAAAAATTTCATGGGAAATAAGGAATAGGGAATGGTTTAGGAAATACTACTACTCATCAAATATTTTGGTAAGGTTACTATTGGCCACATCTTTTCAAAAATGTCCATCTACATGTAAGGAATTTTCACACCTACTAAGTTGCTACATCTTGTGAATGCACCCCAGTTATGCCATTATTATCAATCATTGAGGCCTGAACATTTGCTAAGTGAGGATTAGAATTATTTGTATCCATTAATGTTAATTATGTTGTTTTCCATAATTTTATCCTTACATCAATGTATTACTAAACTCTCTGGACTAAAGCTCAACCATTCCAAAATTGCATCACATATATAATCATTTAATTCTTAGAAGAACACAATGCTAAAAGGTTTTGACACACAACCAACACAATCCTACATCATTGAAAACATTATGGTGAAATGAACATGATGATAACCATTATCTTCACTTATTCAACCAATTATATCAAATAGATCAATGCATTTTTAGTTTTATGCATCTATAGTCATATCAAATATCCAAATTGGTAGTTTGAGTGTGGTTTGCAAAACCCCATCCATAGGTCCTTTTTGCATGCTCTTGTGACCCTTCTAAGACACCATTTTTCTCATTGTCAATCATTTAGAACATTCTAAATGATCATTCCACCTTAGCCAAATAATATTCCCCATGCCAATCCTATTTCACTGTGTCTCAAGCCTCTAGGATAGGAGTGCTCTATTTAGACTATAGAACCCCATAGAGAAGTGTCCCATTTTTGGTGGTCCTATCCATTTGCACTTTTATCCCCAATGGTCATTTTCATTTGGTCCTTATCCTTAATTAGGTCAGCCTAGTATGAATACATCTTACCCATGATCAATTATTCCTTATAAAATCCCACTCAAAACTCATTTATAAAAGAGGTGATCAAACTTACAAAGTAAGAAAGAATAAAAATAAAGCACTAAGGCAAAATTCCCTATTTTTTTCACAAGTCACCCAACATAGTTGCAAAAATACTCAAATCCTCATACCAATCCCTAGCCACCTCAAACACTATCAATTTATATTTTTCATCTACATCACACTATTGCACAAAATCACAACAAGGTGGGAGAACTACATATGGCTTGATCCCTCTTTAGTGTATTGGTATGTAGGCAACATGCCCATATAAGGGGTGTGGATTTCACATTTAATACATATTTCACACTAACCCCCCTCTTTCTCAAGTGATACAAATATAATTTTATCAAGCATGATAGAGGGTTAGGGTTTGAGGATAAAATCAGCTCCACAATGAATTTTGCCAACAACCAATGCTTGATTTTTCACAAACACACACACATAGGCACAATGCAACTACCCAAAAAGTTTTAGGTCTCTATGATTAGTTTGGATAATAGTGGTAGGAATGGACAATAGCACCTGACACCAAATCATCCACTCTTAGATGCCCCTATCCTTTTTCCCAACAAAATCTAGAATTATATTTATGACACCTTCCTAGTCTTGCAAAACCATTTTCAACCTTTGTATCAGTCATCTCAGTCTATTTTCTAGCTAAGTTATATTTCTTCTTATTTATTTCTATTTTTAGAAAACAAGATAAATAATTACACAAATTAGGACTATATTTATTACTATATTATGTACTAATTTATTTATCCAGACCCTCAACTAAAATAGGAATACAAATCCATTATTCCCAAATAATTTATCATTTGGTGAACCTGACTTAATTTTTTTGTGAAAAAAACCCTAGAAACCCTAGGGAAAATTTCTTGCTTATTTTAGCAATATTCTTCTAATTTTTCTTACATATATAAATCAAAATTTCACATTTAATTTTTAAAATTCACCATAGTAATTTTAAAAAATCATTTCTTTCAAACCCTATTAGAATATAGTAGGTCCCTATGCTTTTAAGTTATCACCTTACATGTTAGTGAAGTTCGTATCCTTTTTATGCACATTCTAGTTTGTTGTTTTTAGGACTTTACATTTCCTTTATTCAGTACTTTCTTTCCATTGAATTTTTATTATTACAACTTATTGCAAAAAATTCAATCCACTTTCACTTTGTTTTCCTACTTTAATAATGGCCCAATATATTGGCTTTGACAAAACTTATAGGAGGAAAATTCAAGATCTTTTAATTAAAAATCCTAATATGCAAGATGATATGCTCAAAATACTATAATAAAAATAGTAAAAATCAAAAAATTATGAATCCTCTCAAACCATAGAACAACCAATTAAAAATGACACTACGAGGGAAACTATATCTCAACAACCCCCTATAGCATCCCAACCTTCCTATTTGGCACCACTAGTTATGGCTAGTACATCTTCACCTCCTGATGTGGTTACCCTTGTGCAAGAGATCAAATCTCTTAATCCAAGGTGATACATTTTTAGAAAGGTGCCTTTAGACCAACATAGTCTTTAGACTCATTTTTTCTACTTCATACACCATTGGCATGTGATATTGCTTCTGCACGCTTTCCACCAAGTTTTTTTAAACCCAAGCTCACTCTATATGATAATAAGGGTGATCTAAGGACATAATTGAGATATTTTCACATAGCATGTTTTGACTATGTGTCAAATGACTAGTTACTAACCAGGCTATTTCCATGAAGTTTAAAGGATTATTCTTTATAGTGGTTCTATAGTCTACCAAATTAGTTAGTCAAAGCATTCAATATTTTAGTTGACATGTTCCTAGATCAATTTAGCATTAACATCTATGACAAGGTTTCTTATTCCCAAGTTACACAATAGAAAAAAAGGTCAAATGAACATCTCACAGATTATGTTCTTAGATATAAGATTATCTCGACTAAAATGACTAGCCCCATGGTTGATCAAGAATTATAAGACCCCTTCAAACAAAGTCTTTTACTAGATTTGCATGAGTCAATAATGTTTTAAAAAAATTCTTCCTTCACTAAGTTATGTCATACACTAAAGTAAAGGGAATTCAAGTTACTTTCAATGGGAAAGCTTAATTACACAAGCATATCAGAAATAATAAACAATAGTAATAGTAAAGTCCCATACAAAGTAAAGGTTAATGATAGAAAAATTCAAAATTAACTTACAGTTAATGTGGCTTTACAGCCCCCTCAGTGAGTGTTTTTATTAGTGTCTCCTAAGTGAACCTTTACCAATCTACCAATTTCCCTAGCCAGAGTCTTACAAAAGCTATTAGAATGCAATGTCATATCTCTCGCTCATATTTAGGAAGTTGATATGACAAAGCCTCTTCCATGTGGATATGATCAGAATCCATTCTATGATTTTTATAAGGCACCATGATACACAAAAAATAGATGCATCAATTTTAAACATAATATACAAGATTTGATAGATGACAACCTTATTTATCTTTGCACTCTAATTGAACCTCCTTAAGTAAAGAAAACACAACACAAGGCTCTAAAACATTTTTCAAATCCTTTCCCACAACATTCTAAATAGGAGATAGGGGCACATCAGGTGTTCACCATGCATATCATGCACACCCTCCACTAGATACATACCAGGCACCTTCAGTTGAGTCACATCCTTTGAGCAACATGATTTGTGTGTATAATTCTAGAGTTCTAGTTAGGCATTCAATCTCCTTCTCAGAGTAAGATATAGTTGAGGATGATTTAGATTAATATGAACTCTTTATCAGAGCCTACATTGATCACCATCCCATTAATAGTGTTCTCATAGATAATGGGTCTAGTGTGAACATGTGCACTATGAAATTATTTTAGCATTTGGGATATTTAGAGTAGGATATCATCCTAATGAACATATTTATCAACAAATCTAGTGGACACATATATAGCTCATTGGGTGAGATTGCACTTCCTCTATAGGTTGGTCTAGCACATGTGGCCACACCATTTACTATTGTTTCTAGTGTAGGATTCTTTAACATGTTGTTTAGTTGACCATAGATCCAAAAAAATCATGTAATACCTTTTACAGTTCAGAAATGCATGAAATACATTCATGTTAATCAGGTTATTACTATTGGTGGAGTTCTATATGAGTTACCACTCCCCACTTTAGAGCCATTTCCTACTCTATAGTCACTAATTTTAGCTCGTCCATTAGTTATAGTTCTTCCTTCAATTGAGATTCAGACATGGTTGAGGCCTTCGTCACCAACACATAGAGTTCATACACTTACATGGAGGCCTTTCTTAGAGTGACCACTACATCAATGATAGTTTCAAGACTCTAGATAGTTTCTATCTATAGTATTCACACCTAGGGTAGTATCATTAAGGTCTCATGCCTCTACACATAGATCACATTTTTAAAGAGATTATTCTACTACCACATATGTCCCTAAGAGCCTCAAAATTTCATCCACTTATTAGAGTTATAGGGGGACCCCATAGTCAATTTCCACTATAGATATTTCAGAGCACTTATAGCATACACATCTTTGAGAGTCATAATCTTAGCCCTTCCATCATGCTTCATGATCATGCATGATATATTTCCTTGATATAGGATACCATGATAGGGAGTCTCTTATGAGACTCATCAGTTAGTATCATTTCTTCTCAGTCTTTCTTGTACATAATTTCTCAACTTACTTGTACATAGTTTCTTTATGATTACTTGTGCATATATTATTTCAAAATACCAAAAAAAATATAACATGTCAAAATACAAAAACATTCAAATAACTAAAAACATCAAAAAAATTTCAATTATACGCATTATCTATGCTTTACATTTCTACTACCATGTTATATTACATTTTGTTATTCTATGTTATTGTTTGTCAATTTATCTACATTACCATGTTTCACTTGATCTTCTTTGAGTGTGTGTAGTGACACCCAAATCCTTGATTTATTCACTCTACCCATTGAGGGGGCATCCTACTTTTACATTTGAGACATACATTGACATATCTACCCATTAAGGGCATCTTCTACATGACTACACCATCTATGTTATGTCATACCTATACCACACACTCTACTTATGTTAATGTACATTACTTACTAGCCTACATATATTATTCTATCAACACTCACTAGTATATATCACTTGTGTATTTATTATGAACTACTTAGTCTTATACTACATGTTTTGCATACTTTCACTTCTTGCTTTGATTAGTTAGATGCAATAGTATTTTTATCATTTACATTCCTTCCTTTCTTGCTTTGATTAGTTAGATGGGATTGCATTTCTCATTTCTTATTTTGTTACTTGTGTGTGCCTTAGGACATTTACCAATGCCTTACTTGTACTCTTATATGTGCTTGTGACCTCATGTCAATCTTGCTTGTTTGAAATTATATGCATATATGGGAATTTGAACATGCATTGTATGTTTAATTTCCCATTTTGAGTGGCATGTGCCCATATCCCTTATTTTCTTAGCCCATTGGCCTCTTTTTTATGATTCTTTCTTCTTTCCTTGTGTTCTTGTTTGCTTCTCATTTGTTTATAATGCCATGATCCACATCATGTATTATCTTTCCTTCTTGGATGCCATGATGGACATCATGCTCCATCTCTCCTTGATAACTAATATGATTTACAATTTTATTTTATTATACTACACATGTTATTACATTGTTACATCTATCTAGGCATACCCATGTTGATATAACAATCTCCAATACAAACCATGCTATATCTTGAGACATCTATTCAATTACCATTGATATATCATGTATTTCACAACATAACACACTTACAAGGATATTTATTCCAAGGGTAGTCATTTTAAGGTCTTCATTCCTACCCTTAGAGGAGGGAGAAATAAACATGGGTTATGTCATAGAGATTAGAGCCCTTTACTAGTAGAAAATCAATTTTTAGAACACTTAGAATAACAATCAGAATTCAAAACATGTAGAACAAACTATAAACATAGGGATGAACATAGAACAATCATAAAAAATAGTAAAGGACAAGGGCACCCAATTATGAATACAACACCCTATAGAAAAGTTTCCACTTTTTTGTGCTCCTATCTAAATGGCCAAAAATTTAGAATTTTTGAAAATAAATAGAAAGGGAAGGTCAATTATAGTTTTATCAATTATAGTCTAGTTTAGATTGGGTAGTTTCAGAATAGTTTTACTTAGATTATACAAGTATAGGGGTATTAATGCATGAAATGATGGCTCTCACTTCCAATTTGTAATTGGGTAGTTGGTACAACTTCTAGCTCATAATCCATATTATAGACACTAGTGATTGGGGGAAATGTACATGACACATTTGCCTTCTTTTCTTTCTAGTTCATTACATTACCTAGATATTATTAGAAATTTCATGCTTTATTCCATCTATAGATGGTTGGCATCATTTTAGAGTGGATTTTATACAAGCCTAATCTCTACCTTTTAGAGTGGCCAAGATTGGCCTAGTTCTTAGTACATATTTGGCTATTTGTGTCACATTGTCAAATTATAGATCATTCATGGGCTTAATGATCCATCTCATATGACACACATTCATACCAGTATAAACTCATAGTTCACACTTAGTAGTCAATAATAGAGCCAAAGGACTAGTTAGCCTTTATATTCTTGATCCACCTACTCAAAGGGATTGGACACATATTCCAAACATCAATTAACACATGCACGATCACATATCTTCACTACATAGTGGGGGATGATGGAGCTAAAGGGCCAAACTTTGAATTCTTGAGATACCCTTGAGGAATTGAGCACTTAGCTCTATTCATGATATTACTCTTGGTACATCACCTACCCATCATCACTCAACATCACAACATGTTTTTTAGTGGTTCATGTACCTAGTGAGGTGTATTCATTCCATTCTCTACCTCTCTCTTTTACCCAACCTCTATACATTCTTATTTTAGACACACCATGTCTAGAAAGAACTAATCTACTCCTTATTTTCTCTTGTATATTTATGATTCATGTTATTCTCTCTCTATGAACACTTAGCATCACACATATTTATGGTCTTCATCCTTGCAGGTAAGTTTAGGTATGATTTCTATTTTTCCTTTATCTTAGTATTTCACTTTGCTACATCACTAAAATAAAGTGAGGGAAAATCTAGTCATATAAAATGTCAAAATTGGTAGTTTGAGTGCATTTTGTCACACCCCATCTAAAATTCATTTTTGTATACTCTTGTGACCTTTCTAAGACACCTTTTTCTCATTACCAATCATCTAAAACCTTCTAAATGATCATTCCACCTCAACTAGACAATATTCCTCATACCAATCCTATTCTCCTAGGTCCTAAGCCTATAGGATATGAGCTCCCCATTTTGACTATAACACCCCATAGAGAAGTGTCTCATTTTTGACAATCCTCTTTATTTTCACTTTGAGCCCCAATGGTCATTTTCATCCAGTCCTTATCCTTAATTAGGTTAGCCTAGTACAAATACATCTAGCCCATGATCAATTATTCCATATAAAATCCCATTCAAATCTCATTTACAAAGGAGGTGACCAAACTTACAAATCAACAAATAATATAAAAAAAACACTAAGGCAAACTTCCCTATTCTTTGCACATAGTCACCCAACATAGCTACAAACATACTCAATTCCTCATACCAGTCCCTAACCACCTCAAACGCTATTAATTTGGAATTTTCATCTACATCATAGTATTTCACAAAACCATAAATAGGTGGGAGAAATATATATTTCTTGATCCCTCTTCAGAGTATGGTATGTAGGCAACATGCCCACACAAGGGGTGTGGATTGCATGTTTAGTACATATTTCATGCTAACCCCTTCTTTCTTAAATGAATCAAGTATAATTTTATCATTAATGATGGAGGGTAAGGATCTGAGGACAAAATCAGATCCACAACAAATTTTTTCAACACCAATTCTTAATTTTTCATAGGCACACTGGCATAGGCATAATGCAACTACCCAAAAAGTTTTTGGTCTCTATGATCAGTTTGGACAACAATGGTAGAAATGGAAAATAGTGGAAAACACTAAAGCATCCACTTTTTAGTGATCCTATCCTTTCACCTAATGAAATACAAATTTAAATTTATGACACCTTCTTAGTCATATATATCCATTTTCAACCTCTATATCAGTGGTCTTAGTCTGTTTTCTAGCTAAGTTATATTTCTTCTTATTTATTTTTATTTTTAGAAAGATGAAAAAGATAAATATTTGCACAAATTAGGACTATATTTATTACTATATTCTGTATTGATTTATTAATCTAGACCCTTATCTAAAATAGGAATAAAACTCCATTATTCCCAAATAAGTTAAATCAACATCTTCAGACACTATTTTGGCTAGTGCAACATAGTTTCATATTTAAATTTATTCCCATAAAAATTTATCAAATGGATCAATATAGTTATGCCATATCCATTTTTAAAAATAATAATTTTCTAGTAAATTATAATAAACAAGGTAATATAATCTCTTTTTAGTCATATTTTCAATAAATGTTCCAATAAGCTTGACATAGTTTTATTCTTAGATCTAAATTTTTCCTCAACTAACTATATAAGGCTAGTTGATATAGTTTTGTTTAGTATTTTTTCTCCATGAAATTATATCAGACAATTTTATATAGTTTTTATCAAACATATATACCAGTAAACTATATTTATCTTCTTTATACATTTATGTATTGACATTTTTTCTTATGTTACTATCAATTGTATTGATCTACTTGATCTAGTTTTATTTTATACATTTATATATTTTGTATATATTATTAAGCAACTATATCAATCAAATTGACTTAGTTTTTTAATTTAATTAATTTCAACAAAATGTATCAACCTATTAATTTTAGTAGTACATCTTTGTTTGAAAATTAATTTTACATATATTTTATTGATCTAATTATTAAAATTTTGTATTTTATGTGCAATTACAATGGCCAACACAGATACACTTATGTTTTATCTAATTATCAAGAATTAAAATAAGGAAAATATAATTATTATTTAAAATATAATCACACATTTCATTTCAATTTGACTTCTTATTTATTTAAATTCACTAGATGTTTAAATTTGGTTTTCAGTGTTGACTTTTGATCTTTACTTTATATTTATTTAGCTTTCCCTAGAAACTATTGTCATGAATGTCCACATGGTGTTTTATTTACAATCATTTTATATTATGTATAAACATTAAAGTATGAGGGTCTTTCCCTGATACTCTTATCCATAGTATAAAGCTAAACACATATTTTAGTTTATACATGCCTCACAATATATCATAAATGCCTAGGATTCCCTTTTTATTGAACTCTAGGAAGTCATCCATATGTCTCATTCTATAGTGCATTAATTGGTAGTTAGCATAAATAATTTACTCTCAACTTACCCTCAGAATTAAATCTAGTGAGTTATGGGCATGGTACTTCCTCCATAGTTAGTGTTCTAAAACATTGGGCCAACACCATCCAACAGATGATTCAATATATATGAGAGCCTAAAAATCTTTTAAATACTTTAGTACATTCACCTAATCTTACTTTTTTAAATAGTTAGCAAAATAAATTATATTTCAATTTGTTTCTTGATATTATATTTTATATTGTAGACTACATTGGCCAACATAGATATAGTTTTGTGTTGTGTGATATAACTACATCAACCAATGTAGATATAGCTACTTAGTTTTTTAGATTAAATTGACTAGATTGATACAATCCCTTATGTTTGCATCCCTAACTATATTGAATAGATTGACATAGTATATTTTCCTATATATTATCCCTTTTCCTATACGACTGCATCAAAAAAATTGATATAATTTATTTCATACCTATTTTCTCAACTATTTATCGACATGTTACATATAATATCTTGACATAGTCTATTTCTTGTTACTTTGAATCTTATTAGAACAAACTATATCAACTAGTTCGATAAAGTTTGTTTCTCATCTCCTACATATGTAATTGAATTGAACATCTTGATATAGTTCACTTCCATATTATATCTCAAAATTTTCACTAGAATACATCGCATTATTAGATATAGTTTATATCTCAATGTCATAGTTAACAAATTACATCAAACTAATTGATATAATTTTTTCTCTACATTATTGAGTTGGCTAGTAAAGTTAATATTTATATATTTTATCTTACTTTGCTACCCTATTTTATTTTTCACTTGAACCTTCCATCATGAAATATATCTTTGATGATTTAGAATAGATAAAATAACATGATATTATTAATTTAACTAATTCCCACAAAGCTCCTAAATCTTACTTTAACATTATTTACAAAAAAGATACAAGTAATATTCATGTGACTAATAGAATGACCAATTATAATCCACTCCCTATTTCCTAGCCTTTTAGACTTTCAACTATCTTTTTTGCATGCCTATTATTGAGGATGACAGTGATCTCGAGTATACTAACAAAATGATCCTCTTTATTAATGATAATCCTCAACATAAGGGCAAGTATCCTATGGTAATATATAACCTCATGATGGGATCCCACATAATATGTCCCCATTCACCTACACATACCATTTATATAGGATTTGGGGCAATTCAATGCATGACTTCTTAAATTTATTCTTCTTTCACCATGTCTAGTATAGCCACTACCTTTTCAAGTGTTTCCTCTAGTGGGCCTACTTAAATTTACCATATCAACACACATGTTTATACTACCACCAGTACATATCAAGTTTCCTCTACTAGTCAAAAACTATTAATACCAGTAAAAACTTATCTCAAGACATGAACCAAATAGATACCTTTCAAAAAAATAATGTAAATAAAATGATGCAAATGCAAAATGAAAATTTTTAATTGTATAGTCATCCTCAACAACATCAATGGGGAGTGTAAAATCCAAGTTCCCCCTAGATATGCATAAGGTAATCTTATTTCTCAACCCCCACTTATTAATAAATTCATCAATAATATTAAAAAAGAACCATTAATTCCTCAAATTACAAATAGACATAGGTGGTATCACTTTGAATATCACCTATAATGGATCCACTGATCCTAATTTTTAGTTGAATTTTTTTGGTAACCTTCAAAAAGATAGGATTAAGTTAAATACCTTCGACACTACCAAATTATATCCAAAACTTTTTCAAGTGATGTCCTTGATTGGTACAATAAAAGTAAGTCTAATACTATCTCTAGATTAGAATAATCAGTTAATGCCTTCATTTAGGAATGTCAAACAAATAATATTCCTTAAAGTTGTTTAGCCCATTTCATTCATTATAAACAAGTAGAATATGAAACTACTCAAACTTTCATTAAGTGGTGTAAAGCCTTAACTAATAAATTTAGACATAACATGTTGAAAATTAACATATTCTATTTATTTATTAATGCTCTCCATCCTAAAATCCAATATAGAGTAAGGAATATCTCTTTAAAAACTTTATAAGAAACCCTTGATCAAGCCAAATGCCAAGATTTATTCATAAGACAATTTCAACCTTCCCAACCTATATTGTGAACTCATATGCTTAAGATATTTAAAAATAAACATGCCACCAATGATGATGTGATAAAAAATTATGATTATATACATTCCACTCATTTTATTCTTCCTAGTGGCTCTACTAAGGTGACTCTTTCCCAACCTCTCAGGGAAATTCCCTTTCATCCTCCTCCTTATTCATCATCATAGGTAAACAATGTTGATATTAATAAACCTCTTTCCCTAGTGGAAATCCAAAAACTTATTCTTAAACCTTTATCAAGATAACTTTACCCTACTCTCCATACCAAACATTGGTATGATTCATAAAATTTCTTTTAGTATCACACAAATTGGGGACATTCACATGAAACATGTTGACAACTTAGGAATTTTACTCTTGAGTTTCTCCTTAGTCCCAATTTCAATCATGAAACCATGATCCATGAATGTCAACAAGTATATGATAATGTATTTAAGCCCCATGATTCTAATTTTAAGCTTGAATCTATTAATTAGGTTAATTTTCACCTTGCCATTTATCAAGAACCACTTCCAAACCATCAATCTACTACTAATCAATCTCCTTCCTCAAATATTATGGAAGCATCAATTAATCCTCATTATATAACCAATGATGAAAATGTGGTCAACATGAACAACATGAGGTGTGTATTGCATTACATTGATCCTTATTCAAATATATACTTATAATAATTTCCTAATTATAGAACTATGTAAGACACATATCCATCTCATTTTAAAGATGTTGAATATACATAAGGCAATACCAACTCATCTCATGTGATTAATTTGACCAACCTACCATAATCACACACATATATTATAATTAAAACTATATCAAGAACTTCAATCTAGTATGAAAATCATTCCCCAACTATATCATCCATCTTGATATAATCCATTATATTTTATCCCTATATTGTCATTATAATGGTCAGCCTGATATAATTTTTTATATCTAAACCAATGACAACAATCAACATGATGCAGTATGGTATTCTAATAATTACATCAACTAGCTTAATACATTCTATTTTTGGTCCTTGTTATGTTGTTACTACATATACGAACATGATATAATAAGTTTTTAATTCTCTTGTGAAACCAACTACATCAAACAACTAAATGCATTTTTATTCACCTTACAAAACTAAATCAGCCAAACCAAAAAATCATAGATCATATCCAATTAAATTTACTTCAGCCCCTTCATTATCTAATTTACTTTAGTATTACACATCATTATCTCAGTCTGGCTCAATAACCTTAGGATATGATGAGTGGGACCTTATCGCATAACTCTCTCAATTCCCTTCACAAATTCATTTTATTGAGATATTTAGTACTTAACCTAATCATCATAATCACTTTATAAAAAATTTATTCTAAATTAATATCCCCAAATCTCCACCTATAGGGAAGTAAACCATTTTATTTAGGTATGAGGATAATATCTACAATAATGTGAAGATATGTCCATCCATGTTGATGAAACTTTGGATACCTCTCTTTCGCTCAAATTTCTTATTTATTATATGATTCCCATGAAATATTACTTCATGGGGATGATCCTCCTTTATTCGTTAGTGTTAAATAGGGAAATATTCAAGTAAAGTGTGCCTTAATTAATGAATGACTATGCGTATACACATAATATTTTGAAACTTTATCATTTAATGATGATTTCTCTATTGTAAGAAGCTATATAACTTTAATATATATGAGTGTATTACTTAAAAAGTGAAATAAGACAGTTGTATGTAGACCTTTGGTGCTTCACAAGATAGTTGGTCCCTATACTATTACCTAAAACCATTATAAGTCACTTTTATCAAATCAAAAATTAATTAATTTCCATTTATCCACTTCCCTAAGGAATTCCCATTGAAAAATATACCCTTAATAATCAAACACCCTTTATATTCATTTTACTACTAATTCAATCAATTTGATCTTGTTATAATGAATTCAATGCACATTACATAACTAAGTTGGCTCAACTGACCTAGTTCGAAACCTAATTCCTACTTTTCTTGCCTAAAAAAAAGCTAGTTGATCATGTTTGATAAATTTTTGGAAGGGTTTAGGGTCAATATTTGGCTATAAATACCACATTCACTTAAATATAATAGAGAGAAACATTCATTTTCACATTGTTACAACTCAAAATTATGCAAATTTTACCCTTGATGAGTCATTTCTTAGGGTTTTGCCTTAGAAGAAAAGAAGATTATCTTGTTGGAAAGTCTTGGATGTAAAGTATGAGTATTTATCCTAGAGATGATTTATATAGTGTGATCCTAATAAATCCACAATAACCTATTGTAAATCACCATTAGCCAAGGGAGATATTAAGGTATGACATGTTAATTTAAGGTAATTATTCCTAACTATCACTCTTGCATTTTGTTAGATAGATATTACATAAATTAATAGGTTGAATGTTTTACTCCTTCCTTATAATTACCTCTATGTTGACGTGAGTAGATTTTTCCTTTGTATGTTATGTTTTTGGGTTTAACTATCCCCCTTTGTGCCATAAGATTTAGTGAACCCTAGATTGATTTAGTTTATGTATTGTGGGCCTAGCTAGGGTTATTGTGAGGTGTTGCTTGAGTAGAGGCTTTGGAACCCTCTCTAGTGGTGTTATGTGATAAGATAACCTTTAGGTAGGTTTAACAAATCCAAATTGGTCATGTCCTAATATAAATAGCTATGCAATGAGTTTTGGGTAAGATTACCTTATCTAAGCTTAGAATTAACTAAGTAGGACAAGTTGTAGATCTATACTAATTATTTGCATACATTATAGTGAACCCAACATGAATCTAACCCTTACATTATTAATTTTCAATCACAATAGAACTAGATCAAGTTGGTCAATCAAGTTTTTTTAATCAATATAGGTTTCCTCCTTAGATAAGTAGATTGAGTTGGTCGATCTAGTATTTTTATCTATCTATAGTTCTAGGGTTTTCATATAACTAGATCAATATATTTGATCTAGTCATATTCTTTATCTATAGGTACAAAGTTTTCAATTGACTAGGTTATGTTGGTTGACTTAGTTTTATCTTATATTTATAAATTATAGTTTTAGCCAACTAGATAAAATAATTCAATCTAGTCATTTAACTTGTCTTCTACATTTTACACCTAACTAGATCAATTTATTCAATTTTATGATACTCATAACTTTTAGTTTCAATTAACTAAACCAAACTAGTCGATTTAGTCATTTTTCCTATTTTCTTCATCCTAATTAAAGTTAACTACATCGATATTCTTGATTTTCTTTAGTTTATCTTATGTATATTTTCAATCTTAGTAAACTAGATCAATTTTATCAACCTTATTTATCAAGTTTTATCTTTCTACCTTTATAGGAATAAAATATTACATATATGACCTAGTCAACAAAATTTTTGCAATATAACTAAATTGACTTGGTTAATTGTCTTCTATCTTCTAGGCTCATTATTAATAGCTTAGAATTTCCATCTTGTTAATATGAATAAAATTGTAATTCTTATTTTTTAGTTAAAATTTTTAGAATTTTCCTTACTATTTTTATTACTTTTCAATTATACACTTGTATTAAATAAATCAACCATCTCAATCTAGTTCTATTTATGTTTTCTCACATAATAAACTAGATCAACCAATTTGATTTACTTTTTTTTGGACTTGATTCTTCCAATACATTGTGCCAACAAATTTGATTTTTTTATATATTGTTTACTCAACTATATTAACCTCCTTGACATTATTATGTATATTTCATTTTTTAGCATAATAAAAAGTAAATTAATCTCTATTTTCCTAGTAAATTTTGTATTTTTGAAATAAATATTTGGTTGCTTATTTATTTTCTTTTATAAATTACAACTTTATTTTTGATAAAATTGATTTTTCACCTTTATTTTCATCTTGTTGGGTTTTCTCTAGAAACTATGTACTTGTAGTTTTAAAACTATGTAGCCACTATCATGAATGGCTATGCAATATTCTATTTATGATCCTTATCTATAATTTATAGATATCATGGTGTGAGGGGTTTTCTCCAATACTCATAGCCATAGTAAAAAAGCTAACTATAATATTTAGTTTTCACATGCCTTGTTGTATATCAAAAACACCTAAGATTTCCATTTATATTGAACCTTAGGAATCTATCCATCCATTTTATTATGTGGTACATTTGTTAGTGGTCAGCACTAAACATGTACTTCTAACTTACACTTGAAACTAGTTTTAGCGGGTTATGGGAATAACACTTCATAGTTGGCACTATGAAACATTACATTGTCAATATCCAATAGACAAGCCGATATCTTTGGAAGCCTACATTTTCAAACACAACCTTTTAGTATAACTTCCTAATTTAATTTTTGAGTTGGTAGTTAGAATTAGTAATTATAAAATTACATTTTTATACTTGTTTCTTGATTATTCTCTATTTTATTGTAGGCTATATCAACTAGTGTTGATATAAGTTATGTGTTATGTGTTTCAACTAGATCAATTATTTAGATCTAGTTGCCTATGTGTGAATAGACTACATCGACCAACATGACTCAATCTTATATTTTATACTTTTTATTTGTCTTTAAAACTAAATTTTTTATTCTTATAATAGTCTAAGTTTTTATTAAACCTATAGAAATAAATAAATTATCTTTATTTAATAGGTTATCTAATCTTCCCCTTTGTGTAAAAATAAATCAACTAGTTCAAATTCATAAGTTGTTCATTCTCTTAGAATCAAACTAGATCAACCTATGATATTACACATCTGTTGGCTGAATTAGTTTGATACCACGCAATAATTTTCTCCTCAACATCCAACTAAATCAAATTGATCAATCCCATACACCATGGATGGTGTATTTCGCTCTTAGGTCATTATTATTCCTTTTTATAATCACACTCAATTGATGTGATCAATCCTATATACACTATCCAATCTCTTGTAACACGTAGCTATTGATTTCTCTTGCATCATCTAACTAGATCAAACTAGTTGACCCCATATATTTTGATCAACGTAGTTTAATATCCCACTATTTTTATATAACAATATTAACCTGGTTAACCCTGTATATTCTAGCTAACTTAATACAAATCTTATCTCTTCAATTACTTGGTTGATCTAGTTCTTCTAGTGGATCATTTAGTTTTATTTCTGAGTATTTTACCCTCATAAAAACCTATACTTAGCTATTTTACTCTATATAATTATTATCATCATGAAATCATCTATCAAATTCTTTCATGGTAATATTAACCCATTTATAAGATACATGGGTTATTATTTATTACTTACTTTAGCCACCCCAGAGGATAATCCTTCGTGGTGTACTTACTCCTAACCTTCAACTAAATCCATCATTTAAAACATGGCTCAAATTACCCAAAATTATTATCTAGATGGATATAACCCATTTCACACTTCATAAGACAATACCATCTATGCTCTTAATGATACCCTATCGAAACTTCTTTTTATACCATTAGAACTATAGATACTAACATAGAAAATACTCTCATAGGGAATCCTCTTATAATAAACATTAATATTCCTAATCTTTAGAATGATCCTCCCTATAATACTAATACTCAACACACTACTCATCCTCCACCTCCTACTGTTAGCAATTAAAATACACCCATGGATACCACTCAAATTCTTTCTCAAATGGGTCAACAAATTAATTTTGTGTAAATATCAACAATTACCAAATGATGAAAATTAAATTTCACATCTTTAAAATGACTAATCGAACTCCTCTTCTCATCCCTCTAAATAACCAAAATTTTATTCCCCCTCCTCTTTTAGATGCCAATGCGAATATCATCCCTCAACCTCTTATGCATAACAAAATTCTTCAACATCTTCAAAATGAACCATTAACTCCCTTGACTATATCCATTAATATTAAAAACATCTCTCCAACTATTAAATATTATGTAACTAAGGACCTTACCTATTTTATTAAATCATTTGGTAATCTCTACAAGAAATGGGTCCAAATGAATACTTTCACTACTACTAATATTATAGTCAAAAAAATCACTAGAGATGTTTTAGAATGGTATAATAAAATCCCTCAAACTTTTATCTCATAATTAAAGGATATATTCAATGATTTAGTTAAATAATTTCAACAAAATTATCTCCTTGAAAATTGTCTTAGTCATTTCATTAATTCTAAGAAATTATCCTCTGAATCAACTCATAGTTCCACTAAATAGTGGAAATAATTATCTGATAAAGCAAACCATAAAAGGAATTATGATAATATTTTTAAATCATTTGTCACTACTTTAAAACATTGTCTTTAATATAAGGTTCAAATGATTTCCCCATAAACATTAAAAGATGAATTTGATCAAGATAAAAGACAATATTTCCTTATGATCCAATTTGAGCCATCAAAAAATTTAATCAAGGAATATTTCCAAACTTTAATTAATGTGATTTCTAGTGTAAATTTACACTCTCAAACCCATCCAAAAAAAACATGGGAAATCAAACTAGATAATCAAACTCCTTCTTACCCACCATTAATGATATCATAAATGAAGTATGTATGATATCCATATAAACCCTTCATCTATAAAAATATCACCCCCCATCATGGTATGATCCTAATAAAAAAATTGGTTTCATGCAAAATTTGGTCATTCTCATGAGATGTGTTGTGTGATTATTAAATTTTTATCTTATTTCATGTTAAGTGATACATTTTATCATGTTTTTATTATTTAATTACATCATCCTAATTACCTCAAAGATTCTCAAAAGAAATAATTTACCAAATCCATACCCTCAAAATCTTATAATTCCTCTTATAATCTTAATACACAATACTTGAATGATAATATTTATGCAATATATGCTAATTATGATGGATATTACACTAACTATCAGTATGTGAAAGCAAATAAAGTTAATCAACATCATAAACTGATCCATAAGGGGAGGGAGAGAGAGAGAGAGAGGGGGGGGGGAGAGAGAGAGAGAGAGAGAGAGAGAGAGAGAGAGAAATAATAAATTTATAACTTTCTTTATTTAAGATTATCTCCTTGTAGCTCTTCAAAATGATAAATCCTAATGGTTTTATAAAATCATAGGGATTCCAATCAATATAATTATTGTTCTAGATACACTCTATCATCATCCTGTTCTTTACAAAGTTTTAAATTCTTATTATCAAGGTAAGTAATTCAACTTACTAGTGTACTTCATAAATTATACCTATTCATGTAGCCTTCTTAAGACACCTTTTTAGATGATTTGATTAGTACATAAATTTTCAAAGCAAAAAAATGGAATTTTTTTATAACCATTAAGGGATTACAACTCCATACCTTTCATTAACCACATCATAATTTAAATGCATTAACTCTACCTGTCTTTTTTCTAGTTAGGCCTAAATTAGGTTTATTAACCCTTGAGATTGAGATTTTGATAAATAACCCTATGCACATGCCAATAATACAAATAAATAGTTTATTTCACACTTATGACACTTTTTGGGTAAATATTTTGTTATTGACAAAATGGTATCAAAATGGTTATTTCAACCTTAATGTGATGAGATAAAATCTCTCCTCAAGACAAGGGGAGGCTCCCTTTTCTTGTTGACTAACACAACACTTAATTATTTACACTTATTTAAAAAAAATTTATCATAGTGGGTGTTGTCATATCATCAAATTCTCTTTTTTCAAAATTTATGTTTAATCACAAACTTTATTTCATTCTTTGTGATATACTTTGAAAATCTAAGATCACTTGATGAACCAAATATAACTAATATTCAATTTTTTTAGCCAAAATATTAACAAGAATAATACCAGCAGAGTAAACTTAAAAGATAGAATAAAGTTCATCCCAAAGTCTTCACCTTATTTCCAAAAAATATTAAAATTATCAAAGAAGAATAACTGGCAACCCAAACTCTCCTCAATAATTCACTTTCAATGTGAACATAAACCTAGTAACTAAAAAGTAGCTCAAAGAATCCAAAATTAGCTTCCTATCACCTTCTATTTTATAGAAATTTCACACTAAAATTCACTCAAACTAGAATAAAATGCAATGGAAAAGACAAAATAATATTCCCAATACACCACAAGTATATTTTAATGCAAAGTTTGAAATATCACTTGATTTTCTTATATTGAATGAATTATTGATTTAGAATATGAACACAAAGTTACAAAATTATTTCTCAATTCAGCAGCATTTCCCCTCTATAGCCATTGGTGATCATTTCTACAAATAACATCCTCCTATTTATAGAGAGGATCTAAAAATAAGAAAAACATAAATATTTGACTTAGGACTGTGTACTTTTCCTACATGTAATTTACATTGAACAAAATTACATATGAAAAGTTACAAAAACAAAGTTTACTTAAACATAGGAATTTCTTCCTTTTTATTCTTGTCTACATAGTATTTGTATCTCTACATGGTGGCCTGAACCTCATTCTTATCTAGCCCTAATGTAGTTTTGGAGATGGAAAAAACCCTTGTGACGGAGTCTACTAGATTAACTAGAAAGTCCTTATTTTTATCCAAGATCTTTGGTAGTTTATCTATTGTCACTTGGAATTTAACTAGTATGTCAAAGGATTCTAATTTTCATGTTCCTTTTTTGGCCTCTGTAAGAACTTAACCATGTCTACATGGCCAATCTTTGTATCTTCAATCTAGTCCATATTTGATTCAACCATGAACATATGAAACCAACCTTGAAATGTGTACCTCATTATCTTCTTGGTATTGGAATTGTAAAACATTGATCTAGGAACTAAAATGCATGCTTAGAATCCACATGCAAACTAGGGAAACTATGAAAATAAAACATGGGAAGTGTTGACAAGCTTGAAAATGGTGAGGGAAGGAGTGCAAAAGAGCTCAAAAATAGTGAGGAGGAAAATAAACACAAGTAAAAATTAAAAAAAATAATAAAAAGAAAAATAAATGAAGTGTAATATATATATATATATATATATATATAACACGTAAATAATGTGTTCATTAATTACCATAAGTGGTGGACCTGGGTGCAAAATCAAAGAAAAATTTTGACCTTTCATATGTAAAGTTAGGAAAATTCACCTAAATTGAATATGCAAAGTGGGGAAAATTCTCCTACATTGCATATGAAAAGTCTAGAAAATTCTTCTACATTGCATATGCAAAGTCTATAAAATTCTTCTACATTGCATATGCAAAGTCAAGAAAATTTTCCTACATTACATATGCAAAGTTGGGAAAATTTTCCCTTATTACATATTCAAGGTCGGGAAAAAAATTCCAACATTTCATAAGCAAAGTTGGAAAATTTCTTTGACATTGCATATGCAAAGTCAAAAAAAATCTCCAACTTTTCACAAAACATATGCAAGGTCAAAAAAATTCTCTGACACAACATAAAAAGAAACAAAGTGTAGTTCAAAGAAAATTATCCAAACTACACGAGATGGAAAATTCCTTTAAAAGATCAACTTTATTGGGAAAAAATATGCAAAGAGGTAGAGATTTGCCTTTTTTTTCATGCTTAGATATAATGGGCTATGAAATGGACAAGTTTCATAGGGGTTATCCTATGAATTGAGCCTGATTAATTCAAGCATAACAGTTGGCTCTGACTGGGGAATTTCCTTGAGGCATTCTTTGAAACACTTGAAAGAAAGAGAAGCCTAAAACTCTAAGTGCCTTTCTCCATTGGGTTATGGACTCAAGTGATTGAGATATCAAAAATAGAACTATATATATATATACATATATATATAATTTTATTTTTCATCTCATTTATCACTTGAATCCATAACCCAATGGAGTTATATATATATATATATATATATATATATATATATAATGTACAAACTTATCTATAACTTTACTGATTAAAAATCTTTAGATGTTGTCATTTGATAAAGTGATCATGTTTATCAAAACACTTTTCCAAAGAAACCAATCCTTTGGGAATTTTATTTCCTTTTAGCTACAAAATTTCTTCATCAATTTCCTCATTCACCTTGGATATTGATTCTTGAGGAGTATAATTACTCCCATCAAAGTATGACTCATTAAATTTTTTTTTCCTTCTCCAAAAAGGAATATTCATTTGCGTTCAAGTAGTAAGTGCTTATTCCAGAGGTTTCAAACAGAATATGAGCTCTTGGATCCTTAATCTTCATCATGGTATAATTCACTTTCTTCTCTAGATGAAGCTTTCATATAACACCTTTAATAGGTATTCTAGCCTCAGATCAATCCATGTTGATTTTACCACCAACATAATTGCAAAAGTTTCATCCCAATAAAACTCCATATGATGTTGGAACATCAGCTACTAGGACCATCATTTGTATCCTTTTCTCTAGAAAAGCAGTAAATGCAAATTGTGCATCTTTGATTTGGCCTATGAGAGGGAATTTCTTAGCTTCCATTGAAAAGTAATGGCCAAAAGTTTTTGTCAAATTTATCCCCAAGGTAATAGCTACTTTGGCCAGCATCACATTGTTGGAGGTACCTAAATCAATGACATAGTTACTAAGTTTATAACCATTGACAAATAAGGAAATATAAAAGTGTTATATTTTTATGGAATTAGATGTAGGAGTTACAAACAAGTTATTTTACTTTGGTCTTAGCTTAGGGTCTATTGGTACACTCTTAGATGAAGTTTGATCAAGACTGATCCCTTTACCCTTTAAAAATTTTGCCAATCTTTCAAATTGGTCAGGATTAGATTAGAGGTAATTAGCCTCTAAAATTTTGATTTTTGTATTTTTAGCATGGTCAATGATATCAAAAGCTAGATATAGGGAAACTAAGGAAGACAAGGTATTTTCATTTTTAGGTTTTAGGTTTTGGGCACTGGATCTAGATGTTGAAGGAGAAGTCGAATGATGAGGAGTACTTACTTGTTTGTCTACCACTATGTCTTTTCATTGAAATGGAAAAGGATTTTCTCTTTTATCAATATTAACCTCCTTGCATGGTTCATATTTGGTCTTAACTTTATCAACCTTTTAATGTTGATTTTTTTGACTTTGTGAATAGGTAAAGATGACATAAGATTCAACTTGCATATCTTCTTATTTAGCTTCTTCTTCTTCAAAGTTTAGAAACTTGCTATTTGAGTCATCAACTTCTCCTTTCCCATCTATGATGAAAGGAGTTACATCTTCTTCTAAAACATATTCTAACTTAGAACATCATCATTTTTAGGTTCCAACCAATTGACTACTACATTATCTATAGGTACCTCCAATGCAAGCCTTACTTGTGGTGAAGGAAGCTTATTCTAAATTTGATTTCATGTAGCATTGTTGGAATAATTAGAATCATTTGGATATTTTCTCCTTAGAACATCCTTGTATGAAAATATATGCCTTGATATATTTGCTTCTTAAGTGCAAGCAACTCATTTTCTAGCTTTTAAACCATAGGATCGATAGTGTTGGAAGAAAGTGAAGTTATAAAAGGCTTCCCTCTAGGCTTGATATAGTTATTTCTCACCTTCCTTGCTAGGATTAAATTATCTTCTACTTTGGTGGCAAAACTTTGAGCATCATCAATATTTAGCTAGAGCTGCTCTTTGCAAAAGAAAACTAACCTCAAGAAAAATGAGAAGTAATGAAGAAACATTTCAAATTCTTAGGTGTGGGTTGAGAAACCACTATAATTCTATTCCTTAACTTATTTAATTTTACCATGAACTCATGTATAGGCTCATGTAATTCCTTCTTCATTTTTGTGATTTGAGCCAATAAGGTATACGCACTTTTGTTAGCTTGAACCTTTCCTCAAACTGAGCCTTGAGTGTATCCCAACTTGTGATAGTATTAGTTATAAGATGATAAAAACAATTAGTAGTAATGACATGGAATGTTTATAAGAACAATATTAAAAAAACATCTTCATGTTCCACTCCATTAACTCCACATGCAATGTATAATGTGGCAATGTGTTCATCTAGATGTTTCTTTCCATCACCATAAAACTTAGGAAAAAAATTCATGAGCCATGAGGTAGTTCATGAGATGGTGGTGCCTAATTCAATAGACCAAAAGTAGTCCCCCATGGACCTTGATTAGCCATTCTATGTGGATTATAGGTAGGAATAACAAATCCCTACAAAGGGAAAATAGGTAATACCCTAGGAATGTTGAAAGCTTACCCAAATATAAGATATCTTATATTGGTTGGTGGAAAAATTCTTGTATGTTGAAGATAACACCTTACATGTGTTAGTAAAATATTGAATTTATGCTCTTGTAACAACTCAAATGTAGGATCAATATATCCCACTACCCTTTTATCACGAGTGTAGCTTTATTACACTAGATCATGAAAGTATCTAAGAAGAAAATAAATTAACTACAACAAAACAATAGTAAACAATAAGGTTTTGGCCTATTTCAACCAAAAGAGTGTAGAGCTTAGTTGCTTGTTGATTTTCCTAGTGGAGTCACCAAAAACTATTGGGTGAATATTTTTTTACTGACAAAATGGTATCAAAATGGTTATTTTAACCATAGTGTGATGAGATAAAATCTCTCCTCAAGATAAGGGGAGGCTCCCTTTTATTGTTGACTAACATAACATTTAATTATTTACAATAATTTAATCATAGTGGGTGTTATCATATCATCCAATTCTCTTTTTTTAGAATTGATGTTCAATCACAAACTTCTTTCCATTCTTTGTGATATACTTTGAAAATCTAAGATCATTTGATGAACCAAATATAACTGATATTTAAATTTATTAGCCAAAAGATTAACAAGAATAATACCAATAGAGTAAACTTAAAAGATAGAATAAAGTGCAGCCCAAAGTTTACACCTTATTTCCAACAAATATTAAAATTATCAAAGAAGAATAACTGGCAGCCCAAAGCCTCCTCAGTAATTCACTTTCAATATGAACATAAAACCAGTAGCTAAAAATTAGCTCAAAGACTCTGAAATTAGCTTCCTTGCACCTTTCATTTTATAGAAATTTTACACAAAAATTCACTCAAAGTCAAATAAAATTCAATGGAAAAGACAAAAGAACATTCCCTATACACCAGAAGTATATTTAAATGCAAAGTTTGAACACTTGATTTTCTTATATTGAATGAATTTTTTATTTACAATATGAACACAAAGTTTCAAAATTGTTTTTCAATTTAGTAGCATTTCCCATTTATAGCCATTGGTGATCATTTATACAAATATAATCCTCCTATTTATAGAGAGGAGCTAAGAAAAAAAATAGGAAAAACATAAATATTTGACTTATTCAAAGATAGAGTCCAATTTGACTTAGGACTTTTTACTTTTCCTATGTGTAATTTACATTAAACAAAATCACATATGAACATTTATAAAAATAAACTAAGTGTCTTTAGACACAAGAATTTCTTCCTTTTTATTCTTCTCTAAATAGGATTTGTATCTTTTCATGGTGGCTTGAACCTCATTCTTGTCTGGCCCCAATGTACTTTTGGAGATGGCAAAAACCCTTGTGACAGAGTCTGCTAGATTAACTAGCAAGTCCTTACTTTTATCCAAGATCTTCTATAATTTATCTATTGTCACTTGGAATTTAACTAGTTTGTTAATGGAGTCCAGTGTGTATGTTCCTATTTTGGCCTCTGTAAGAATTCAATCATGTCCACATGGCCAATATCTATATCTCTAATCCAGTCCATATTTGATTCAACCACAAATATATGAAACACACCTTGAAATTTTTACCTCATTATCTTCTTGGCAAGGGAACTATCTAACATTGATTTAGCAACTAAAAGGCATGCTTAGAAGATATATCCACATAAAAACTATGGAAACTATGAAAATGGCAACAAGGGAAGTGTTGATGAGCTTTAAAATGGTGAGGGAAGGAGTGCAAAAGAGTTCAAAAATAGTGAGGAGGAAAATCAACACAACTGGTAAAAGTAAAAATAAATAATAAAAAAAGAAACAAAGTGTAATATATATATATATATATAATGTAAATAATATGTCCATTAATTACCATAAGTGGTGGGCTCGAGGGTAGGATCAAAGAAAATTTTTGACCTTGCATATGTAAAGTTGGCAAAATTCTCCTACATTGTATATGCAAAGTTAAGAAAATTCTCCTACATTTAATATGCAAAGTTGGGAAAATTATCCTACATTGCATATGTAAAGTCAAGAAAATTTTCCTACATTGCATATGCAAAGTTGAAAAAAATCTCCAACATTGCATATGCAAAGTCAGAAAAAATATTCAACTTTGCACAAAACATATGCAAGGTCAGAAAAATTATCTGACACAACATAAAAATAAATAAATTTTATTTTGGAGAAAATTCTCTAAACTACATGGGATGCAAAATTTTCTCAAAAGATCAACTTTATTGGGAAAAACAAATACAAAGAGGCAGAGATTTACCTCATTTTGCATGCTTAGAGATAATGGGATATGAAAAGGAAAAGTTTCATAGGGGTTATCCCATGAATAAATCTTGATAAATTCAAGGATAAAAACACTAAAAATAAGTTCTAAGTCAATTTTATGTTTTGAAACAAATTCTATCTATCTAAACCATGAAATGGCAAAAACCCTCAACTAGGTTTTCTACACATGATGAGAAATGTGCATTTGATGATTTGAAGTGAAAATTAAGGTTTAAAGGGATAAAATTATTATATATGGTAAATTAAACCCTCATTTACCTTTCCAAATAGCTATAATGATATGAAAAATTTACAAAAAAGATCAAACTTGCATGTTTGCAAAAATCTGGGAGCTACACGAGACTGTATCTACTTATATGAAGTTGTGAATCTAATATTGCACTTTTTAGTCTACTATAATTACCAAAACAGATTATATTCATAAATAAAATGTTTTAAAATATTTATCCTTGATTTTAATTTTTAACAACCAACCAACCCTGCCTTCAAAGAACCTAAACAACTTTGTTTTAACTATAGAAAATAGAGAATACTTAGATTGGACTATACTATATGCTAAGGAAATCAACTTGTAGGTTAATGTTAAAAATACTCTTATTTATTCAATGATAACATAAAAAATAATGTAACACATACCCATAATATTTTAATATCAAATAACATGTCTTAAAACATTTTCATATTCACTGATTTGATTTTTTTTAGCATAGTCATACACAAAAATACAGGGTAGGCAACCTTATTATCAAAACCTTGAATTTTTATTGAAGTTTATTTCTATTTTCCACCTATGTATATTAAAAATTATACTCCATATCACACTCTTATACTCATAGATAAAAATAATCTCTAAATAATTTAATGATACTTTCTTAAATCCTTCTTTGAATCATTGGTGTCATTACACATAAAAAGTCATTCGCAAAATTTTGTGTTACAAGCAGTGTCCTAAAATTTTGATATTTTTTATTATTTTTTTCTAGATGTTATTGATTTCACCACATTATCAATGCATCAATAAATGATTTTATGCACTCCCACATAACTTATATCACCTAAAAACTCTCTAATTGCTTCTTCATTCCCTCTAACTGCACACTATTTTTGTCCTCAAACTTGAGTTATGTCATAACCAAGATTAGGGCTTTAAAAACATGGTTATATGGGTAAAAAATAATTTTATGAGGTACATAAATCTCAATTCCCACTTTAAAAACAAGATTACATTCAAAATAACTTGAGAGACCATTTAAATTCATAAGCAAATTTGAATTTTCAAAAGAATCCATTTTGGTGGGAAAACAAAAAATGGCCTAAAATTAAAATTTGAAGCTATATTAAGGCATATAACCTATAAAAACACTATATTAAACCTCTTAATATGTATTATAACACAAAACACTATATAACCAATCTAAAATTTGAACAAACTAGTTTTTACTAGATGATGCTCTTACATCAAACTACCAACCTTTAAATATTTCATGAGTTATTTCTCATGAGTAATCATTTATTGTATATGATTTCAAATATATTCTCATTATTTTAAACAATCCTTATTTTCTCTCTATGCCTCCTATATCCCATGGTTTGATTATGAGTGGTAAAGATTGGTACGATGTTATATCTTCTGTAAATATGCATCTTTCTTCTTTGAGATCAATCTCTTATTCACTTATATTTAAATATTCTTCAATTTTACCTACACATTCAAAAAATTCATTAAATAAAACCACTTTTATATCATACTCTTTACTCCACTCCTTTGTATTTCTCCATTCTTTGGTATACTCATCATTTCTATTGTAATAATGGACCTTGAGATGTCCATTCTTATCCTCCACTTTGTTCATTATCTCTTCCTCCTTCCTTAACTTTAAAACATCCTTTTATCCTTCATTGTCTATGCCAAGATAGTTTTTATATTATTCATCCCTCATTATGGACCTATTGTATCATTCATTATCTTCATCATTTTGTTCTTCAACCTTTAAATATTCATCATTGGTTTTCAATACAACCTCATCTTCTTGTTTTGTCTATTGTTCACTTGATAATTGGTTGCATGTACTGCCATCCATGTAAATTTTATTTAACGTACTAACTCTCAAGATAATCCATGCTTATTTTAAAACATAAATCTCTAGATAACTCCACAAACAAGTCATTCATATATTCATTTGAGAAAATCTGAATTTCTGATTATAAATCATATTATTCATAGGTGGCAACCTCTATCTTTTGTTGATCAAATAACATATTTATTACCTCATATTCCTTGTTTGACTATATGAACTCTTTATCAAATGTCAAAAACACCTTATAACCTCCTTTTTTTATGAATATTCTTCATTTAATGGTATAAGTGTGTGTTTATGTCCTTCTTTCTCAAAGGTATATGTATTTCTTTCTCTATCATGAATGGCCCTTATATCATATTGTCAAGGTCTCCCTAAGAGAAAATGGCACACATCCATTGGTATGACATCACATAGGAATTTGTCTTTATATATTCCAATATGAATTGACAAGAACTTATCTCCCCTTTTGCATCTATGAGACCTTATATCAATTTGGATATGGAAACATTTTCAAACCAAGCTTTTATACCATTTTAATAGACACTAGATTATCTATATTACCTGAATCAATTACCATTTTACAACACTTACCTTGAATTTTTAATTTTATCTTGAATAAATTTTTTATTTAGGTAAGCTTCTTATCCTTAGGTGGCTTGGTCAACACTCTCCTCATTATCAAAGACTCACCAATTTATATATCCTCTATGTGAGATTGAGATCCCACACTCTCCTCCTCTGCTTATACCACTTAGTTTCTATTTTTAGTTTTAAAAACAATAGTTTGAGAGTGTTATGAACCCTCCAAAAACCTATGACCATAAAACTTATTTCATTTAAAACACTTACCTATGAATCTATTGAAGCCTCTTCCTCTTGGTGTGTATCCTACTCTAGAGTATGATATCCTTCCTTTGAATCCACCTCTTCGATTAAATGCATGCTCTTGTCTTTGTGATCTAATTTTGCCTTCATATATTTTCATCCAACATATTTTTTCATAATATCCTCTACCTCTAAGAGGTTTAATTTTTCCCCTTTACTATTGGTTTTGTCTTATATTCAATTTGTCTTTTACTTTTAAATCACATTGATAACACTCTTCAAGTGTTCTTGGACTTACCAAACTAATTTCATCCTAAAAATTGTACCTTAATCCATTTGAATACCTTGAAATATTATTTTATATGACCTATTCTGATGGTTAACTTATAAAACTCTTCGATATTCACCTTAACACCCTTCTCCTTTTGCTTTAAATTTTGTAACTTCTTGAATAAGTTAGTTTGATAATCACTAGGCATGATTTTTTTTTAAATTTTATAAACCATCCTATCCCAATATTTTATCTGGGCCTTACCTTTGTTTTGTCATCCTCTACATAGTCTTGCCAAAGGATTACATGTCCTTTTAATTTGGTAAATCAAACTTCACTTTATCTCCTCATGCATATTTTCATAATCAAAATACTTATCTAGTTATGTGATCTAATCAATAACTTATTCTCCATAAAGGTTACATTCATAATTAGGAATTTTAATATTTACCTTTAACCCCTATTTGATCACATCCTTTAACAATCTATCAATTCCTTCATCTTCATGCTCTTTTTCTTTTTCTTCTAGTATTTGTGGCTCTTCTTCCTTATCACTAACATCTCATATTACCACTCTTCTTATTTGATTTTCCTCTACTATTTTACAACTTGAATAAAATCTTAGCCTTAGATTCCTTAACTCTTCCAAAGTTGCATCTCCCATCTAAATACCTGCTCTTCCACCTCATCTTGCATTCCTCCAAAGCATTTTATCTTACCAATCAAACTGTATATCAAAAAACCAATTTTACCATTACCTCAAAGATAATCACCTCCTTAAATATCCATTTTAGGTATACATCCTACTATGATACCGATCTAATGCAGAGGGAGAGAGAAACAATCAATTTGAAACTTTCCTTTTTTAATATTATCTCTTTGTAGCCCTTCAAAATGACAAATCCTAATGGTTTTATAGAATCATAGGGATTAAAATAAATATAATTCCTATTATAGATACCATTTATCCTATTATTATTTTTTATAAATTTTTATATTCAAGTTCTTAAGGGAAGTACTTTGACTTGCTACTATACCTAATAAATTAGGCTTATTATTATAACCTTCCTACAATACCTTTTTAGATGATTTGACCAGTACACAAAGGTTAAAATATAAATATGGCACTTTTTATACCTATTAAGGGATTAAAACTCCATACCAAGTTTCATGAAATATCTCATAATGCAAATGCATTAACTTTACATGTCTTTTTTCTAAATATGTCTAATTAGGTCTATTAACACTCCAGACTAAGATTTTTATATATAACCCTACACACATGCCAAGAATCCAAATAAATGGTTTATTCACATTTATGAAATTAAAAAAAAAATACCAAATAAATTTTTAGGGTCTAAAACAAAGTCTATCTAAACCATGAAATGGTCAAAATGCTCAACTAGGTTTTCTACATAGGCCAAGAGGTGTACATTTGAGTTTTTGAAGTGAAAATGAAGGTTTAAATGGATTAAATTATTGTATATATTTTATTTTACACCCTTTTATACCTTCCTAAATATTTATAATTATATGAACAATTTCCAAAAATACCAAACTTGCATGTTCGAAGAAATTTGGGAGCTAGATACGACTGTATTTACTTATATGAAGTTTGAATCTAATCTTTCACTTTTTAGTCTAATAAAAGTACTAAAATTAATTATATTCATAAATAAAAGGTTATAAAATATTTATAATTTATTTTCATTATTAAAAACCATCCAAATATACCTTTAAAGAACCTAAACAACTTTGGTCTGACTGTAGAAAATAGAGTGTACCTAGATTGGACTATATTATATGCTAAGGAATTCAACCTATAGGTTAATGTTAAGAATATTATTATTTAAAAAAGGAAAATATATTATATAGGTTTGATTAGGGATTATTCAAGGAACATTAAAGCATCTTATGCAAGTCCCCTTGGGATCAAAACTAATTATGTCTTTGAAGCTTCTATGGCTCTATGGGGTATTGAGGAGGCAATTAATCTAGGGTTTCAATTTATACACATAAAATGGGATTAAATTAACATCATAAATTTTCTCAAATTACTTTCCCATCCTTCTTGGAACATCTTTGGAATCATCAGTGATGCAAAATTGTTACTAAACTATTTCAAAAGAGTTATGTTTGAGCATGTCTACAGAGAAGGTAATAAGGGAGCCAACTGCTTAGTGAACATTGAGGTCCTTAGTAGTGATTGCATCACCTATCATGTTGGATAATTTCTAGATTATGTCATCCTAATTTTAAATAATGATAAAGGAAACATCACACAAAGGAATCATGTTTAATCTCATGATGATTAGGTCATGGGTTAAGAGGATTTTCACATGTATAAGCTCTGATTTCCCAGGCTTTACATGGGTGCCAGCCATAATGCTCTCAAACCATGTTTGTGTCTAGTTCTATCTATTTTTATTGATATATTACTTTTCCACAAGGCACTATTCATGCCATTTACAAAGGTAACACTCAACCAAAAAATAAAATGGGAGGGGATAAAGACTGCTTCGAGTTGATTTCATATTCTGATATCAAAAATATAATCATGTCTAGAAAAAAATGGTTAAAGATTGGCTAGCTCCTTTTATGTAATGCCTAGTATAGTATGATACCTCACTTTCTAGATATTTTTCCTAAGGATGCAACAATCATGAGGTGAGAATTCATGGTTTGAAGATTCAAATAATGGAGGAGCTAATAGGAGAGACCACTAGGATGGAATGCCTTGAAGTTAAGGAATTAAAATACAAGGGCCATAAGGAGTAGCTCATGTATATTTTATTCAAAAAATAAAAGGAAAAATATAATCCTAAACCCTCATCCAATAAATGTTTTATGCATGTTGACTTGCTAAGGAAATAGCTGGAGGTTTGTCTCCAAATCATGTGATATATAACATTGGATGGTAAACATACTATTCTCTATTCACATAATTTCTTGCTATTGAATCATTTAAAGATTCATTTCATTATTATCCCATTTTTTCTATTGTAATCATTATAATTATCTATTTTGAATTTTAATAAGAATCCACCTATAGATTTATTCACTAGGGCCTCATTTTTCTTCTAATCAAATGGGAAGAACCGGTCTAGTCTAAGATCATTTATGAGGCTATTGATAACAATAGTTAGAAGGAGGAGTTAGTGGATGAGGGATTTAATTCCTCTCAACCTAAACTTGAAGAGGAAAATCAAGGGAATGATTTGGGGGATTCAAGAACCCGTGCCCATAAAAAATACAAAATTGATTTAGGAAGCCCTTCCTACAACTCCAGAGGTAAATCCATCTGGGGGGCTGATGTGAAAAAGGGTGTTGATGATTCCCTATAGAAACTTCACACTAAAATTACAATCCAAAATTTCTTTATAGAGAAATTTCAAAGGAATTTGAGAGGCTTAGTAATTTTCTCTATGATAACAAATTTGTGTTTAATGATGGTAAGATCCCTGAGACCCACACCCCCATAGATGAACCTACACAAAAGGAAAAAGAGGAGGATGACCTCTAAATTTTTGAGGAATATAAAATATGATCCCTCCACTTATATTCCAAAATGAATAAATTAGATAAGGATGAGGAGTAGTTCATCAGAAGCTGGACTAGAGGCAAATGAAATAAAAAAGCCAATACAATGACCAAGCAACTGGTTGCTTATTCTGAATTAGACTAATTTTATTTCTCTCACTTCCGTAGGATCCTTTTTGGTTTTATGGATAATTTTTTTCTGATGTATTACAATATTTTGTCTAATCTATTGGGTTATCCCTTTTATCTCGCTTGATTGTTATGGTTTTTCCTACTTATCTTTCGATTCTCTTTTGTACTATGTATGGGCCCCTTTAACCCATATTTTACCAATAAAATATAAAAAATTCAAGGAGAAGATAATAAATAATTAAAAAATACCCATAATATTTTAATATCAAATAACTTGTCTTAGAACATTCTCATATTCATTATTGTCAGTTCTTTTAGCATAGTCATACATAGAAAAACATGGTAGATAGTCTTCTTATCAAAACCTTGATATTTTATTGAAGTTTATTTATATTTTCCACCTTTGTATATTCATAATGAAACTCTATATCACACTCATATCCTCCAAAACATGAATAATCTTTTGAAAATTCAATAATACTTTATTACATCCTTCTTTGAATCATTGGTGTCAATACACACAAACAGTCACACAAAGAATTTTGTGTTATAGGTAGTACCCTAAAATATTGATATTTTTTATTATTTTTTATATAATTTATTTCTTTCACAAAATTATACATGTATCAATAAATTCCTCTACACACTCCCACACAACCTATATCACCTAGAAACTCTCTAACTACTTCTTCACTCCCTTCAAACACACACTATTTTTGTCTTGAAACTTGACTTGTGTCTTAACCAAACTTAAGGCTTAATAAACATGGTTAGAGAGATAAATAACATTTTTATGAAGTCCCTAAATCATAGGAACCCTTGTACAAACAAAATTACATTCAAAATAACTTGAGATACCATTGAAATTCTTACACAAAATTGAGTTTTCAAAAGAATCCATTTTGGCAAGAAAACACAAAATGGGCTTGAATTCAAATGTGAAGTTATCCTAAGGATTATAAGATATACAACACACTATCTTAAACATCCTAATATTTATTATAACAAAAAATAATATATAACCAAGCCAAAATTATAACAAACTAGTTCCTACTAGATGATGCTCCCACATCATAAACCTACTCACAGGGATCTAGTTACTAAACCTAATAAATCCTTTTCTAATGAAAAAAATTATTAGATACACTAAAAATACTTCAAAAACATATTTATAATAAAATATTATTGATTAACCACTTAAATAACCATAACTTCAACCTATTTCTTTTATGCCTATGAAAAATGTCATTTCCCATAAAACTCATATCAGTTTTTCATCCTCTAAATGTCATTAGAATTTATTATAAGAAATAAAATAAATGCCTTATAAAATTACCCTTATGGAATTATTCAAAAATTATACTTATCACCATAAATTCCTTATACAACAATTACAAGATATTTAAGAACCATAATCTTATGATTTTGAACTCCCTTCTAATGGTCCTCCACTTATATAAGTTCATTCAATCAAAATAGTTTCTTCATCCACAAAACTAGCTATAGAATTTCTTGAATAAAGTATGATTAATACTGAAATTATCTTTTGATCAAATTTTCTACCTTTATTTATCAAAATTGAAATCAATAATACCCTCACTCTAAAATTCTTAGTCGATAAAGGATATGGCATTAATGTCACTTATCTTTGGTTAATTCAAAAAATTAGATACTCTAAATAAAATATCAGAAAAACCCATCTCATGTGTAGAGGATTTGATAAAACCAATAAAAAACCACTTGGTTTCATTTGTATCCCTCTCACTTTTGGACAAAAGACAATTTTCACCAAGTTTATGGTTTTTGATCTTAGTTTTTCTTACAACATGCTCCTAAGTCACCCATGGACCCATCATATATGTGTTATTAACTCTTCAATTAGTCAATGTATCAAATTCATACATAAAGTAAAATTATACAAACATGAGGCTAATTCTAATCTTTGGAAAATCCAATTACCAAATCCTAAATCTCAATATCACATTCAACTATTTATCACATCAACGGTTCACCTTGTCTTTAATTTATTAACATGTATTTTGATTTACAAGTCACTCTTGTAGATTCAAATTATGATGAATAAAATAAATTACAAAATACTTGTAATACCACTTGATTACCTATATATATAGTGGAATGGCTCCCTCCTTCTCTACTACCCTGTGATCACACTATTCCTTTAATCAATGATAATATTGATAGTCTTCCCCTATGCAATGTATATGATGCTTATTACACAGAAGATGATTTCACTTGTAATAAGTATGGGGTATCTAAAATCTTTCAATATCCTTTAGTTATGTCTCCTCACAAATTCAACAACCTAGGTCTCTATACTAATTAATCTCCTACATAAATTTATGTGTACATTATATCTCACACATATGATGACAATTATGTCATGGCCAAAGCTCAATCACAATATTTATATGTATAACATTATTAAAAGACATTAGCTAAGATACACACTTTTAAATATGATGTACATTTCATTTGTATATCATTTAATCCAAAATTAAAACCTAAAGGTTATGTATCCTTTTTTATCGCACATTGTTTGCTAAGTCATATGTAGTCCAAGAATTCCCTACTATGACATTCTCTGAGTATCCTATTCAACTCAATTTATTACATCCTGCTTTACCAACCATAAATATCATTGATAATCATTACAGTTTTTTCTCCTTTTTATGACTGTATTTCTCAATTTAATGATATTCAACCACTACCTTATGAGTCCATTCAACATAACTCGACTAAAATAATTCCTCCATATTCATCACCTACAATCACATCTAATGAAAAAGATAATACAATTAATATTAATCTTGGTGTCATCAAAATAGAATTTTTACCCTTTAATCTAATTCCTAAAATTAATTTAGATGCTAAAGCTACCATTATGAGATAAATACATTCTAAATATGATAGAAAAGGTAATAAAATTATCAACCTTAAATTATATTTCAAATATTATGGACCTTTACTCATGATTCCTAATGATGAAGCTGTATTATAACTCCTACATGCTAGAGATCCTCAACTTCCATGCCAATGTCACAATCTTGGCCACTTTAAAAAAAAATTCCTTGCATTAACAATTTCATTTCTAGTGTGGATATTAAAACACATCCTATTTCATCACTTCCTCTTTCTCCATATGGAAATACTATGTTTATCAAATAAACTAAAAAAAATGATTTTTATTCAACTACATGTCCTCAGCCTATTGCTATATCTAAATATCTCACCCTAAAAAAATGTGATAAGTTTAGTCTCTTATTTGATAAATATCTTGAATCTTTCACTTGGTAATATGGATACATGCCTATAATTGATCCTAATAACATTTTCCATATTATCATTACATATTGTGATGTCAAACCTATGTGTAAAAAGCAATGAAAATTACCTCTCAATATTTACACTCTATGTCATATTGAAATCATCAAAAAAATGGATGCTAAGTTCATTAAACATGTGGATTACTCATAATGGGTTTCAAACATTCTCCTCATTCATAAAAATGGCTGCCATGGTTATTCACATATGCATAGACTTTCAAAACCTATATATACTTAGCATGTCTAAAATATAATTTTCCCTACCATAAATTGACATCATTGTAAATTTCATCACTAGTTATAATATGTTATTGCTCATGGATGATTTATCAAGATATAATCAAATTCACATATCTCTCGAGGATCAACATAAAATAATGTTTACCACTGAATGGGGCACCTATTGCTACATTATAATTCCCTTTGGTCTAAAAAATGCTAGATCTACCTATCAACATGTAATGAACCATATTTTCCATGATCTCATTCATAAACTCATAAAAACATATATATTCATGATCTTATTGCCAAATATAAACATCATGATAATTATCTTCATGACTTGGCTATCATCTTTGATACACTCATCAAATAAAAAGTTAGACTTAATCCCTTAAAATTCATTTTTGATGTTACTTTTGGTAAAAGTTTAGGATTTTTAGTCTCCCATAAATTCATTTAATTTGATCTAGCTAAAATAAAATTATTATCAATATGCCTATTCCTCACACCATTCCATACATATACACATACCTTGGGAAACTTGGAGAAATTCATCATTTTGTTCCCAAAATGGCTTACCTTATATATTATGGTAATTCCATTTTTAAGAAATTTAATTCTCTATAATGGATGGATTCATGCCAAAAATAATTTGATAACATAAAATAATCCTTTCTTCATCTTCCTAATCTTTGACCACCTTCAAATGGCGATCCACTCATGTTGTATACCTCATCTACCCCCTTATCAATTAGGCTAATGCTTGCTCAACTAGATGAAATTGGTAGCTAATATGCCATATATTATATCATTTGATCCCTAATAGACTAAAAAAATGTTATACAAAAGTAGAATTTGATTTTCTAGTTATTTTTTTCATGGCTTAAAATCTTTGCCATTATATGTTCTATCAAACTACTTATGTAATTTTTTCATTTTGACCCATTTCATTATTTTTATCAAAATATTTATTACCTATAAATATAATTGGAAATAAATGGTACTATTAATGTAATTTTATCTATGAATTATTACACAAAATTATATCAAATGATAGGTAGTTGTAGATTAGCTTGTAGCTACCCCTCTATGAGCTACCAATCATCTTCAAGATACTATTCATGATGAAGATATTATTTATATTGAAGGTCTTAATCAAGAAGTGTAATTCAAAGACTATTTTCATAACTTCATTGTTTAAGTTGAATAAAATAATCTTAAAGACCTTGATCCTTCTATTTATAAAGCTAAATCTAAATAGGTCATTGAATAATTAACAAAAATTACAATTGAAGTGCATGAATAAACTTGGACACTTCATTTTGATGGTGAAAAATGCCTTAAAGTGGCTAGGGTAGGTTGTGTTATAGTTGAAACCCATGGTAAAATCATACCTATAGAATTTTGATTAACCTTCTATGCCACTAATAACGTGGTTGAATATCAATCCCTTATATTAGGCATGCAAGCCATGATCAATTTAGATTCCCCATATTTACATGTTTTAGGTGATTTATAACTCATATATCATCAAGTTAGTGGTGATTATCAATGCAAAATTGAAAACCTTATCGTATATCATCAACTCACATTTACACTTACTAATGAATTATCTTTATTTACCATTAAACCAATCCCATGAGATCAAAATGTTATATCTAATTCTCTCACTTCATTAGCATCTCTATTTCATCCTCATAAAATTATTCATGATTCCTAATTCCTCATCCAAATGAGGAAAAAACCTTATTTACAAAACAAAAATGATTCTCTAATTTTATACATAGAATTTGTCACCACTCAATACAACTTATGGTACAAATATATCATCTATTTCATTAAGCATCATACATAGCCTCCAAAGGTAGATTCTCATGAAAAGACCTTAATTTTAAAATAAGCATGTAAATATTTACTCTGATATGACACCATTTATTTTAATAATGCTAAAGGTACCTTACATTGTTGTGTAACTCTAGAATAAGTTCTTACTCTTTTATAACAAGCACATGTGGTTGTATACTATGTCACTATAGCGGTCATGCCATAACCCACAAATGCCTATGCATGGGATACTTTTAGCCTACTCTTGAAAAATATACAATTAATTATTATAAAAATTATAATCTTTATCAACTTCATGATGAGCTAAATAACTCTCCGCTAGCCAAAATCCAAACCTTGAAATCTCCTTGGCCATTTTCTATTGGGGATTAGATATAATTGGAAAATTACCTAGATCACAATATGGTCATGTCTTCATTATCACTACCACTGAATATTTTACCAAGTGGATGGAAGCTATGCCTCTTATTAACATTATGGGAATCACCATTTCAAAATTCATTCTTAATCAAAACATATATTATTTTGGAATTCCTCATACCATCATTTATGATAATGGTGGTTATTTAAAAAATAAATATGTGAAACAACTATGTGCAAAATTCAAAATTATGCATAAATTTTTAATGCCTTATCATCCTTAATGTAATTTCCAAGTATAAACCACTAACAAAAGTCATAAAAAAATCTTGAAAAATACTATTAGAGAATATTCTATTAATTAGCAACTTAAGCTTTATCCATTACTTTGGGCTTATTGCAATATAATACATAATGATACAAGGGTAACACCATTTTATTTAATATATAGTTTTGAATCTATATTACCTCTAGAATTTTAATTATCATCCTTACACATCTCTCTTTATAACAGTATTCCAAGCTTCATGAATCATGTATCCATGCCATATACTTCCTTGATGAGTGATGTATGGGCACCTTAAAACATAATCACCAATATAAATCTCACATTTATAGACAATATACTAATATATTAAAAAAAATTAAATATTGGTGACTTATTCCTTAAATTATATTATTCCCATGATAAATAAGGCAAGTAAGCTCAAAAATGGTGGGGACTCTTGACAACTTTGCCACCATTGGTCAAATTTGTTTATGTTTAATTTTTTTATATTATTCCATTTAGGAATTAAATACTAAGAAAGGTCTTAAAAACATCATAAAACATTCATCAAGACAAAACCATGCTCAGGAACAACTCATAAGTCCAAATTTTGACAAAGGTTTTTGTTGGCAATTTTTGGCCCACATACTAAGATTTTTCCTAGATTGAATAGATGATCAAATTTCATGTTTGAGTGAATGATCAAATGACATATACAATCTTTGAAAGGCTAGACCATCATCAAGATGTCATACAAAAATGAATGGGTCAACTCAATTATGTATTTTATAAATGCACTTATAAATCCTCTTGGGACAAAAAGATTGCATGGACATGAAGCTCTTCATGCCAAGAAAATGCTCTACAAATTTCATGTCTTGATGAGCTTTTTATCTCAAGATATAAATCTTCAAATTTAATACTATAAAATTAAATAGGCATGTAGATGTCAAGTTCAAGCCTCATAAAATAGTTGTTGGAATTCAAATTATCAAGATCAGTGGTTAACATTTATTTATACTAAAGATCTAATGGCAAGAGGTGAATTGACATATGTCAGTGGGTCTCAAGATCTAATAGTATGTGTTTAATTATACCAAAGTAGTGGTGTGCAAGAGTTCAAAGGGTCAGCAAGATCTTATGGATCAAATAAATAACTAACACTTGGAATAATATGAGAGGGCTTGAATCAAGATCAATGGCTAAAATTAAAATTATAAGCTAGGGACTTTGAGTGGAGGTTAAACATGTGACCAAGGTCAAACCAGGAATAATGTTTCAATAGGCATATACTACAATTGAAGCTTGATCAAACACCATTGAGTGGGAATAGTTGTATAATCAAGATTATAAATGGTAAAGATCCATTATCACTAAGGATCTATCACCATTAAATCATAACTCGGGACCTATGGTCAAATATTTATATCCTATCAACCCCATTTTCCACAATTGTAGTATTATTCAATGACTATGCATATAATGAGTTCTCAGCTTCCATAAGGTCTAGAGGTAGGATAGGTCTATTTTAGACCTTATAGAGATCAATAACAATGCTATGTAGCCTATAGGATTTTATCAATATAATATCTATAATAAAATCAATAAAAGATATTGTTTTTCAATTTATAGAAAAGATCAATGCTCAGATATTGGAATGGGGAAGATATGTTATTAAAAATGAAGTGGCTCACCTTTCATTATGTTCCTAACTCTAACAAAAAAGTACCAAGAGTAGACTTGGGCATGGATTTGTCAAGCTTAAGGATATAAGGACATTTCCCTCATAATAAATCAAGTGGAGATGGCATGGAGGATCAAGACAAAGAGAGATAGTGGTTGGAGAAGTAGTTGGAGCATTGATTCTATTTAGATCTTAAAGATATTTTATCCAACAAACTTAGTCATGAATCATCATGAAAAACAAACCCTTATCTTCTAGTTAATCTCTTATCCAATGAGAAATATTAAATATTATTGGAGCCAAAAGTGGGTTAATTTGTTAAAAATGATTAGTCTTGATTAGAAGAAGGCATGCATATAGAAAATAATTAATGAACTACCACCACATTTATTGATCATTAATGACTCCTCCATTCTCCCATGAATGTTACCCATATCTTTCATTCCCATTATTCTATATATACAAGCTTCTAAGCCTTAAAATGGATCCTTCTCTTGGACATGACTAGATTCTACCGATATTGAGCTTTGTAACCTCTTCAGATAAATAAAAGACTGATTTTAGATTTCATTGTTTTGGTATAGTTTATTTATATTAGTTTGATTTGCATATGTGGTATAAATATCTCACTTGTCAAGTATTGATCTCACTTATATACTAGTTATCTTGTTATGTAGGTCATGTTTAGTGTTTGATGTCATTTGATTGAAACTAACATGTGGATACATTGACTAGTTAATGCCTTGAATTAGGCCTCTCCATCACTTCCCTCAAGTTTTGATCACTTGGTGAACCTATACATAAAATACTAATGCATAAGATAATTTGGAGTTATAGATTTAGTCCTTTTATTGTTTCATTAGTGTTTTTAGAAGTTCAAATAGAGTGGATGAACAATCAAGTTAGGTACATCACCAACATTACCTTAGATTTCCCTTTTAATCATCTTTCTCTCCCTTTTCCTAGAAATCAATAGGTATTAGTATAAGTGAGAAAAATAATGCATCAAAGGAGATAGCATCATTAAAAATATTAGAGGTTAAAACCCACCATAGGTGACCCCTAATGTTAGGTTGTTCCCATGCTGGACTAAATTTGGGTGGGGAACCTAAACAATCCTTTGCTCAACTAGGGTGCAATCTAGATATATAAAAGTTTTGGAACACCTGATGGGATAAAGATCCAAAAGAGTGGAAATTTTTTTTGTGTGTCTTTACTCTAATCATATTTTGGAAGTAAGCAAGTTAGCACTAATGGAAACTCCAAATCCATGCTTCTAGTTGTTAGCAGCCTAGGGATGTCTCATTAAATATTTTGATCAGTTTTGTATCTCATTTGACATATGAGGTTAATATGAATAGCTATGGTGAATACCCCTATCATTCACCTCTTTATTAATAGTTCTAATATGACCCTCATAATCCATATGAGCCTAACCAACCTTACCAAAAATTATATCAAATATATGATGAGACTTATCAAGTTTATCATGACCCTTATTATAAAGAACATGGCTCTTACCTTCCTTATGACCCATATTAGCCTTACCATGATCTTTGTCAGCCTTATGATGACCATATCCAACCCTATACAAATGTTTACAAGTAGTATGGTGACTCATATCAATCCTATGATGATCTTCCTGATCAGTCATGATAGAAACATGACATTACTAAATATCCTACTTATAACCCAAGCCATTCTATATATAGCCTTAAAAAATCTCTATTAGACCAAGAGAAGAATATTATAAATACTAACACATTGAAGGAGTATGGAAAAGAGATCCCAAAACATGTCATTAAAGGGGTTAAGACTTTAGTGTAGTAGGAAAAATAAAGTTGGATGTCCTTCATTAGGGAAGGTTATCCTAGAAATAGTATTGACATGCTTGACATAGGTAGACTTATCTCTGACATTGAGGAGAAGTTGGAAGCTCATGAATAACATCAAAACCCCCATTACCCATCTTGTCTTCCATCATTCATGCCATATCAACCTCATGTTGAGATTCTAACCACCACTCATAAGCCCTCACCACATGAGTTTCAAATCCATCAGAGTTCCCCCTAACTCCTCCCAACCTTCCCCTCATGGAAATCTATCCAAGAGAGAGTCTAGGAGGAAAGGTAGGTTTGTGTTGAAAGAGCCAACCATCATGAGAAATTGAGGTCTAACCTTGAAGCCTCCCTTGTAAGGAAAATTGAAGCTATAGATAAACATTTATAATAGACAATGGTAGTTATAAAGGCAACATCACCTCAACCGTACATACCTCATTTCATTCCTCAAGACACAATGCATGAAAACCATGATCCCAAATTTTCATCATGGTGTCAAGTTATGCAGTCAGGCAAATCCAAGGTATTTCAATCCCCATCCTCTCCTCCTCAATATTTTAAGTCATTTCCATCTTGTAAATCCATCCAAACTGATATGCAAAAGAAGGACAAAATGTTGATTGTTGAAGATAAGAAACTGAAGATAAAGAGGAGAGCTAAAATCAAAAGGTTAAAGAACCTCTATCTTTTCCATCTTGGAGGTCTATCTAAAGATGTTCTCAAAAAAATAGGGAGACTTCAATTTAAAAGGTTAAAGGGTAGTTTATAGCTATTGAAGAGTCTCAAAAGGGTTATGAGTAAAATGACGTTTTTTTGAAAAAGTTTTTCCTTTCATTTCCCAACTGAATTTGCTTTCCCTATAAGAGTTTTTTTAAGAGCCAACCATTCTCAAGATTTCAAGTTGTAAGAAATTTCCCTCCATTCCCAGACCCATCCATGATCCATCCATCATACTTAATACTCCATCTCCAAATTATCATCCACCCATCACATCTTATCCTTAACCTCAAACCCATGAGCCTATCCATCCACTTTCCACCCTACCCTATCTTGAGAAAGAACCCATCTTGAGGGAAACAAGTAAAGAGGAAAGATCTCAAGTCATAGTTGATCATGAAGATGACTTGAGAGACTAAAAGTATGATATTTTTATTAGTACCACTCTCAAATGTGAAAGAGGAAATTCTACCTTCAAAGAGGAGGAAGTAGAGCTACCAACTTATGTTGAGAATAAAGAAGTTGATGCTATCAACTCCTCAAATGAACTACCATCTTATGTAGAGGATCAAGAAAGGGATATAATAGCTAATCAAATTGATGAGTTTATGGGGAAATAATAGGTCACCAATTAGACAATAGTCCTATTGGAATACTTGTTTGAAGTTATGGGAGAAGGATATACTCTTCTCCAAGAAGATTGTAATGCCAAAGAGAGTAGCCTTGTCAAGAAAATGAAAGAGCATGGAGTGGGAAGTTATTCAATACTACCACCTCAAGGGTTCATTATATACATGGACCTATTTTAGATCTTTATAATGGGATACCATCTACTTGGTGGGATTATAGACAAGGGTATGTTTCTAAAAGGTAATACAAGGCTATTTGGTACTCAACCTAGCCAACTAGATTGTGAAAGAATGGAGCTTGAATCCAAGCTAGGGGCTATTAGTATGATTACCATTATAAGAAGGTGTTCTTTGATAAACCAATTTCAGTTGGAAATTGATAAAGGGGAAGAGAAACTAAGTGAGTATGTTTACATTGGATGCTATTTTTCCCCTACCATTCCATACATGAGTATGCCAAAGAAATTATCAAAGTAAAGACTTGCTTCCTCAACCACCAAGATTTAAAGAGAACATATGGAATGTCATTCCCTAGGTGAGTATATGAATTTTCCTTTTGATCAATGTGGACCATGCTTTATCCTAGGTAGTTAGGTTCTTTGTATATAATTATTTGTCTATTTTCCTCCAAGTGATGTTCAATCACATTAGGTTAGTGGTCCTTGCTTTGTTAGATTTGTTCCCCTTCTATTTTGTGTTTCCATTCAATAAGTACATTGGGTAGTTTGTGTTTTTTTTATAATTTTTGTCCATTCTTGTTTCAAGAGGAGTTATCCAAAGGGGTAGTCAATTTTAGATTCAAATCAAATTATTGAACCAGAGAGGAGACTCCATGCCCAATTGACTAGTCAAGACAAATGGTTTGGGTTTTCAATCATAGTAGGCATGATTCCTAGTTGAGTCACAAAAGATGTTGGCCATTTTTATCACACATAAAAATATTTTACCTAGATTGAAGAGATAATAAAAATGACTATTTGAGTGAATGATCAAATGACCTATATAAGCTTTGAAAGGCTAGACCATCACTAGGATGTCATACATAAATAAATGGGTTAACTCAATTGTACATTTTATAAATGAACTTATAAATCCTCTCAAGGTGAAAATATTACATGGACATGAATATATTTTTGATAATATCATGCTCTGAAAATTTCATGTCTTGATGAGCTTGCTATCTCAAAATATAAAGATTCAAAGTTAATACTATAGAATGAAACAAGTGTGCAAAAATCAAGTTGAAACCTAGTAAAATCACTATTGGAATTCAAATGATCAATATCAATGATTAAAGTTAATTCATACTAAATATCCAATGGTGAGTAGTGATTTGATATATATAAGTGGATCCCAAGATTTAATGGTACACATTTAATCATCCTGAAATAGATATATGATGCATGAGAGGTCAAATGATCAATAAGATCCTGCAGAGAAAATGAAGAAATGATCCTTGGCACAATATAAGAGGGTTTAGATCAAGATCAATGGATAAAATTCAAATTCAAATTCAAATCTAGGGACTTCAATTGGAGGTTAAACATGTGACCAAGGTCAAACTAGGAATAATGCTTTAATAGGCATATATTGCTATTGAAGCTCAATCAAACACCATTGAGTGGGTATAGTTGTATAGTAAATATTATAAATGGTGAAGCTCCATTATTGATAAGGCTTCATCATCATTAAATCATAACTCAAGACCTCTAGTCAAATATTTAAAACCTATTATCCCCATTTTTTAGTTGTGCATATAATGAGTTCTCAGCTTCCATAGGGTCTAGAAGTAGGATAGGTCTATTTTATACCCAATAAGTATCAATAATGAGGCTATGTATCCTATAATATTTTATCAATATAATGAATATAGTAAAACCAATAAAGGAGATTGGTTTTCAATATATTAAGAGATATATGCTCATATATTGGAATGGGGTAGATGTTTTATTAATAAATAAGTGTCTCAATGTTCAATATGGTCTTAGATTTGACAAACAATAGCTAAGAGAAGACTTGGGCATGTTTTTTAGGCTTGAAGATATAAGTACCTTGCCCTCATAATGAATCAAGTGGAGATGGCATGGAGGATCAATAAAAAGAGAGTTAGTGGTTAGAGAAGTAGTCAGAACATTTATTCTATTCAAATCTTAAAGATATTTTCTCCAAAAAACTTAGTCATGACTCATCATGAAAAACAAACCCTTACCTTCTAGTGGATCTCTTAACCAATGAAAAATCTTGAAGATTATTAGATCTAAATGCATGTTAAATTATTAAAAAGGATTAGTATTGATTAGAGGAAGGTATGCATATAGAAAAAAAATAATGAACTTCCACCACATTCTTGATCATTAATGATTCCTTATCCATTATCCCATGCATGTTCCCCATCTCTCTCATTCCCATTTTGATATATATACAAGCTTCTAAGACTTAAAATGGATCCCTCTTTTGGGCATGTCTATACTCTACCAAGATTGAGATTTGTAACCCCTTGAGATAATAGAATACTAATTTCATATTTTATTTTTCTAGTAAGTGTGTTTATATCAGTTTAATTTGCATATGTGGTAGAAATATCTCCCTTATCAAGTCCTGATCTCACTTAGCTACTAGTTATCTTGTTATGTAGGTCATTTTTAGTGTTTGATGTCATTTTATTAGATATATAATATGGATACATTTATTTTTTAGTGACTTGAATTAGGCCTCTCCATCACTTCCCTCAATTTTTGATCACTTGGTGAACCTCTGCATGAAATACTAATGCATAAGAGACTTTGGAGTTATAGATTCAGTCCTTTGCTTATCTCATTAGTGTTTTTAGAAGTTAAAATAGAGTGGATGAATAATAAATTTATGTGAATCACCAACATTGTCTTATATTTCCATTTTAGTCATCTTTCTCTCCCTTTTCCCAGCAATCATTAGGTCTTAGTATAAGTGAGCTAAATGATGCATTAGAGGAGCTAGCCTCATTAAAAATTCTAGAGGTTCAACTCCACCATAGGTGACCCACATCCTAGGATGGTTACCATGTTGGACTAGATCTAGTTACGGAACCTAAAAAATCCTTTGCTCATCTAGGGTGCAATCTAGATCTACAATAATTTCTTTTATTCCTCTAACTAGTTAGTTGTGATCTAGTAAAGGCAATTTTCAAATGCTCAATATATGAAGGTGAAGAAGAGGTAGTTTAAAAAATATTATGGGTGTTTTTTTAACCTATTTCCTCAATATTTTATGCATTATTTTTATTTTATATTGTATTAACTTTATGAACTATTTTTAATAAGAACAGGTGCTCTAAAACCCTTCTTAAACCCTAATGGCTCAGTTTTAAGAGATATAATTGCATTTTTGAGTTCCTTATTGAAAAAAAATTGTTTGAGATATTATGGGGAATGAATGACCTTCCTAAACCTTCATAGTTCAAAATTTCATTGCAAATAATGGATAAAGGCAAAGATACATGTATCAAGGTTTTAAGCAAGAAAGAGAGACAGTAAAAAAAAGGTACTTTTTGAGAAGTTTAAGAGATTTTTTAAGCATATCCAATGGTTGTAATGATGATATTGGTTATACAAGGTACTGATTAAAAAATAACTAGGTATTTACGACCCATAAAACTCAATAAAATAGCAAATCATAGACCTATAGGAATTCAGAAATGAAATTATACAAGATAGGAAACACCAAAGAGTGTATATTTTGAAATTTATTAAATGAAATATCTTGAAATTTGACATGGAGGTAAATTTTTATTTTATTTAATTTTAAATTTTTTTTTTAAGTTTTTAATATACCTAAGGAGATATAAAATTCCAAAACACAAGTCTAACATGAAGGAAACCAATTTTTTTTACTATTTTGCTCATAAATGGAGTTGGAAATGAGTGTTTCAGGTCCTCAAAATGGTAAAAAAATTATTTTATAGTGTGTATAATTAATTTAAAGTTATGAATAAATTATTATGAAATTAAAACCAATTCAAAATAGGCTCATCTCATTGAAAAACATCTCCAGGTCACCCTTAGGGTAACAAACAAACACTTTTTTGTGAATTTTTGTTTAGGAGTTTGGTGATTTTTTTTTTAGATTTTCAAAAATTTCAAGGTATTATACATTTATTAATATATAATTATAATAATATAAGTTTTTTTTTGAGTCATAGAACTCATTTTATACCCCATAATCCAAATAAGGGTTTCTTGAGAACAAGAAAACACAAAATAACATTTTTTGAAGTTGTACATGGAGTTTAGAGCTTAACATCTGTTTTAAGTTATGTGACACCATATTTATTATTTTAAAATAATATTTATAATCCTTACCTATTCAAAAAATAAAAATTAATCAAGTTTTACATTCTCATAATGCATTCAAAAAGCTTGTCAAGTTGTAGAAGATAGGTATATCCAAGAAAAATCAGTATTGAGAGATATTGTTGTCATCATAAAATCAATCTTAGATGAGATATTCAATAAATAATTCAACATAAAAATTATTATCTCTCTCTAACTACTTTCCCCCCCACTCTGGATAATTTTAGAAAAGTTAAGAGAACTCAAGTCAAACTTCAAGTTGCATGTAAGATAAGTCAAACAAAACTCTAAGTTTCAATAAAGGTAATCAAAGTCAAAATTAAATATGCATTAAATATAAAAAGTAATTCAAACTATTTATAGGAGTTAACTAAAGATAGTCAAAGATATCTTTAGATTGAAGACAAAATAAGCATACATTAACCCTTTAACTTATCCAAAATGTTCAAACAAGCTTTTCTCTCACTTATACACCATATTCCAAGGAAATAAAGTTTAATTAAGATTTAAACTCCAAAATTACTATATTGTAATTTGGGGAGGTTATTTAGGAGTTGAAGTTGGATTTAGAGTTTAATTGAAGTAGGAGTGAACTAAGACTAATAGGGACTCATCTGAAGCTTCTCTCTCTCTCTCTCTCTCTCTCTCTCTCTCTCTCTCTCTCTCTCTCTCTCTCTCTCTCTCTCTCTCTCTCTCTCTCTCTCTCTCTCTATTTTCTATATGTACATTCATTTTTGAATGATTATTAATTGTTTATTATTCTTTTTAATTAAATAAAATATTCAAAAAAATTTAATACCTCTCATTTGAAGCAATAAAGAACTGATTTTTCCTCTATCTTCAAGTTGTTGATGAAGTGCATTTTTAATATTCATCGATGTAACTTAGTGAATGATTGTTTTTACTATTTTTATGTTTGAATATATCACATTTATGCAGAAAATTATAATTATTATAGGTCATATAAAGTGTCTAAGTCTGATTTCTACCTAATCTAGAAGTGAATTCAATCATTGTTCATTCTTTCCAAGCTAGTGTGAGTGTGTGTCAAGACCTTTGTGTGAATTAAAGATACAAGGGCCATTGTATGAAGATGAAGTGAATGTGTGAATATTATTTAACAAAAGGTGTTATTTATAAGTGTAATTGACCTTAACATTAGTGCATCACCCCAATTTTTAGTTTTCATTTCCATTTACACCTTTAACATTACTCCTTCTACCCTTTTCCTAGTCAAGAAAGCACAAAATTAAAGAATTTAGAGAAAATTACGTGAGTGTACCAAAAGGAACTAGCCCTTCATCTAGATATTCTCTCCAATATAAGGTCCTACACCTTGGATAGTTTGAATTATATCAATAGGAGTGAGAATAGACACACATTCTTGTAAGTGTGTACTTTTACATGATAACAAAGACCTTATTTGGTCAAAGTCATTATTGGTCCTAGTAATTACATATTAAAAAATAATTAAAGATATATTTTAAAAGATCCCATTGATTCTCATTTCTTAAATAAATAGTTTTCTTAAATTACTTATTATTATTATCCTACATGTCTTTCATATATTTCTATCTATTATGATACTAACACTTCTTGTGGGTTTTTCAAAAGCTTCTCAATGTGTAACATTGCATCACTCTTAGTAGCCTTATTTCCTATCATTAGCAATTTGGTCTATTTATATTTTTTCATATGACTCATGAGTTTTACCATATGATAATTGATAGGACCTGACCATACTCATGAATATCTTTTTTTCATTTTTCATTTTCCCCAATCAATATTGAAGTCTCTTTTTCATCATTGGTTCATTGTTTTACAAACTTAATTTATTTTCCAATATCTTTTGGGTTTTATTTTTGTGAATTTTAGTGTAAGACTTTAGATAGAACCATGCCTTCCTCACAAATTTTAATTTTCTATGTTACTTTTGTCTACAATCTTAGCTAAACTGTCTTCCCTAAAAAATAAGGTAATACTTTATAACTATGACATCATACTCTTAAAAATAGTCATAATATTTTGTGGTAACGACTCTAAAAATCCATTTTTCATGTCTCCCATAACTTATAATATTTATTATGATTTGGAGTCATACTTACCTTTCATTGTATAATTTTCACACTACATGTTTTTTGTGATTTGAGGTAACTCAATAATTCCATGTTCATTTTCATCCTCTCCGCTATTTCATTCTATTGGGCACACCAAGGTCAGTTTCAAGATAATAATCTCATCTAACTTGCAAGTATGAGATTCTTAGACACAATTCTATCTAATTTATGTTTCCTAACCACAAAGTGTAAGTTATATATTGATATTGATTTGTAATACCCATTTTTTATTTTATGAATCCATAAAAAATAAAAAAGCCAAAATCCAACACACTAAAATAAAAGGTAATGATTAAAAATAAAAAATAAATATTCAAAATTTAGAATCACACTAAAATATATAATTATTATCCATCACACATCCTATCCTAGTTGTATCTAAAAGTCCACAGTTGGCCTCATGATAGAGTCAAGGTCTATTGGGGTTCACTAGGATAGTAGACAAGGATAAGAGGTTTCATACTTTTAATAATAGATTTATAGTGCCTACCTACATTCTCACATAAGTAACCAATATTTTCAATAGACCAATGTTTGTGTAAGAAGTCTTGAGGAATGGGGAATATATTTTAGGAAGTTAGGTTCATTTTAATTTTCATGCATACAACCTTCATGGGATGATATTTATACTTCAGTAGTTCACCTAAAGTTGTGTAAATAGGGTGAGTTATCTAGAGTCTTTAATGTTGATAGTATTTTTATCTTGATAAATTGATTTTAATGTCTTGTTAATAATAATTATTATTCACCTTTATTACACCTTTATTTACCACACCACCCATTTCATATCATCCCTTGATGGGCAAGTTTGTTTCCAAATCTTGCCTCAACTTCTAAATTCCATATTCTTCATTTCTTTCAAACATGCTCAAAATAAGATTATTTTATTTCATCAATAATTAGAATATAAGTTTCATCTTTGAGTGGTTATGTGATAATTTCTTAATCATTTCCTCATCCTTCTCAAATTTCCATTAGTTACGATTAATGCCCTAAAGTTATTTTTAAACCTTTTTATAGACCATTTTGTTATATTTATTTTACATTACCATTCAATTTTTCCTTTTTTGATTGAGTATGAATTTTTATTTCTATTTCATCCATTTTTTTTACATTTCTATTCTTTTTCCATATTTGTTTGAAGATGGATTATTCTCTCACATTTATGATTATTCTATTATTTCCATTCCATATGTACTTCATTTTAATTGGATCATTTAATTTTTTTACCTAAGATGCATTTTTAAGGTATGTCGATCATTTAGTAGCCTTAAATTTTATATTACCTTATTTACTATAATTTTATCCATTTTACTTGGTATTCTAGTCTTAACTTAGCTTATGTCATCACCTCTTACCAATTTTCAAAGTGATTTATTTAGTCATGAAAAAATTTCAATTTGATTTTTTTACAATTACTTATATTCTCTCTCTAGCCTTGTATCCTTAGATTTAGGCCAAATAAACTAATTGTGTCCTCCAATATCAAGACTATCAACATAATAAACAACCATTCAACATCAAGGTAAGTGAAGGTAAGTATTTAAAAATTATTACTTTCATTTATTTTCCACTTTCTATTGCAATTTGTTATCTCAATTCTTGTGTATTGTTATGTTATTTCTTGAGGTACCATTCCATGTTACACCTTCATGACACATAATGAGATTTGAGTGGGGCATATGTATACACATAATATTTTAATACTGTATTATTTACTAACACTTTATCTCTTATAGGAATATGTTGATCTTCAATCTCTCTAAGTACATGTATTAAAGGGTACACTAGCAAAGGGTTTGGAAGACCTTTAGTGATTTGAAAGATTGTTGGTCCCTATACCATTAACTAAAATAACTAAAACTAACTTTTATCCAACTTCCTAAGTAATTAAATCCCATTTATAAACTTCCTTAATCAATTACCCTTTCAAAATATAAAATTACTAAGAAAATAATCTTTTTATTTTTTTCCCTACTAAGTTGGTTGAGTCAATACTATAATAAGGAATTAAACAAACATTATAGAAGTAAGTCAGCCAAACTAACCTAGTTTGAGACTTAATGGCTACTTTTCACACATAAAAAAATAGATTTTGTCAATCATGTTGGCTAAATTTATGCAAAGGGTTAGGGTCAATATTTGTTTATAAATACCACCTTCACTTCAATCCAATAGAGAGGAACATTCATTTTCACATTGTTACATCTTGAAATTATGGAAATTTTACACTTGAGGAGTTATTGCTTAGGGTTTTGCCTTGGAAGTAAATAAGTTTGTCTTGTTGAAAAGTCTTAGATGTGAAGTAATAATCTTTTACCATGTATTTGATTTATATAGTTTGATCATTATGAAGCCACAACAACCTCTTGCAAAGTACCATTGTCTAAGGGAGATATTTAGGCATGAAAAGTTCATTCAAGGTAAGTATTCCTAACTCTTAATCTTTGATATTATTCAATATATATTACACAAAGTAACATGTTGAATGTTTTAATCCTTTCTAAGAGTTATCTATACATTTACTTGAGTAGATTTTTCCTTTGCATTTTATGTTTAATTTTTTTAATATCCCCCTTTGTGACACAATATTTAGTGAGCACAAGATTTGATTTATTTTATGTATTATAGGCATTACTAGGGTTGTTGTGAGGTGTTACGTGACTATAGTATTTGGAACCCTCTATAATGGTGTTGTGTGATATGAGATCCTTTAGTTAGGTTTAGTAGATCCATATTGGTCATGTCTTGATATAAATAGTTATACAATGAGTTATTGGTAAAATTACCTTCTCTAAGCTTGGAAATCATTAATTAGTACAAGTTTTAGATCCATCCAAGTTTATTTCACACATCATTCACTTGTGTCACTCCGTTGACTTCATTAAAACTCTTATATAATCTAGATATAACCTTAAATCTACCCAAAGTAAATGATAAGGCTATGATAGAATAAAAATGCATCCCCTTGGTTGTGTTTGAATTCCCATCATGGTATTTAATTTCATACTATCCTATAACATATTATTTGGATGACATTAGACACATCACATGACATCCATTACTTCTTTTATATCCCACTGTGTAAATTTTAACCATAATAGTGTTATATATAATATTAAATGAGACACTAATCCTTAGAACTTAAAATAATTAAAAGAATGTGGTGTTTTTAAATTCTTATCCTTGAACCTTTACCTAACATTCCCTTTTACAAATATCAATGATTAAACTATCCCATCAATTCTAACTAAGGCTACAATAGACACCCCAAACTTGTGGAAAACATAACTCCTAACCTATTAGATTATAATGATGATGAGCCTAATGATATTATTCTCAAAACTAAAACATTTAATCTCCCTTATTGTATTATCACTCAATTACCCCCCTTCTTTGTAACCTCATTCTCAATAGAAGTGAACTAACAAAATTATCACTTCAATAGTCATGTCAAAACAATAAATTCCTCATTATTTTTTTACCAATATATTAATTAATTCCTTCCATATCAATCTCCATAACTTGATTATAATGATGGATATTCTATAAATAACCCATTATTAACTGGTTATGATCAAGCCAAGGATGTATAAATTATTCATTATCAATCTTATTTACAATAATTTTATGATTCTAATTTACATATACATAATATTAAATTAGTAAATGTAATTCCTTCTCCTTATAATACACCTAACATTACTTATTATGATATTGATGTTTATAGGTATGAGATGGAAAAGGCACCATATTATTCCCATTATACTCTAATCACTTCTTAGCCTCTTCCAATTATGTTCCTTGATCATGCCATGAGGTGACCATACTAGTTTTGTATATTTTATAACCCTTCAATCATTCTTCCTTCTAAGATGTTAGTCATAATATTCTAATCCACACTGATGGCATCTCTTATAATTGTAGACCCCACTCTTAGATGCCTAAATAATAATGAAAACGACTTACCCATACCTCAACATGACTCTCCACCTAAGTAATGAGAATATGAGACATATTTTGAGATTTAAAAAATAGTTGTTCATTATGCTGAGGATTGTAGAGAATTCCATATATTCTTAGCACAACAATATCTAAAAACTTTATTTTTGCCACTCTATTCAATTTGTCTTTTGCTTTTAAAGCATATTAATAACACTCTTCAAGTGTTATTGGACTTACCAAACTAATTTCATCCTAAAAATTATACCTTAATCCATTTAAATACCTTTAAATATTCTCCACATATTATTCCGCATGACCTAGTCTGATGGTCAACCTATAGAACTCTTTGGTATTCTCCTTGACACCCTTCTCCTTTTCCTTCAATTTTTTTAACTTCTTGAACAAGTTAGTTTGATAATCACTAGGAAAGAATTATTATTTTATTTTAAATACCATCCTATCCCAATATTTTATCTTTGCCTTACCTTTATTTTTTATTTCATCTTGTACATAGTTCCACCAAAGGGTTGCATGTCCTTTAAATTTTGTGTAGGAAAACTTCACTTTATTCTTATCATGTACATTTTCATTATCATAAAACTTATCTAGTTATGTGATATAATCAATAAATTATTCTCCATCAATTTTTATCTCATAATAAGGAGGTTCAATCTTTAGCTTTGACCGCTATTTCATCATGACCTTTAACAATCTATCAATTCCTTCATCTTCATGCTCTTCATCTTCTTTTGGTGCTTGTGGCTCTTCTTCCCTATCACTAACATGACCTATTATTTCTCATATTCTTTTATTTTCCTCTACTATTGTCAAACTTTAATCAAATCTTAGCCATAGATTCCTTAACTCTTCTAAAATTGCATCTCCTATCTGAATACTTGCTCTTCCACTTCATCTTAAATTCCTGCTAGGCATTTTATCTTACCAATAAAATTGAATATCAAAAAACAAATTTTAATCTTACCTCAAAGATAATAACCTCTTTAAATAATTTTTTCATCTATTCATTCTCCTATGATACCAATTTGATGTAGAGGGAGAGAGAGAAATAATCAATTTGAAACATTCTTTTTATAATATTATCTCCTTGTAGCCCTTCAAAATGACCAATCCTGATGGTTTTATAGAATCATAGGGATTATAATCAATATAATTCCAATTATATATACTCTTAATCCTATTATTTTTTATACAAAGTTTTATATTCTAGTTCTCAAGGGAAGTACATCAATTTACTATTGTACCTAACAAATTAGGCTTATTATTATAACCCTCCTAAGATACCTTTTTAGATGATTTGAACAATACACAAAGGTTCAGAGATAAATATTACATTTTTTAATACCAATTAAGGGATTACAACTCCATACCAAGTTTCATGAACTACATCATAAGGTAAATGCATTAACTCTACATGTCCTTTTTTTAAATATGTTTAATTAGGTCTCTTAACACTCAAGACTGAGTTTTTAATATATAACCCTACACACATGACAAATATATATATATATATATATATATATATATATATTCACATTTATCACACAAAAAATAGTAATAAATTAATTTTTAGGTTTTGAAACAAATTCTAACTATCTAAACCATGAAATGGTCAAAATTCTTAACTAGGTTTTCTACATAGGCCAAGAGGTCTATATTTGATTTTTTGAAGTGAAGATGAAAGTTTAAATGGATAAAATTATTTTTTAGTGTATTTTACACCCTCATATACCTTCCTAAATATTTATAATTATATGAAAATTTTCCAAAAAGACCAAACTTGCATGTTTGAAGAAATATGAACACTAGAAAGGACTGTATCTACTTATATGAAGTCTTGAATCTAATCTTGCACTTTTCAATCTACTCTAAGTAATAAAAGTAATGATATTCACAAAAAAAGGTTATAACATATTTATCCTTAATTTCCATTTTTGAAAACAATCCAAATCTAACTTCAGATAACTTAAACATCTTGGGTCTGAATGTAGAAAATAAAGTGTACCCAGATTAGATTGTATTGTACACTAAAGAATTCAACTTATAGGTTAATGTTAATAATACTATTATTTATTAAAGTATAATATAATAAATAATTAAAAAATAAAAATTATATTTTAATATCAAATAAATTGTCTTATAACATTCTCATATTCACTATTGTCAATTCTTTTAGCATAGTCATACACAAAAAAACATGGCAGACAGTCTTCTTATCAAAACCTTGATCTTTTATTAAAGTTTATTTCCATTTTCCACATTTTTCTCTTAAAAATGAGACTATATATCACACTCATATCCTGAAAAACATTAATAATCTCTTAATAATTCAAAAATACTTTTTTTAATCCTTTTTTGAATCATTGGTGTCAATACAAATAAATAGTCACATACAAAATTTTGTGTGACATGCAATGTTCTAAAATATTAATATTTTTTTATTATTATTTTTTTAATTTATTTCTTTCATAACCATATACATGCATAAATCAATGAGTCTACACACTCCCACACAACCTATATTACCGAAAAAATCTCTAACTACTTCTTCATTCCCTTCAAACACACTATTTTTGTACTCAAACTTGAGTTGTGTCTTAACAAAACTTAAGGCTTAAAAAAATGGTTATAAGTATAAATAAATTTTTTATGAAGTACCTAAATATTATTACACATTTTAAAAACAAATTTACATTCAAAATAACTTGAGATCCCATTGAAATTCTTAAGTAAATTTAGATTTTCAAAAGAATCCATTTTGGTAGGAAAACACAAAATGGGATCAAATTCAAATTTGAATTTATCCTAAGACCTATAACATATAAAAAAACACTATATTAAACCTCAATATTAGTATTATAACACAAAATACTATATAATCAAGCCAAAATTTGAACAAACTAGTTCCTACTAGATGATGCTCCGACATCATAAACCTACTCACAAGGATCCAGTTACTAAACCTAGGAAATCCTCTATTGATGAAAAACTACTTAAATACACTATAAATTATTTAATAACATATTTAGAACAAAATATTATTGATTAAAAACTTATAGAACCATAACCTCAACCTAGTTCTTTTATGCCTATGGAAAACTTCATTTCCCATAAAACTTGTATTAGTTATTCATGCTATAAATCTTATTTGAATTTATTAGAAGAATTTAAATCAATGCCTTGAAAAATTACCCTTATGAAATTAGTTCAAAATTCTCCTTATCACCATAAATCCATTATGCAACATTTCCTAGATATTGAATAACCACAATCTCATGATTGTGAATTCCCTTATAATGGTCCTCCACTTTCATAAGTTCATTTAATCAAAATAGTTTTTTTCATCCACAAAAGCCTATATAATTTTTTTAATCATTATGAAGCTAAAACAACCTCTTGAGAAGCACTGTTGTCCAAGCGAGATATTTAGGCATGAAAATTTCATTTATAGTTATCTATGCATTTACTTGAGTAGAGTTTTCCATTGAATTTTATGTTTTATTTTTTTAATAGCCCCCTTTGTGAGACAATAATTAGTGAGCACTAGATTTGATTTATTTTATGTATTATAGGCATTACTAGGTTTATTGTGAGGTGTCATTTGACTAAAAGATTTGGAATTCTATGTAATGGTGTTGTGTGATATGAGATCCTTTAGTTAAGTTTAGCAGATCCATATGGTTCATGTCCTCATATAAATAGTTATACAATTATTTATAGGTAAAAGTACCTTCTCTAAGCTTTGAAATAATTAAGTAATACATGTTGTAGATCCATCCTAGTTTATTTTACACATCATGCACTTTTGTCACCTCCATTGACTTCATTAAAACTCTTATATAATCTAGCTACAACCTTAAATCTACCCAAATTAAATGACAAGGCTATGATCAAATAAAAATTCCTCCCCTTGGTTGTGTTTGAATTCCCATCATGGTATTTAATTTCATACTATCTTATAATATACTACTTGGATGACATTGGACACATCGCATGAGATCCATTGCTTCTTTGTGTAAAATTTCCCCATAATAGTGTTTTATATAATATTAAATGAGACACTAATCTGTGTAACTTAAAATAATTAAAATAATGTGGTGTTTTTAAATTCCTATCCTTAAAACTTTGCCTAACATTCCCTTTCACAAAAATTAATGATTAAACTATCCCATCAGTTCTAACTAAGGTTACAATAGACACCCCAAACTTGTGGAAAACATAAATCCTAACCTATTAGAATATAATTATGATGAGCCTAATGATATTAGTCTCAAAATTAAAACATTCAATCTCCCTTATTATATTATCACTCAGTTACCCCCTTCTTTATAACCTCACTCTCACCAAAAGTTAATTAAGAAAATTATCACTTCAATGGTCTTGTCAAAATAATAAATTCCTCATTCTTTTTTGACCAATATATTAATTTATGCCTTCCATATCAATCTCCATAACTTGATTATAATGATGGATATTCTATAGATAACCCATTATTAACTGGTTATGATCAAGTTAATGATGTATAAATTATTCATTATCGATCATATTTACAGTATTTTTATGATTCTAATTTACATATACATAGTATTAAATTATTAACTATAATTCCTTCTCCTTATACTACACCCAACATTACTTACTATTATATTGATGTTTATAGGTATGAGATGGAGAAGGTACCATATTATTCCCATTATACTCTAGTCACTTCTTAACCTCTTCAAAGTATGTTCCTTGATCATGCCATGAGGTGACCATACTAGTTTTCCATATTTTATGACCCTTCAATCATTCTTCCTTCTAATATGTCAGCTACATTATTCTAATCCACACTAATGGCATCTCTTATAGTTTTAGACCCCACTCTTAAACACCTAAATAATAATGAAAATGACTTACCCATACCTCAACATGACTCTCCACCTAAGTAATGAGAATATGAGACATATTTTGAGATTTAAAAAATAGTTGTTCATTATGCTAAGGATTGTAGAGAATTCCATATATTCCTAACACAACAATATCTAAAAACTTCATTCTTGCCACTCTATTGAATTTGTCTTTTTCTTTTAAAGCATATTAATAACACTCTTCAAGTGTTTTTGGACTTACCAAACTAAGTTCATCCTAAAAATTATACCTTAATCCATTTAAATACCTTTAAATATTCTCCACATATTATTCCACATGACCTAGTCTGATGGTCAACCTATAGAACTCTTTGGTATTCTCCTTGACACCCTTCTCCTTTTCCTTCAAATTTTGTGACTTCCTGAACAAGTTAGTTTGATAATCACTAGGTAGGAATTCTTATTTTATTTCAAATACCATCCTATCCCAATATTTTATCTTTGCCTTACCTTTATTTTTTATTTCATCTTGTACATAGTTCCACCAAAGGGTTGCATGTCCTTTAAATTTTGTGTAGGAAAACTTCACTTTATTCTTATCATGTACATTTTTATAATCATAATACTAATCTAGTTATGTGATATAATCAATAAATTATTCTCCATCAATGTTTATCTCATAATAAGGAGGTTCAATCTTTAGCTTTGACCACTATTTCATCATGACCTTTAACAATCTATCAATTCCTTCATCTTCATGCTCTTCATATTCTTTTGGTGCTTGTGGCTCTTCTTCCCTATCACTAACATGACCTATTATTTCTCATCTTATTTTATTTTCCTCTACTATTGTCAAACTTTAATCAAATCTTAGCCATAGATTCCTTAACTCTTCTAAAATTGCATCTCCTATCTGAATACTTACTCTTCCACCTCATCTTAAATTCCTCCTAGGCATTTTATCTTACCAATAAAATTAACTATCAAAAAACAAATTTTAATCTTACCTCAAAGATAATCACCTCTTTAAATAATTTTTTCATCTATTCATCCTCCTATGATAACAATTTGATGCAGAGGGAGAAAGAAATAATCAATTTGAAACATTCTCTTTATAATATTATCTCCTTGTAGCCCTTCAAAATGACAAATCCTGATGGTTTTATAAAATCATAGGGATTATAATCAATATAATTCCAATTATATATACTCTTAATCCTTTTTTTTTTTACAAAGTTTTATATTCTAGTTCTCAAGGGAAGTACTTCAATTTACTACTATACCTAACAAATTAGGCTTATTATTATAACCCTCCTAAGATACCTTCTTAGATGATTTGAACAATACACAAAGGTTCAGAGATAAATATTACATTTTTTATTACCCATTAAGGGATTAAAACTCCATACCAGGTTTCATGAACTAGATCATAAGGTAAATGCATTAACTCTACATGTCCTTTTTCTAAATATGTTTAATTAGGTCTCTTAACACTCAAGACTGAGTTTTTAATATATAACCCTACACACATGACAAAAAACCAAATAAATTATTTATTCACATTTATCACACAAAAAAATAGTAATAAATTAATTTTTAGGTTTTGAAACAAATTCTAACTATCTAAACCATGAAATGGTCAAAATTCTTAACTAGGTTTTCTACATAGGCCAAGAGGTTTATATTTGATTTTTTGAAGTGAAAATGAAGGTTTAAATGGATAAAATTATTTTTTAGTGTATTTTACACCCTCATATACCTTCCTAAATATTTATAATTATATGAAAATTTTCCAAAAAGACCAAACTTGCATGTTTGAAGAAATATGAGCACTAGAAAGGACTGTATCTGCTTATATGAAGTCTTGAATCTAATCTTGCACTTTTCAATATACTCTGAGTAATAAAAGTAATGATATCCACAAAAATAGGTTATAAAATATTTATCCTTGATTTCCGTTTTTGAAAACAATCCAAATCTACCTTCAAATAACTTAAACATCTTGGGTCTGAATTTAGAAAATAAAGTGTACCCAAATTGGATTGTATTGTACGCTAAGGAATCCAACCTATAGGTTAATGTTAATAATACTATTATTTATTAAAGTATAATATAATAAATAATTAAAAAATAAAAATTATATTTTAATATCAAATAAATTGTCTTATAACATTCTCATATTCACTATTGTCAATTCTTTTAGCATAGTCATACACAAAAAAACATGGCAGACAGTCTTCTTATCAAAACCTTGATCTTTTATTGAAGTTTATTTCCATTTTCCACATCTGTGTCTTAAAAATGACACTATATATCACACTAATATCCTGAAAAACATTAATAATCTCTTAATAATTCAACAATACTTTTTTCAATCCTTTTTTGAATCATTGGTGTCAATACAAATAAACAGTCACATACAAAATTTTGTGTTACATGCAATGTCCTAAAATATTAACATTTTTTTATAATTATTTTTCTAATTTATTTATTTCATAACCTTATACATGCATAAATAAATGATTCTACACACTCCCACACAACCTATATTACCGAAAAAATCTCTAACTACTTCTTCATTCCCTTCAAACACACTATTTTTGTACTCAAACTTGAGTTGTGTCTTAACAAAACTTAAGGCTTAAAAAAATGTCTATAAGGGTAAATAAATATTTTATGAAGTACTTAAATATTATTACACATTTTAAAAACAAATTTACATTCAAAATAACTTGAGATACCATTGAAATTCTTAAGTAAATTTAAATTTTCAAAAGAATCCATTTTGGTAGGAAAACACAAAATGGGATCAAATTCAAATGTGAATTTATCCCAAGACCTTTAACATATAAAAAACACTATCTTAAACCTCAATATATGTATTATAACACAAAATACTATATAACCAAGCCAAAATTTGAACAAACTAGTTCCTACTAGATGATGCTCCTACATCATAAACCTACTCACAAGGATCCAGTTACTAAACCTAGGAAATCCTCTACTGATGAAAAACTACTTAAATACACTATAAATTATCTAATAACATATTTAGAACAAAATATTATTGATGAAAAACTTATAGAACCATAACCTCAACCTAGTTCTTTTATACCTATGGAAAACTTCATTTCTCGTAAAACTTGTATTAGTTATTCATCCTATAAATCTTATTGGAATTTATTAGAATAATGTAAATCAATGCCTTGAAAAATTACCCTTATGAGATTAGTTCATAATTCTCCTTATCACCATAAATCCCTTATGCAACATTTCCTAGATATTGAATAACCACAATCTCATGATTGTGAATTTCCTTCTAATGGTCCTCCACTTACATAAGTTCATTTAATCAAAATAGTTTTTTTCATCCACAAAAGCCTCTATAATTTTTTTTATCATTAAGAAGCTAAAACAACCTCTTGAAAAGCACTATTGTCCAAACGAGATATTTAGGCATGAAAATTTCATTCAAGGTAAATAATCTTAGCTCTTAGTCTTTGATTTTTTTCAATAGATATTGCACAAAGTGACATGTTGAATGTTTTAATCCTTTCTTATAGTTATCTATGCATTTACTTGAGTAGAGTTTTCCATTGAATTTTATGTTTTATTTTTTTAATATGCCCCTTTGTGAGACAATAATTAGTGAGCACTATATTTTATTTATTTTATGTATTATAGGCATTACTAGGTTTATTGTGAGGTGTTATTTGACTAAAAGATTTGGAACCCTATATAATGGTGTTGTGTGATATGAGATCCTTTAGTTAAGTTTAATAGATCCATATTGTTCATGTCCTCATATAAATAGTTATACAATTATTTATTGGTAAAAGTACCTTCTCTAAGCTTTGAAATAATTAAGTATTACAAGTTGTAGATCCATCCTAGTTTATTTTACACATCATGCACTTTTGTCACCTCCATTGACTTCATTAAAACTCTTATATAATCTAGCTACAACCTTAAATCTACCCAAATTAAATGACAAGGCTATGATCAAATAAAAATTCCTCCCCTTGGTTGTGTTTGAATTCCCATCATGGTATTTAATTTCATACTATCTTATAATATACTACTTGGATGACATTGGACACATTGCATGAGATCCATTGCTTCTTTGTGTAAAATTTACCCATAATAGTGTTATCTATAATATTAAATGAGACACTAATATGTGTAACTTAAAATAATTAAAAGAATCTGGTGTTTTTAAATTCCTATCCTTAAAACTTTGCCTAACATTCCCTTTCACAAAAATCAATGATTAAACTATCCCATCAGTTCTAACAAAGGTTACAATAGACACCCCAAACTTGTGGAAAACATAAATCCTAACCTATTAGATTATAATTATGATGAGCCTAATGATATTAGTCTTAAAATTAAAACATTCAATCTCCCTTATTATATTATCACTCAGTTACCCCCTTCTTTGTAACCTCATTCTCACCAGAAGTTAACTAATAAAATTATCACTTCAATGGTCATGTCAAAATAATAAATTCCTCATTCTTTTTTGACCAATATATTAATTTATGCCTTCCATATCAATCTCCATAACTTGATTATAATGATGGATATTCTATAGATAACCCATTATTAACTGGTTATGATCAAGCTAAGGATGTATAAATTATTCATTATCGATCATATTTACAATATTTTTATGATTATAATTTACATATACATAGTATTAAATTAGTAAATGTAATTCATTCTCCTTATACTACACCCAACATTACTTACTATTATATCGATGTTTATAGGTATGAGATGGAGAAGGTACCATATTATTCCCATTATACTCTAGTCATTTCTTAGCCTCTTCAAACTATGTTCCTTGATCATGCTATGAGGTGACCATACTAGTTTTTCATATTTTATGACCCTTCAATCATTCTTCCTTCTAATATGTCAGCTACATTATTCTAATCCAAACTAATGGCATCTCTTATAGTTGTAGACCCTACTCTTATATGCCTAAATAATAATTAAAATGACTTAACCATACCTCAATATGACTCTCCACCTAAGTGACATGAATATGAAACACATTTTGATATTTAAAAAATAGTTTTCATTATGCTAAGGATTGTCGAGCATTCCATATATTCCTAGCACAACAATATCTAAAAACTTTATTCTTTCCACTCTATTCAATTTGTCTTCTTCTTTCAAATCATATTGATAACACTCTTCAAGTGTTCTTGGACTTACCAAACTAAGTTCATCCTAAAAATTATACGATAATCTATTTAAATACCTTGCAATATTATCTACATTATTCCACATGACCTAGTCTGATGGTCAACCTATAGTGATCTTTGGTATTCTCCTTGACAGCCTTCTCCTTTTGCTTCAAATTATATAACTTCTTGAAAATTTTAGTTTTATAATCACTAGGTATGAATTTTTGTTTCATTTTAGATACTATCCTATCCCAATATTTTATCTTTGCCTTACCTTTATTTATTATTTCATCTAGTACATAGTTTAACAAAAGGGTTGCATGTACTTTTAATTTGGTGCCAACAAAATTAAATTTATTCTCATCATGTACATTTTCATAATCATAATAATTATCTATTTATGTGATATAATCAATAAATTATTCTCCATCAAGTTTTCTTGCATAATTAGGAGGTTCAATCTTTAGCTTTGACCACTATTTCATCATGACCTTTAAATATCTATCAATTCCTTCATCATCATGCTCTTCATTTTCTTTTGGTGTTTTTGGATCTTCTTCCCTATCACTAACATCCCATATTATTTCACCTCTTCTTTTATTTTAATCAAATCTTAGCCTTAGATTCCTTAACTCTTCTAAAATTGCATCTCCTATCTGAATACTTGTTCTTCCACCACATCTTAAATTCCTCCTAGGCATTTTATCTTACCAATAAAACTAACTATCAAAAAACCAATTTTACTCTTACCTAAAATATAATCACCTCCTTAAATATTATTTTCGTCTATTCATCCTCTTATGATACTAATCTGATGCAGAGGGAGAGAGAGAAACAATCAATTTGAAACATTCTTTTTATAATACTATTTCCTTATAGCCCTTTAAAATGACAAATCCTAATGGTATTATATAATCATAGGGATTAAAATCAATCAAATTCATATTATATATACTCTTAATCCTATTATTGTTTTTTACAAAGTTTTATATTCTAGTTCTGAAGGGAAGTACTTCAATTTGCTACTGTACCTAACAAATTAGGCTTATTATTATAACCCTCCTAAGATACCTTTTTAGATGATTTGAATAATAAACAAAGGTTAAAATATAAATATGACATTTTTTATACCCATTAAGGGCTTACAACTCCATACCAAGTTTCATGAACTAGATCATAAGGTAAATGTATTAACTCTACATGTCCTTTTTCTAAATATGTTTAATTAGGCCTCTTAACACTCAAGACTTAGTTTTTAATATATAACCCTACACACATAACAAGAAACCAAATAAATTATTTATTCACATTCATTACCTAAAAAAATATCACCAAATTAATTTTTAGGGTTTGAAATAAAGTATAACTATCTAAACCATGAAATGGTCAAAATGCTCAACAAGGTTTTCTACATAGGCCAAGAGGTGTATATTTGATTTTTTGAAGTGAAAATGAAGGTTTAAATGGATAAAATTATTTTTTATTGTATTTTAAACCCTCATATACCTTCCTAAATATTTATAATTATATGACAAATTTACAAAAAGACCAAACTTGCATGTTTGAAGAAATTTGAGCACTATAAATGACTGTATCTACTTATATGAAGTACTGAATCTAATATTTCAGTTTTCAATCTACTCTAAGTAAAAAGACTAATTATATTCATAAAAAAAGGTTATAAAATAGTTATCCTTGATTTCCATTGTTAAAAACAATCCAAATCTACCTTCAAAGAACTTAAACATCTTGGGTTTGACTATAGAAAATAAAGTGTACCCAGATTAGATTGTATTATATGCTAAGGAATTCAACCTATAGGTTAATGTTAATAATAATATTATTTATTAGAGTATAATATAATAAATAATTAAAAAATAAAAATAATATCTTAATATCAAATAACTTGTCTTAAAACATTATCATATTCACCATTGTTAGTTCTTTTAGCATAGTCATACACAAAAAAACATGGCAGACAGTCTTCTATTCAAAACCTTGATCTTTGATTCAAGTTTATTTCCATTTTACACATATGTCTCTTAAATATGAGACTATATATCACACTCATATCCTCCAAAAATGAATAATCTCTTAGGAATTCAACAATACTTTTTTCAATCCTTCTTTGAATCATTGGTGTCAATACACATAAATAGTCACATATAAAATTTTGTGTTGCATGAAATGTCCTAAAATATTAATTTTATTATTATTATTTATCTAATTTATTTATTTCATAACTTTATGCATTTATAAATCAATGAGTCTACACACTCACACAGAACCTATATTATCAAAAAAAATCTTTAACTACTTCTTCATTCCCTTCAAACACACTTTTTTTGTACTCAAAATTGAGTTGTGTCTTAAAAAAATTAAGGCTTAAAATGGGTAAATAAATTTTTTATGAATTACATAAATATTATTACACATTTTAAAAACAAAATTACATTCAAAATAACTTGAGATACCATTGAAATTCTTAAGTAATTTTGAATTTTCAAAAGAATCCATTTTGGTAGGGAAACATAAAATGGGATAAAATTAAAATGTGAATTTATCATAAGACATATAACATATACAAAAAACTATATTAAACCTCATAATATGTATTATAACAAAAAACACTATATAACCTAGCCAAAATTTGAACAAACTAGTTCCTACTAGATGATGCTCCTACATCATAAACCTACTCACAAGGATCCAGTTACTAAACCTAAGAAATCCTCTACTGATGAAAAACTACTTCAATACACTACAAATTATTTAGTAATATATTTAGAACAAAATATTATTGATGAACAACTTCTAGAACCATAACCTCAACCTAGTTCTTTTATGCCTATAGAAAACATCATTTCCCATAAAACTCATATTAGTTATTTATACTATAAATATGATTGGAATTTATTATAATAATTTAACTCAATGCATTGAAAAATTACCCTTATGAAATTAGTCCTAAATTCTCCTTATCACCATAAATTCCTTATTCAAGAATTACTAGATATTTAATAACCACAATCTCATGAATGTGAACTCCCTTCTAATGTTCCTCCACTTACATAAGTTCATTTAATCAAAATAGTTTTTATCATCCACAAAACTCTCTATAGTTTTTTTTTATCATTACGAAGCCACAAAAACCTCTTTCAAAGCACCATTATCCAAGGGAAATATTTAGGCATGAAAATTGCATTCAAGGTAAGTATTCCGAACTCTTACTATTTGATTTTTTTCAATAGATATTGCACAAAGTAACATGTTGAATGTTTTATTCCTTTTTTAGAGTTATATATACATTTACTTGAGCAGAGTTTTCCTTTAAATTTTATGTTTTATGTTTTTAATATCCCCCTTTGTGACACAATCTTTAGTGAGCACTAGATTTGATTTATTTTATGTTTTATATGCATTACTAGGGTTATTGTGAGGTGTTACTTGACTAGAAGACTTAGAATCCTCTGTAATGGTGTTGTGTGATATAATATACTTTAGCTAGGTTTAGCAGATCCATATTGGTCATGTCCTGATAAAAATAGTTATATAATGAGTTATTGGTAAAATTTCCTTTTTTGAGCTTGGAAATCATTAAGTAGTACAAGTTGTAGATCTATCCTAGTTTATTTCACACATCATGCACTTGTGTCACCTATATTGACTTCATTAAAAATCTTATATAATCTAGCTATAACATTAAATCTACAAAAATTAAATGGAAAGGCTATGATCAAATAAATATGCATCCCCTTGGTTGTGTTTGAATTCCCATCATGGTATTTAATTTCATACTATCCTATAACATATCACTTGGATGACATTGGACACATCGCATGAGATCCATTGCTTCTTTTATATCCCAGTGTGTAAAATTTCCCCATAATAGTGTTATATATAAGAGTAAATGAGACACCAATCCTTATAACTTAAAATAATTCAAAGAATGTGGTGTTTTTAAATTCCTAGCCTTGAACCTTTGCCTAACATTCCCTTTCACAAATATCAATGATTAAACTATCCCATCAGTTCTAACTAAGGTTATAATAGACACCCCAAACTTGTGGAAAACATAAATGCTAACCTATTAAATTTTAATGATGACGAGCCTAATGATATTAGTCACAAAATTAAAACATTTAATCTCACTCATAGTATTATCACTCGATTACCCCTTCTTTGTAACCTCATTCTCACCAGAAGTTAACTAAGAAAATCATCACTTCAATAGTCATGTCAAAATAATAAATTACTCATTTTTTTACCAATATATTAATTTATTCATTCCATATCAAATTCCATAACTTGATTATAATGATGGGTATTATTTAGATAACCCATTATTAACTGGTTATGATCAGGCCAAAGATGTATAAATTATTCATTATTGATCTTATTTACAATATTTTTATGATTCTAATTTAGATATACATAGTATTAAATTATTCAATGTAATTCCTTCTCCTTATACTACACCTAACATTACTTACTATTATATTGATGTTTATAGGTATGAGATGGAGAAGGTACCATATTATTCCCATTATACTCTAGTGACTTCTTATCCTCTTCAAAGTATGTTCCTTGATCATTCCATGAGGTGACCATACTAGTTTTCCATATTTTATGACCCTTCAATCATTATTCCTTATAAGATCTCAGCCACATTATTTTAATCCACACTAATGGCATCTCTTATAGTTGTAGACTGCACTCTTAGATGCCTAAATAATAATGAAAATGACTTACCCATACCTCAACATGAGTCTCCACCTAAGTGATGAGAATATGAGACATATTTTGAGATTTAAAAAATAGTTATTTATTATGCTAAGGATTGTCGAGCATTTCATATATTCCTATTACAACAATATCTAAAAACTTTATTCTTGCCATTGTGTTCAATTTGTCTTCTGATTTTAAAGCATATTGATAACACTATTCAATTGTTATTGGACTTACCAAACTAATTTCATCCTAAAATTATACCTTAATCCATTGAAATACCTTAGAATATTCTCCACATATTATTCCACATGACCTAGTCTGATGGTCAACCTATAGAACTCTTTGGTATTCTCCTTGACACCTTTCTCCTTTTGCTTCAAATTATGTAACTTCTTGAGCAAGTTAGTTTGATAATCACTAGGTAGGAATTTTTATTTCACTTTAGATACCATCTTATCTCAATATTTGATCTTTGCCTTAGCTTTATTTTTTATTTAATCTTGTACATAGTTCCACCAAAGGGTTGCATGTCCTTTTAATTTGGTACAAGAACACTTCACTTTATTCTCATGATGTAAATTTTCTTAATCATAATACTTATCTAGTTATGTGATATAATCAATAAATTATTCTCCATCAAGTTTTCTTGCATAATTAGGAGGTTCAATGTTTAGCTTTGACCACTATTTCATCACAACCTTTAACAATCTATCAATTCCTTCATCTTCTTTTGTTTCTTGTGGCTCTTCTTACCTATCACTAACATCCCCTATTATTTATCATCTTTTTTTACAAATATTAGTCATAGATTCCTTAACTCTTCCAAAATTGCATCTCCTATCTGAATACTTGCTCTTCCACCTCATCTTAAATTCCTCCTAGGCATTTTGTCTTACAAATAAAAATGACTATAAAAAAACCAATTTTACTCTTACCTCAAAGATAATCACCTAATTAAATATTTTTTTCATCTATTCATCCTCCTATGATACCAATCTGATGCAGAGGGAGAGAGAGAAACAATCAATTTGAAACATTCTTTTTATAATACTATCTCCTTGTAGCCCTTCAAAAAGACAAATCCTAATGGTTTTATAGAATCATATGTATTCAAATCAATCTAAGTCATATTAAATATACTCTTATTATTTTTTTTTTACAAAGTTTTATATTCTAGTTCTCAAGGGAAGTACTTCAATTTACTGCTATACCTAACAAATTAGGCTTATTATTATAACCCTCCTAAGATACCTTTTTAGGTGATTTGAATAATACACAAAGGTTAAAATATAAATATGATATTATTTTATACCCATTAATTTCTTATAAATCCATACCATGTTTCATGAACTAGATCATAAGGTAAATGCATTAACTCTACATGTCCTTTTTCTAAATATTTTTAATTAGGTCTCTAAACACTCAAGACCAAATTTTTAATATATAAACCTACACACATGAAAATAAACCAAATAAATTGTTTATTCACATTTATTACATAAACAAATAGTATCAAATTAATTTTTAGGGTTTGAAACAAAGTCTAACTATCTAAACCATGAAATGGTCAAAATGCTCAACGAGGTTTTCTACATAGGCCAAGAGGTGTATATTTGATTTTTTGAAGTGAAAATTAATGTTTAAATGGATAAAATTATTTTGTATTGTATTTTACACCCTCATATACCTTCCTAAATATTTATAATTATATGAAAAAATTACAAAAAGACCAAACTTGAATGTTTGAAGAAATCTGAGCACCAGAAAGGACTGTATCTACTTATATGAAGTCTTGAAAATATTACACTTTTCAGTCTACTCTGAGTAATAAAATTAATTATATTCATAAAAAAAGGTTAATAAAATATTTATCCTTTATTTCCATTTTTTAAAACAATCCAAATCTATGTTCAAGGAACATAAACATCTTGGGTATGACTGTATAAAATAAAGTTTACCTAGATTGGATTGTATTGTATGCTAAGGAACTCAACCTATAGGTTAATGTTAATAATCATATTATTTATTCAAGTATAATATAATAAATAATTAAAAAACACAAATAATATTTTAATATCAAATAACTTGTCTTAAAGCATTCTCATATTCACTATTGTTAATTCTTTTAGCATAGTCATACACAAAAAAAACATGGTAAATAGTCTTGTTATCAAAACCTTGATCTTTTATTGAAGTTTATTTACATTTTCCACATATTTATCTTAAAAATCAGACTATATATAACACTAATATCCTCCAAAACATTAATAAGCTCTTAATAATTCAACAATACTTTTTTCAATCCTTCTTTGAATCATTAGTGTCAATAGACATAAATAGTCACATACAAATTTTTGTGTTACATGCAATGTCCTAAAGTATTGATATTTATTATTATTATTTCTATAATTTATTTCTTTCATAACCTTATACATGCGTAAATTAATGAGTCTACACACTCCCACATTACCTATATTACCTAAAAACTCTCTAACTACTTCTTCATTCCCTTCAAACACACTATTTTTGTAATCAAACTTGAGTTGTGTCTTAACCAAACTTAAGGATTAAAAAACATGGTTAGAGGGGTAAATAAAAAATTTATTAAGTACCTCAATATTATTACACATTTTTCAAAAAAAAAATTACATGCAAAATAACTTGAGATACTATTGAAATTCTTGAGCAAATTTGAATTTTCAAAAGAATCCAATTTGGCAGGAAAACACAAAATGGGATCAAATTCAAATGTGAATTTATCCTAAGACCTATAAAATATACAACACACTATATTAAACCTTATAATATGTGTTTTAAAACAAAATAATATATAACCAAGCCAAAATTTGAATAAACTAGTTCCTACTAGATGATGCTCCTACATCATAAACCTACTCACAAGGATCTAGTTATTAAACCTAAGAAATCCTCTACTGATGAAAAACTACTTAAATACACTAAAAATTCTTTATTAACATATTTAGAAAAAAAATTTATTGATGAACAAGTTCTAGAACCATAACCTCAACCTAGTTCTTTTATGCCTATTGAAAACTTCATTTCCCATAAAACTTGTATTAGTTATTCATCCTATAAATATCATTGGAATTTATTATAAGAATATAAATCAGTGCCTTGAAAAATTAACCTTATGAAATTAGTCCAAAATTATCCTTATCACCATAAATTCCTTATGCAACAATTACTAGATATTTAATAACCACAATCTCATGATTGTGAACTCCCTTCTAATGGTCGTCCACTTACATAAGTTCATTTAATCAAAATAGTTATTTTCATCAACAAAACCCTCTATAGTTTATTTTATCATTATTAAGCCAAAACAACCTATTGAAAATCACCATTGTCCAAGGGAGATATTTAGGCATGAATAGTTCATTCAAGGTAAGTATTCCTAACTCTTACTCTTTGATTTTTTTCAATAGATATTGCACAAAGTAACATGTTGACTGTTTTAATCTTTTCTTTAAGTTATCTATACATTTAAATGAGTAGAGTTTTCCTTTGCATCTTATGTTTTATTTTTTTAATATCCCCCTTTGTGACACAATATTTAGTGAGCACTATATTCTAATTATTTTATGTATTATAGGCATTACTAGGGTTATTGTGAGGTGTTACTTGACTAGAATATTTGGAACCCTCTATAATGGTGTTGTGTGATATGAGATCCTTTAGTTAGGTTTAACATATCCATATTGGTCATGTCCTAATATAAATAGTTATACAATGAGTTATTGGTAAAATTACCTTCTCTGAGCTTGGAAATCATTAAGTAGTACAAGTTGTAGATCCATCCTAGTTTATTTCACACATCATGCACTTGTGTCACCTCCATATAATTCATTAAAACTCTTATATAATATAGCTACAAACTTAAATCTACCCAAAGTAAATGACAAGGCTATGATCAAATAAAAATGCCTCCCCTTAGTTGTGTTTGAATTCCCATCATGGTATTTAATTTCATACTATCCTATAACATATTACTTGAATGACATTGGACACATCACATGAGATCAATTGCTTATTTTATATCCCATTTTTTATAATTTCCCCATAATAGTGTTATATATAAAAATGAGACACTAATCCTTAGAACTTAAAACAATTCAAAGAATGTGGTGTTTTCAAATTCCTAGCCTTGAACCTTTGCCTAACATTCCCTTTCATATATTAGCATTTGTGAGCACATATTTGTGTCATATCATATTATTATTCGCATTTTCATGTGTTCATATTTGATATTTACATGTCATTATATGCATTTTTGGTGCCTTATTGTTTATATCTCACTTGTATTTAAGTTATTTTTCAACACTTTACTTTCCAACATTTACTTTACACTTATAATATCATTTTTACACCATTGTTTCTTAAATTTGATACTTAATTTAAAACTTTGTTTTAACATTAAAACTTGACTAACACATTTTTGTATTCTTTATTATTATTTGATTTTGTCTCTTTGTGATAATTTAAATAAACAATTTTTATTCCCCCTCTATTAGGATGATCACTACTTTCATTATTATTATGATAGGTCTTTTGTAGGAGAATAGCATCCTAGTGACTTAAATATAATGATAGCCCAAGCCACTTTCATGATATTTCCTTCCACCTTTATAATTAGATATAAGTATACTCATCATTGTACCACATATTACATGGATGTATCTTATATTATCCCCATATTCCCTTTATTTACTTTCATTTGAGGCACACATAGATCAATTTTTATAGTACACATATACTTTTGGATAAGTCTAGGAATTTTAGACACGTTGGTATTTTGGTACTCTTCTATAGTGACCAAGTGTAGGCCCTCTTGTGTTCATCACTTTTTTCACTTATGATTGGTTTTCCAAATCTGTATGGAAGAGAAAAAGAAAAATCCATAAAAGGTAATTACAATCTTAAAATTCAAACTATACCAAAATACATGGTCTTCATTTGGTACATCTCCTATCCTAGTTAAATATTAAACTTCATAGTTAGCCTCATGATAGATCTAAGGTCCATTATGGTGTGGTAGGCTAATAGACTAGGATAGGAGGTATTATTTTATCATATAGTTTTACCTAATTTATCATACAAGCACCCAATATTTGTAGTATATTAAAGACTCTATAATGGATCCTAAGGAATGGGAAACACATTATGTGAATGTAGGACCATTTTAATTTTCATACATATGATCCTTCATGGAATGATATAAGTACTTCACTAGACAACCCAAGCTTTGTGTTTTCTATTCAAAGTATCTTAGGTCCTTGATGTTAATAGTTTTTAAAATTTACACACTTGTCTATTATGTCTCATCATTGTTAAGTATTTACACATCACCCATGTGAAACCTCACACTTATTATTTACTTCATATTATACCCTATATTCCCCTTAATGGATGTCACTTTTTTAGCTGATCACATCCCTAATCATTTCTCATATTTGACACCCCTTGGTTTTCATTTTTTGAGTTGCAGTGTAAGACCTTGGAGAGGACCAAACTTTCTTTACAAAATAATCATGTTCCCTTACATTACATTATATCATAAGAACTAAGATTGAGTTTTCACTTATTTAGAGCTTCATCTTATTTTCATTGATTATTTGTTATTTTTATTTGCATTTTTGTCATTCATTGATATTTCACTTACATTTGAGTCTATCATTTATTTATTTACAGTGTTTTACATATCTCATATTTTTTGGTATGTTTTACATTAATTTGTACCATTTATATTACATTATGTTTATCACTCTACTCATGACCTTTTAATATTTCATTTTTCATTATTTTTAACCATACATTTGCTCACATTTGATAGAAAATAATAAAACATACATCATTTATTTTCCCAAAGCATAAGATATCATAAAAACATGTGTTAGAAATAAAATACTTCTATAAATAACATCCATGAGTCATATTGAAATGCGCGCGCGCGAGCGCACACACACACACACACACACACACACACACACACACACACACACACACACACACACACACACACACACACACACACACACACACACACACACACACACACACACACACACACACACACACACATAATGGTTCAATATTTTGTATATCTTCATACAGAATGATATAACCTAGCATTAAAATAGCTTTCAGGTTGAGTTCCACACCATCCATCTAGTAGAGGACATTATAAAATTCCCATAGAGGATTGTGAATACCCTCTTTTTTGACTCTAATATAGGGGTTACATATATGATCTTATACCCTAGAACTACCCCTATAAATTTACCACCTAGGCCTATAATATCACAAGTTGACCAACTATATCCAAATAAGCAACTCTCTCATGACCCAACACCTTCCATGCCTATATCTCTCCTTGGCCCACTCTTGATGGTGCTAAAACCTAGAATCCATATAAAAATATTTGTATATCTTAGTAAGCTACCCTAACCAACATAAACCAACTCTCATACTCCTAAGTATAAGGTACCAATACATTAATCAACTATGTATTATCATGTTATGGTAAAATGGCATCTAGGATATCATGGTGGGTAGTCTCCACCATAGTCCTCTATTAGGCCTCCTATATCTTAGTGACTATAAAATGAAACTAAAATAACATCAGACCCTATATATAATCAAAATCTTATATATATCAATCTAACATACATACATACATACATACATACATACATACATACATACATACATACATATATATATATATATATATATATATATATATATATATATATATATATATATAATGTAATAAAATAAGATAAACACATCTTACTCACCCAAATAAGTACCATCATCTTGGTCACCTAATACCTCTTGGGTGTCATGACTCTGAGGTTTAAAACCTCTATACTACCCTAGTTGGATGACATAAGCATATCATTCCCTACTACATATTTTTGTAATATAATCCATTTAAGTGTTGGTTGGGCCATAATATCCACATACTAAAATATAAGTAATGGTTATGGTCATGGTTGAGATCACACATGTCAATGCATCCACAATTATATAGGAGGTTTTTCCTATGCTTGATACTACTACTGACCAAATACTACTTCTCATATTATTGTAGTGTGATGTAGTCATTACCACCTCCATTTTCATATCACCACCCTAGGATGATGAGGTCATATAAATAGTACCTTGGTATGTATGCCTCAACCTCCCACACCATGCCCCTTCCTCACATGATGAGCCCAATATGTTGGGACTAATAAAAGAGTTTTTAGGTGTGGAAACCTAAACTAAACATGTACATGATAACGTGTTTGAGTTTTTATCCACTATGATTAGTTCCTTGTGATTCTTATTTGTTCGTGTGCCTACATAGGGGGTGGTTATGATGATCAGACATATATAGTGCCCAAATATATCTTCCAAATGATCTACCCACATTGCACTATCTACAATGTTGGTGCATGAGCAATAGGACACATAGTGTGATTATTTTCCCACCTTCATAATCTTGGGATGGCATTGTCCATAACATGGGCAAACCCTATTAGTCTATACATAGGAAAATGTTCATAAATATAGATCCCTAAGAGAATAATAGGCCCCATAGTATAATGTCCTCTTGAAAAAATGTTGTACAAATCAATCACTAACTATACCCAAATCATCAAACCTAAATCAAACAATGTGCCATGATCTAACATAGACTAGAACATGTTTATAATATACAATGTAACTCTCCCATATGACTTATGATAGATCATGCGAGTTATCATAAGTCTAATAATCACCTTTTAGATATATAAAATGATAGATAAATATACATAAAATAAACTAATGGATAACCATCACTCATTATACCTCTCTAAAAATATAGCCCACAAAAATCATGTCTTTCTTTCATCATATGAATCTAGGTTATTTCATACCAATAGTGTGACCATAACAGGTAAGCCTAGGAGAGTATAAACATCTTATAACATAATACCCACATTAATGGTGTCCCCATCCACCACCCAATAGAAGGTATTAGTTATTAATTCACATGCTTATAATAACATGACAACTAAATCTTCATTGATCAAGCCACTCCATCTCCATAATCTAGTTGAACTTAAGTGTAGTGAAATGATCTTGAGTGACTATCGATAACCACTCCAGTAAATATGGTAACCATATATCATCTATTAGTATCCATAGTCTTTGACACACATAAAAATATCAAATAATAGAGCAAAAATTAGGGATATATCCAAAACCTAAAATAAACTAGACATAAAACAATAAAATCACTTTTTATTTCAAATTAATTACTTCATCAATCTTGTACCTTACTACATTGACTATCTTATTTTATAGACTATATCAATCATGAAACTACTACATAATCCATATATAATTCAACATAATATCATCCATGACATATTATATTAACATTTTTCCTATATTACATCAGCCTACACACACACACACACCATCAACCATCTCTAAAAACTATTATACACCATCAACCATTTGTTCAACTACATCAGCTAGGATAACTTTGGATGCCATTGACCATAACATATCACATTTTTTGATATACTACTTTTATATTATATTGACCATTTTATATAGAATTGGCCTAAATTGATTAAACAATATTGGCCAACTTAGATTTTATAATCAAGATTAATTATGCTAATCATTCAACTATATCAGCTTACCAATACCATTCAGACTACATAATAATTTTTTTATGCCATAGTAAATACCCTTGACCAAAATTTTATTTTTTAATCCCCAACCCATTTCCCATATTAATTTTAACTCTAAACCTATGATTTTTGAGGTGAATTCCACTACATATATTTCCCTAGCACCTACTTTTCCTAATCTATTTCATTTTTATCCAAAATGCTATAAATTAACAATTATTGAAACTCATACCTTACCACACCAGATACAATAGTGATATGCCAAACTCTTGTCTACATCCTCATGCATCGGCCATCATATGTCATTTTTATATATTTTTAAAATGTGTAAATGAATAGTTTATTACTCTAATATAGTTAAAAAGTTGAATTTTTCATCCTTTAGTTATTTACCAAGAAATTCTTTATTTTTGTCATATCTTTGTTTCCATATGTCCTTTTCATAAACTAAAAAAATACTTAGAGTCCTAGTGATATATACAATTTTCAAATTCTAACTAAAAAATACCTTAGAGTCTTAGTGAGAATATCATTTTTCAGGACTGACTCTTTCTGTACACATTGGGCACATATCATCATCTACTACACACATAGCCTCTTTTCAACATCAATATGTTAGGTGAAGGCATGTCATTATAGTTTATTTATTTTCACTTATTTTACACTTTATAATGCATTTACATATCTCAATTTCTTTCTATTTGTTGGTTTCTTTCCCAAATCACCATCCCATGTTATACTTTGGTGATATGTGATGAGCTATAGGTGGGGCATATGTATACACATAATATTTCTAAACTGTATCATTTACTAAAACTTTGTCTCTTACATAAACATGTAAAATTTTAATCTCTCTATATCTATGCCTTAAAGGTTACACTAGGAAAGTGGTGGGAAGACTGATGGTGCTTTATGAGAGACAATGTTATTTGTTTATCCCTACATCCATTCTATATTAGCTATATTTTATCCCCTAATCTATCTATTTCTACCTAGTATCCTATAACTATGTATATACCTATATTTTCCTAATTTTTTAGCTCATTCAATGTAGTTATAATAGTTATCCATCCTATCCCAACTACATAAATTAGATTGATGTAATTTTGAATATTTTAGCGCATGTTTCATAATTAGGTTAACGTGACTAAACTAGTTTGAGGTTAATCTTCCCATTTATGAATAAATTGAATTGGTCAATATCATCAAATTAATATTTGGTATTTATTAGGATCTTTCACCATTATAAATAAAATATTCCATTTAAATCTAATAGAGGAACATTCATTTTCAATTTCTATTTCTCACACTTCCAACCTAAATTTACAATTGGAAGAGTCATTGCTTAGATCTTGTATTGGAGAGAGAAGATTATATTGTGAAGTCTTAGATGAAATATGAGGAGTTATTTTATCATAGATATTAAGTAATGTATTGATATCTTTACAACCACAAAAATATCTTACAAAGCATGATTGGCCAAGGGGGAGATTAAGGCTCGATATGTTTTATCTAAGGTAAGTATATTCTAACTCTAGTTATTTCCTTTTGATAGAAAAAGTTTAATAATTTATTGTTTGATCAATGTATATCTCCTTGTTTGAATTATATTTACACTTAAAATTTATGTGGCTATAGGATTATTCAAAATTTGCATCTATCTACCTTATGTATTTTAGGTCCCCATTTGCCTACATGACTCCTTGCCCATTTTAATCTATTTATAATCCTTTCATTTACTTACATTTATTGATTTCAATTTTTTATTACTCACTAAATAGAGACCTATTTATGTCTATTGCATTATGTTGATTTCCTAGAGGCTTTGTAACCCTTTCTTTTAGCACTATGTTATAGGTGTTCCCCATGTTAGGTTTGATAGATCAATTTGTCATATCATAAATTCATTAAGTATCATTGGGATCTACTTGATTTACCTTCTATGATTGTATATTTAGATAGGATAGTTACAAGTCAATCCTATCTCATTGCATATAGCTTCATCTTATTGGCCCAGGCACTTAGAGTGTTAAAATCCATTATGTGAAGCACAAGGCTGAGGGATAGCTTAGGTATTACAAACAAAATTATTAAATTATCTTATGCTCCTAGAGTGTGAAAAATATGAATATAAAATATAATCACTAAAACATAAGTTAAATCAATCATAAAATAATGATAATTTTAGGGTTTAAGCATCAATGTTAGTTAAATAGTTCAAAATGTTCCATGCACATTTATGACAAGCCAACCACCATAGGTTCATAATTAAAATAGATTATATGATTGTGTCACTTATGACATACACTTAAAGTGTATAAATCATTATAAAATACTTAATTAATATAGTGAAAACTTATTAAAATACACTAATTAGAGTTTAATTTAACTTAATAAAAAATCCTTCAAAATCACTCTTAATTACTTTCACCAAAATTAACTCATTAATTTCAAATAATCTGGGGGGTCTCCAACTATGATAAGAATTTGGGGTGTGTTGTTTAAAAAAAATGGTAACTTTGCAAGGAAAACATTTTTTATGTTTATAATTTAGAATCTTTGGTTTAATTTTGAACATCAATAAACCATGAAAGAAATTCATATTTTTCAAAGGAGGCTAAACTTTAAATTTAGCCTTATCACATAACATACTAATATTTAACATCTAAAAGGATTAATACGTGTAGGTAAAAAAATTCATAGACCTTTTCCTTTAATTTTTTTTAATAGCTATAGAATAATGGTTGTGACCCCAAACTTTTTAGATAGGTAATTTTATTTTGATCTTCTTTGAATATTTCAGATTACTTACTCTCTTTGGATTTACTTTATTTTCTCTTAAATTAGGAGCTAATGTATCCAAGGTATAAGGCTTTTTTAATAAAATCTTAACCTCATAGGGTGTTTTCATTGTTATCCATATATGTCAATGAATTACTTAATATGTTAAATGTGCAGTGATAACCCCTATTATATTAAATTTTTCTTAATAAATATGATAATTTTGATTTTAATTTTTAGTCTTCTAATAAAAATATAAAATAATCAATCATGGCATTGATGAGTATCCAAAATTCACTCAGCTTTCTTGAATCCATTACATCTTGCAAGTGATTCAATTATTTTTTTGACAATATGAAAGTGACTATTTATCTCAATGTTTGGATCCTAAATAAATTTAAAGTTACTTGTGGAAGAACTTTAGTTTCTCTTCTTAGGTTATTTTCAAGACTTGTTATTCTAAATTATCAAAATAAACTAAGCTAAAAGTGAATAAAATGAAACTAAATTAGTGAAAACCAAATAATTAATTTAATATAATATAACATATGAAACTAAAATGCAAGCATGAAAAATAAAAGACAAAATTAAACTTACCTATCTTACCCTAATTATACACTAAAACTCATAGTCTATCAGATATTGATAAAGATGGAACAATAGAGAAGTAGTTTTTTAAGTATTACCCATGCACTTTTAAAGATAAATAATTTATTTTAAAGTCTTTCAATCTAAAATCATTATGTCCCAAAATATCTCAAATCTGGTATGGACCAATACAAAGAGGGTCTAGATTGGAATGCTAAACATTTTTATCATGTAATTTTTCCCATAACAAGACCGAGTTTAAATTTTTGAAAGCCTTGATCTTTTCTATTTTATCAAGCCATATTTTCATATTGTCTTGATTCCTACTAAACTTTTGTAATGTTTCATCAAGTGCATCTTTCATTTCAAGAATGTTTAGTACACTTTATTTCACATAGTCATCTTCTCCTATATATTCTTGTGTGAATGTATAAGTGGAGATTTTTAGAGTAATGGGAAACACATGGTCATATACATACACAAGCATAAATAGAGATGTTTTTAGAGCTTGTTTATGTTTGAGCACTCAACCATGACACCCCTTCCCCATCTATATAGGTGATCTTATATATTTAGGGAGGTCAAGGGGAGGCATACCATATCTAATATATATGATGTTGAATCTACTCTATATAATGATCCTTATAGTTCAAGTGATAATTGAATTGAATATTATACATTCCCTCAATATTATCCCCCTATTAAGATATGAGATGAAGAGTCTCATATATTTATCAGGGGAAACTATATAAATCTATCCCCATGTAGATATATCTATTAATTATCAATCAAGTTACTTAATCTTTCATTATGATATGAAGGGAACACCATATATAGATAGGTCCCCCACCCACCCCATAGAATAGATCGTGTATAAAATTGAGTTCGTATAGATAGGGTAACTCTCCCTCCTACCCCTCATCAATCTATGGATCGAGGGACCCATAAATAGATTATTAACTATATAGGGGGTCCCATATATAGATAAGAATTGGTTATCCATATATGTATAGGGAAGGGAGATCATCCCTCTATTCTGTCACCATGTCGATTTAGTAAAATTAATTTACTATAATTTAGGTCCTTTACCTCAAACAATATAAAAATGAATGACAAACCTTGGGGAGATATTCTTTTTAAGAAATGTGATAACTTATTTAGTTAAGTTATTTTTTATTAATACTACTAAAACTAATGAAATCAAGACCCCATGGGGTGAATGGCCTTTTTTCAATTATTATATGCAAAGGCATATGTTTATACTTTATATTTTGGTGAATATCCAATGTTAATGGTGAGTTCTATCATGGTTATGAATTTATTTAAATATTATGAGCCAATAATACCTATCTTTCTTTTTTTTTTTTGCATTGACATATTACTAGAAGGGTGATTGCTTCCTATTTTTTGTGAAATCTTATGATTTCATATGTTTTATCCAACTTATGCATATGAGGTAAATTCCTTCATAAATTTTGAGGTAAAATACTCTTTTATTCAACATATAATGTAATGCCTTCAACCTAATATCTCTCCTATATTTTCTATTATGTCCTATAGAAAATGGTCCACACAAAATATAATGAATGATATGATCATACCACTGATAAAAAATGGTATATTTCTACTATATTTGCATCATTGTGATCCTAGGATCAACTTCAATTATTTTTTGAGTGATACATTGACCTATAACAATATTATCAAGCTTAATAATTATTTCATACTCTTTTCTTTTATCCATATAATTACCTTTACGTTACCTAATATCATTATATCCAAACATAAGTTTCACAATGGGATTTGGTATAATAGGATGGACCTTGTTGCAAATAATGTAATGTCTAAATTTTTTTCATATCCTTTACCAAGGCATATGCTTGCTTGTCCAATATAAAATACTTAAACTCTACATTTTTAGGATTTTGATCATGAAAGAAATATGATTTTATTCATTTTTTTTACTTTTTGTGTTAAGCAGATGTTATAGTATGCTCTAAGGCAAAAAAATATAGATAATAATTTATAATATCAAGACCAATCAAAATTAAATATTATATAATGTAGTTTTTGATATCTTGGAACATCAATTTCTATTTAGGTTTTCATTATATATTTTCATCTTGTTTAATCATAACATTAAGGGGTCTAACAATCTCAAAAAAACTAGAAAAGAATTTGCATATGAAATTTATCTTGCCAAAGAAATATTTTAGTTCCCTTTTTAGTATTATAAAATAAAATTTTGGAAATGGAATTTTCTCTTTTGTGGTCAATATAAAAGCCTTCCTTTTTGATTATTTGCCCCAAAATTTTACATTAAGTGACACCAAATATGCTCTTTTGGGGGTTCAATAAGATTTTATACCTTGTATCGTGAATAGTTTAAGTAGATGATGCATGTGATCTAACTTATGCTCAAGTAAAATGGTTAAGTCATCCTTGTATATAATTATAAATTTCTGAATTAAACGTTAAAATTTAAAGTTCATAGCTTGTTAGAAGGTGGATTCTACATTAATTAAACTAAAATTCATCCTATTATATGAAAAATTTCCCCATTTAGTTGTGAAGGTTAATTTTAATCTATCATCTATGTCAACCAAAACTTGGTTATAACCCAAGAATCAAACTAAGAAGAACAACATCTTTTAACCACTAACAATTTTCACTACCTCATCAAGAGATGGTAACATATAGTTATCCTTATTTGAGGCTTGATTCAAGTTTATAAAATCAACACAAAGTATAATCTACTTATTTTTACTATAGACAAGAACTAAATTAGCTTCCCATATGTAATTCTGAATTGGAAAAATAGTTTTGACCAAGATAAATTTTATAACATATTTATGAATGAGAGGCTCAATAATGGGATTGATTGTAAGTTATCTCTACCTAAACGGCTTATGTTATTACTTGAGTGGTACAATATGTGTTATAATACTTGGGTAAACAATATTCAAGTCTTCACATTTCCAAGCAATCACATATTTATATTGTGTGAGCACCTATCTTAGTCCTTTTTTTTCTCACTTGGTAGATTTAATACCAACATTTGCATTACTGATTTCCTCAAGTGATCCTAAATTGAAAAGGATGAAATCGTGGCAAATGGATTATTGTTCTTATATATTTTAATTGATTTATCAAGGTTAAATATCCTCTTGAGTGAAACCATTCCTTTTGGGATATGAATTTATGATTCCATCATTATCACAATTATATCATATGATATCATCCCTATCCTTTTCATATGTCACTTATGTATAAAAAACATCAAAATTGTTCATAAATTCCATAATTTGTTGATCACCATTATAAACTTGAAGTTTTTAACATTTTATAAAACTTACAAATAAGGAATTAGTTCATTTTATAATTTTTGTAGATTAGTGTTATTTAAGGGGAACATATTTATATCTAATGTTTTGAAATAATTTGTAGTCTAATTATTCTATTTGTGAACAAGAATGACATTAAAAGCATCAAATGATTCAATAAAGTTTCAAGTTATGTCTTTATATTTAGTTAAGCAATACAATTTTCAATAAAATTAATTATTGACTTGATCAATTGATAATTATAAATCTCAAAAAACTTGTAATTTCTTGATCTTGTGTTTCAAAGCCAATTGAAAACCCATAATTAAATCCTCGTATTTTGTAACATTATTAATGCAAGGAAAATATAAATGGTATGTGGATAAGTATCACTTTCCATGTGGAATAATTATAATAACTCCAACTAATAAAACTTATTTATAATAATATCCATCAAAATAAATATTCCATAAGCTTGAGGAATCAGAAAATTTTTCTTGCTCATTGCTATTTGGCTTAGTGAAAAGAGTATAAATGTCTATGTTGGAGGATACATCATTCACCTTTTCATTTATATAATTATATTATTTTATCATGTATTTCATCTTGGACTTTTTTTATACTGAAATTTTATTGTCTATTCGTCTTCAATATAACCACAAATGGGTTAAGTATGTGGCTATATAACCATTAAATTTTTTAGACCAATCTCGACTTAATAAAAGTCCATATGCCTTAGGGATTTCTATTACTTAGATGTCTATGAAATATTATAATCTAGGTTAAAACATTAATTTCATGTGGAAATTCAATAATTCACCAACCACTTTTACTTTAAAATTATCTATTTAGATAATAATCCTATCATATATGATTGGGATCAACCTCGATTTTCTACAAATCCATATTGGCATGACATTAGCTAATGTTCTTGAATGCACTAAATAGTTATGCAATTTTTTCATAAATATTATAATGGTGAGAATAAATGGATTAACTTTAACCTTTTTCTTATGAATATCAATGTTTTCATGTGTTATATTCTATTTATTTTGAAATGGTTTCTTAATCAATGACTTTAGGAGTAAGTCATGTTGTTCTATAATTTGGGTTAACTCATATAGTGTGATGTTTGATTTAATTTATTCATGTCCTTAAATATATTATAGACTTATTTATTAATAACACATTTTTTCTATAATGAAATTTTGGCCATTACCTTTTAGAGGTGGATGATAATTATTTACTTTTAGATTAGGGGGAGTGGCATTTTTAATTAGAGGTATGGATGTTGTGAGAGGCTATTATTGTATATTTAACCTTAATGCATAATTATTGATTAGTTAATATTGAAATGCATGAATATCATCCATGTTATCCTCTATTTTTTTATTCTCCATACTATTAAAATCAAATATCTCAAGCATCATGGAGGTACTAATGGAGTTGATGCATTATGGGAGTCAAGTGTGTCAGTTATATTTTGATGGTTTGAGACCACCTCATACCCTTCCATCTCATTTTTAAATATATCAAAGGCATTATATAAATCAATAAATTATAATTATCCATCTTAATTTTTATTTTTTACCCTATACCACTTGATTAAATTAATCTCACAAATCTTAATCTCATGTAGTTTGTCTAGTGATGGCTCAAGATTATTGTTTGGATAGTTTAATGGTTTGTTGCATCTTTGGCAGATAAGATTTTGGTTTGAATTTTATATAATAAGATTTATATATTGATTATAAATTTTTAAGAGGTTATTTATATGTTTTTTAATCATCATTTATATTTCATCTCATTTTGTTTAGAATCCTATGGTCTAATCTAAAAATTTGTTAACAACATGAACTAGGGCTTGATTTTCATTTTGTGTTGTCATATCTGTAATTAGTTTATTGTGGAAGCCCAAGGGTTGATTTTTTTTCACTAAATATATCAATGGTAACTCATTTACTATTATGAAATTATTTGGCACTAGAATATTTTGATTGGCGTTTGTAATAAGACTCAATGTTGGGAGGTTTGGGTTGAAATTTGGGATGGTTATAATATTTTTTTATATGGGGATAATTTTTGGTCTACCTTAATATATTAAATATATTCAAATATAAAATATACAATTATTTAATCTTTTTTTATGAACATTTTTTTCAAAGGATATAGATCATTTTTTTAAATTTCAAGTGTTAGTGGGGAATCAGGCCTATACAACACTGTAATATGATTGTATATTATTTTTAACAATATATGTTAAAATATTTAATTATATCATTGGGAAATTATTTTATAAAATTAATTATATAATATACCAAAATAAATAAATTATCCAAACTAGGATAAAAAGGTATCACTAAATTGAACCCAACTAGTAATCTAGTTCTCAAGGAGATTCAAAAACTAGTCATACATGTCATTATATATCATAAATGGGAAAATTCAATATTATGTGTCTTCATGTCCTAAATTTATAAGTATAAATGTATAATTTAATTATGTTATGTGTTATTTATCAATGTGTCACATTAGGTGTGAAATAGGGAAGGTATCTTTCATGATTTTTAGGTAAATCATGAAATCTCTAGTGATATTGATGGTTGATACTACTAACCAGGACATTGGTCTAAATTAATTTCGATTTAATTTTTTTGGTGAAATACATTGGGTCATATATATTATGTTATTTTTGGGTCTTAATGTGTTTCAAAATGTTTCAATAGTATGAAACCTAACTCATATTTATACCTAGTGATATGTGATGGGAAATCCAAATTATTTCAAGATTTGAAAACAACCTTATTATGTCAAGATTTTGAGGTTGTGGTAAATAGTTAAGATTCATCATTATAGTGCCATATTTTTTTATGTGTGTTTTAATTTCACCATAAATTATGGGATTAAATCTCTCTCATTTTAGGATCACTAAAGGTGATCTAGGGCACGTTTTGTACTATTGGACTCTCTTATGTAGTCTGATTAGAATAGTTATATTAAATGATGTGAACATTTTCACACTAAGATAAATATTTCATGAAATTAATTCCACTTCACTTAAAATCTCATCAATATTAAGCAAATATTTATGACCATACAACTAAAATAAGTGAAATTTGGACAATTTTTTTTAAAAAAGAGAAAGATATGGTAAGAAATAATCTCATCCATATTTCACTGACATATATTTCACTTATATGGTCAATTTTTGAATTTAGTTTCAATTTCACCTATGCTTATGTAGTTTTACATGCACTCAAACTAAAATAAACATGGAAGAGAGTCTAAGGAATAATTATTTTCACATACAATTTCCATAATTTTTCTTTTATAAGATAATTACCACAAGAAGTTGTTAAATAATAGCACATTCATCCAAAATAATCAAACTAAAATAGAGTTGATTATTAAAACTAGTCAAATTAGCCAATCACATAATTTTACTTGATTTTCATGAGTAACTTAAATCTATACACTAATCACAGTAAGCTTAAAACACATATAATGAAAGTAATAAAAATTAAGGGAGTAGAGACATCAAAAAACTCACAAACATCCCAAGATATTTCAAATGTGTTAATGTCTCAATTAAAATATTTATTTTCAAAATATTTACAACAAAAGTATATATAAAAGATATGCACTGCCTCATCACAAAATATAAAGTTTACATATATAAAAAAATGCCCCCTATTAAAAAACTAAACCTATACAAATAAATCGCTAAGCTAAAATAAAAATATGCTTCTATTATTTTTTAGAAAAGTGATTGAAAAATAACCTCCACTAATTCAAAGTCATCATGACTTATCACCAATTAACCACTTCTATCCATCATGTTCCTAGAGAGCCTGTGCAATCAACTTTGAGTCATGATCAATTTTAAACATGTTAATGATAGGTATATGAAATATAATATCTCCTCATGATGCAATTATTTCATGATTTTATATATGACTTTTCAAATTCACTCTAACTACATTGAAATTTTCAAATCTCTTTGTAGTCTACATTACAATTGTCAGGGGATCTCTAGCTCTACCAATTAGAGCACAATTGATTACTTTCTTATATGCAATTAAACACGGAATTATACCAGAATGATAAAGTAGCTAGAAACTTGAGACAACAAAGAATTTGAGAGACAATACACACTCTTGTATTAAATATTACTAGAAGAAAATACAATAAGGAAGATGCCACTTCTTCCTCCACCTCAAAGGCTTGCCACACCTCAAGACCTTCTTCCCTCTCTCTCTTGCTCAACACAACAACTCTAAACCCTGAGTTGCTATCCCTCCTTGAATGCTTCAGCTGATCTCCTTGACCTTGCTAGCTTCAATGCTTTTACTTGCCTTCTTGCTTAATTACAATACATGCCTTATGGGTCTATAAATAAGATCCCATGCTTACAAAAAATAGAACTCTAGTTACAATAATTAGACACGCAGCTCGTGACTATAATTAGTCACTTGACATGCAAACACTCGCTTCACTTAACTGACTGTTCATCAATAGCAGTTCCAAAAATCCACAAGCGACCGACGTTGGTCCCTGCTTGTCTGGTGCTGCCGACGTCGGCCGACTATCTGCCATCACTAGTCTCCTTCTCCACTGTCTGTGACCGACGTCAGTTATACTACCAACGCTGGTTCCTCTGGTTCTTCAGCATCCTCTCTTGTGTCTGCAAATAGTTAAAGCTTTTAGCTCCACACCTTAACAATCTCCCACTTGGAGATAAATAGCTGCAACTTGTACCTGTACCTGTACACCATCTATTTTGTTCCTTAGGCTTTGTATCCCTCTTCAATGTCACTCTTGAAGACCAACCACCACGTAAACCTATGATGCAATACCTGTATCTTATGCCACAAGAATTTTGTTGCTCCCAAATTTTCCATGACATACTTCTGAACCAACTCTACCCTTAGCTCAGAAAACTCCCTGTATATGAAACCCTACAACAAGTAACATGATACAGTAACAGGATAATGTAGCTAATATTATCCAACCTGGTAAAGATAAAATACAATGGTCAAACCTCCATTGTTCTACAGCGTACTCAAGACCATATACCATAGCCTTCTGTCTCATGTGTCCATCCACTCTCTTCTCTAAAATGGGAGTCCATCTCTCTATCTAGTGCTTCCTTCCAGCTGACAACACTACCAACAAATACCTGTTTGGTTCTCCAAGGACTCACACTCCTCATCCATGCCAAGCTCCCACTATTTCTAGATTCTACCTCCATTGCTTCTTCCATCTTCCTAGTTTGTGACTATCAGTAAGCAATATAAAGAAGGTGAACAATGAATATGAGGTTCACATACCTTTCCTGACCTCCACATGGGTGTTTGAGACTTATTAATTCACCCAACATCCGTTTCAGTGACCGATCTAGGCCATCTCCCAGTCTGCTCCCAACCGATGTTGGTTCCTTGCACTTACCCTGACTGCCGAGGTCATTGTCCTGGCCGATGCCAGTTTCACTCCTACCGACATCGGTCCTTATGACCAACGTCAGACTTCTCTAGTCCAACCTACTGACCCTGTTGGTCTACACATGATTGATGTCGGTATTTGGATGACTGACATCGGTGCCAAGCGACCGACATCGGTGTCTGTGTGTTCCTGTGAGTGATGAAATTTTCATCCGTGAGCTCTTCCTGGATCAAACCTCTATCCATGCTACCCTACTTAGATTTATTCAGCCCCTGTGACTGATCTCTATCCTTCATCTCCTCCATAAACACCAAGGCTTCTTTGTTCCTGTCAAAAGCATCAAATTTCCTCTTTCTACAATGAACTGTATTTATGCTTTCCAAATTTGAACACATACCTTTTAAATCAAGAACTTCCATTCCCTTCTTATTCACGTGATTAAGCCTATTAGACCACATCTTTGAATCTACACCAGAAGTAGAATCAGTAATACAAGTAGACAGATAAAGAGTATCTACTTTCTTACCTCTTGCTAGAATAAGTGCTCCCTTGGTAACCTTCCAAGAATCTGCTATGAGGGTTATTGTGCATCCCTCATCTCCCAACCTTCCTACAGAAATTAGACTCTGCTTTAGAATTGGAACATGCATGACCTCCTTCAACACCCATGTGTTGTCAATCTGCAATCTCAGCTGCACTTTCCCTTTGCCAACTATCTAACAATGCGGACCATCCCCTAAATAGAGCACTCCAAAATCTCCCTATTCATACTCATAGAACAAATCTCTGTTTGGAGATGCATGAAAAGATGAACCAGAATCTAAAATCCATGATCCTACCTGACTATCCGAAGAAAGTATGAGAGCATCCTGCATCACAATATTTGCATCCTTTGCTTCTTCCATACCTGCATGTTGATTCTCTTTATCTCTCAACCAACACTCCTTTGTATGTCCTTTCTTTCCACAAAACCAGTAGGTAATACCTTTGGACTCAGATATCCTTCCTGACCTTGATTTCCCTTGCTCAACCTTCTCCCTTTGCCTTTCCCTACTTTTTGCACTTAGAGCATTCCCTGATGATTCACCTGTGCTTCTCCTGCGTATTTCTTCATTCAAGATCACACTCACAACATCATCAACTTTTAAGATTTTAGAAGCAGATGCAGAATTACTTACTACCATAACCATATCATCCCAACTTTTAGGCAAAGAACATAAAATCAAGAGAGCCTTTACCTCATCATCAAAAACAATATTGACTAAAGCTAGTTGGTTTACCAAACCATGGAAATCACTGAGATGAGTATGTACCGATCCACCTTCCTACATTTGCAAAGTAAATAGTTGCTTCATAAGATATAACTTATTGGAAGCCGAGGGATTTTCGTATAAATTTGCCAAGGACTTTATCAACTCCTCTGTTGTCTTGCACTATGATAAGCTGGAAATCACAGACGATGCAAGGCTCAACCTTATGGAACTGAGAGCCTTCCGATCAAGAACGTTCCATTCTTCATCCTTCATATCTGTGGGCTTGCATGCAACCCCACCCAATGGTAAGTACAAATCCTTCTGATACAGATAGTCCTCAATCTGCATCCTCCAATGTTGATAATTCTTGCCGTTAAACTTCTCCATTCATAGCCTGCTTTCTTCTACCATTGCTGAACTCCCACTCAATTAGAAAACCCTGTGAATCACCTGTAATCAAAAACAATACCCTGCTTCCTACAAATCGTAGCTCTGATACCACTTGTCAGGGGATCTCTAGCTCTACCAATTAGAGCACAATTGATTACTTTCTTATATGCAATTAAACATGGAATTATACTAGAATGATAAAGTAGCTAGAAACTTGAGACAACAAAGAATTTGAGAGACAATACACACTCTTGTATTAAATATTACTAGAAGAAAATACAATAAGGAAGATGCCACTTCTTCCTCCACCTCAAAGGCTTGCCACACCTCAAGACCTTCTTCCCTCTCTCTCTTGCTCAACACAACAAATCTAAACCCTAAGTTGCTATCCCTCCTTGAATGCTTCAGCTGATCTCCTTGACCTTGCTAGCTTCAATGCTTTTACTTGCCTTCTTGCTTAATTACAATACATGCCTTATGGGTCTATAAATAAGATCCCATGCTTACAAAAAATAGAACTCTAGTTACAATAATTAGACACACAGCGCGTGACTATAATTAGTCGCTTGACATGCAAACACTTGCTTCACTTAACTAACTATTCGTCAACAGCAGTTCCAAAAATACACAGGCGACCGACGCCGGTCCCTGCTTGTCTGGTGCTGCCGATGTCGGCCGACTGTCTGCCGTCGCCGGTCTCCTTCTCCACTGTCTGTGACCGACATTGGTTATACTACCGATGCCGGTTCCTCTAGTTCTTTAGCATCCTCTCTTGTGTCTATAAATAGTTGAAGCTTTTAGCTCCACACCTTAACAACAATGTTGAAAAAACATTTGAGCTCCAATTTTGTTAATATTGGTAATATTTCATTTGAAAGCTATCTTGAACCTATTAATATGTTCCTTAAACTCTAAAATAATGATTATTTTATTATATTGAGTTAACAATGCCATTTTATTTGTTTTCCCAAAATAGAAAAATATATTTCTCTTGCACTCATTAATAGGCATAAGTATGGTGTCCATATGTATTAATCAATCCTCTATGGAGGTTTTTGTGTGTATATAAAATTATTAGAATATACTCACATAAAAAATAATAATAACCTTAATCTCTTGGACAATATTTGTTTTGAACACCACATCCATTTTTATTTTGTTATCAATTTACATAATTCTTGCCAAATATTATTTCATGTTTTGTTTTAAAACATCACTTCTCATTCCAAATTCATAAAATTCGGTTAATTAACCCATTAAATAATTCATATAATCCTAAATTATACCTACCACATCACAAATTAAAATATTTTAATTTTAATTTTCAATAATATTTAACTTTTCATCCATTCCTATAACAAATTTTCAGTCATCTAGTAATTTAATCTTACACTAATTTTGGATATTATATAATTTCATTCACACTATTATATTATATTCTCATTATTTTATTAATTAGATAAAAACAATCTTAAATTTAAAAAATACAAGATTCCCATCTTGAGTGAACTTTTTGAGTGGTTACCCTTTTCATTTTACCTATGGATTATTCAAACCTCAACTTAATCTCAAGATCTCCATGGTATATCATCTCAAGAAGTTAGACCTTAGATATTTTTAGGTCATAAATCTAATCAAATTCAATTATTATTACCTTTTGAGTGGTGTTCATGGAATTGTAATATCCTAAATCATTTTATAGAATGGATAGAATAGGAACAAATGTGGTAATGAGGTGAAAATGGACATAAAAATGTGTGGAAGTGAAATAGGGATGCTTGTGTCAAGGGAGTGGGTACAAAGAGTGTCAAATATTAAATTATTTTTATTTTCTCGTGTGAATGTATGGATTAATGACACTATGAATATTAGGTAATACAATGAATGAGGATATTGCATATTGAAATTGAAAATTTGGGGCATACATACAATCAATTCCACTATAGTAATTAGTGGAGGTGAATTAAATGTATCATCAATATTTTATGGTGAAAATAAGTTAAATTTTTTAAATTATAAACACTATAAATTTATTGAAAATTTGGGCTATCAATTGGTTTACTTAGGATGAAAATTGTCAAAGCATTATGCTTACTATAAATGTGAGTAAACATAGTGAGTCCATCAAATTAGGAGAATAAATGGATGGTCTCATATGAATTAGTTTGGTACAAAAATGGATTATCCATTTAAGTTAATTCCACTAAATAAAAACATATGGTTGTGAATAAGTAATAACATATGTTAATGAAATAGGGGATGTGAACAAGGATCCACTTACATGCCCAATTATAGAATTATTTGATGAGGATGGTGAATAAGAAAGATGTAAGAATTGAAACACCTTTTTATTATCTTATATTTTAACTTTTATGTTTTATGTAGTGTAAAATGAGTATCTGGTCTCTCTTACAACACTTGATTTGCTTGATATTATTGATCCCAAGGTCTCCTCTAACTAGTTATTTCTAACTTGGTTATAGCCTTTGCAACATTTAATGGATTTAAATAAAACTTATCATCTTCATGGGGTTCATGGTTTATGTTATATTTATCTTATACCTATAATCATGCATGTCTTCTCACATTTCCCTAAGGATCCCATTTCTTAGATTCATACATTTTTAGGTTGATGATGACCTATGTGTTTCCAAAGCCTGGATTAAAGGAAAAGTCATAAATTTTTTGTTGCCAATTTAATAGGTAAATAAGTGTAGGTATTTTTTATATTTTATAATACAATGTATATCTATTCCTTCAAAAAATTGAAAATCAATTTCATGTTCTAATACACTTCCAAGTACATGGTAAGTAAATTTGAATGGAGCAACCATAACTCCCTCAATCCTTATGACTATGAAATATTCATGATTTTAATACAAACCAATATATACAATGGAATTTATCATAACATATGAAAATCAATGAATATTTGAATCAATAATAGCTTTGTATAAGATAGTGTAAAAGCACCAAAAAATATGTATAATGGTGCTCATACAATCTATCATAAAAATTAAATTGGAGGGTAGGAATGTGTTCATTAAGGAATATTTGTATAATAAAAAGTAATAGATTTAAATCATGAATCCATAAATTATGACCCCATATCTACATCCATGACTCATTATTAATTCTTATTGATTTATATTTTTAACATATAATTCCCACTAAAGTGGGTATTTCCTTATTATCAATGATCATTGAAAGTAGGTGAACCCATTATTTTTTTACATACATGATGTAAAAAGATACATACAATATATTCATCAATAACATGCTAACTTAGATATCTTATATAAATAATATTATGGTGTAATGCACTTACTCATATCCTCAACCCAATCCTTAATGACTTCTCTAAGATCATGACTATCTAATTTTTTTTAGGAAACCTTTTGATTATATAAAATTTTGGGTTCTCATAGATGATGATAATATTTCCCAAAAGTAAGGGTAAATATCATATCTATCCTTATCCTTCTATGGGGGGACTGAATAAAGTAATTCTAACATTGTGAAGTCATAAGCAAATTATACAACAAATTAATGCATGGGAATATCTTACACTTTGTTTCAACCTTGTGCTACCCTATTTTGTATAAAATATATTTCATAAGCATATTATATCTCATATTATGACACATTCTCCATGTTTATGAGTTATTAATTCACCTCTACTACTTTTTACATGGAATTATAATGTATGTGTATCATGAACCCACATATGAAAGTGTATTTCTAAATTCATGAGTAGGTCCTAAAGAAGAAGGTGACATATACATGGATAATACTTCACATGTTTGATATCACTAAAACATACTAAATTTATTTAAGTCACTATAAATTAAACTTTAATCTTCTCTTTAAAAATAAATAATGGAAGTGAAAAAAGAGAAGCTTAGAACTCTGCAATGGGGAGATAAAGAATCATCCTCCATCGATGGTTTTCCAAGATTTCTCTTATTTTCTCACCTTGGTTACCTTTTCTTCCTTTATTTTCATGTTTCTTCCTATGGTTCCCATGGTTGTCTTGTTACCTTAGATCTTATGGTTATTATGTTTGGTTTATTAGTCTTTGGTGTGAGTTTGTTGTTTATGGTTTCTTTTTCCTTGTATGCCCCATGTCAACCTACAGCTCCCCTACCTAGCTTTCCATGTTCATGATCTTTATAATTAAGAAGGTTATGGTATTAATTTCATACCTATATGGAATTAGTCAAAAAATATGGTCCTGAGCATGCGATGAGGGAAGAGGATGGTTGTTTTAATGAGACAATTGGTCCTCAAGGGTCTATTAAAAATTATAATATCAAGGATGGTGAATCATTTTTGGTTGAGGTGGCAGAAGGACCAACTAGAGCACTGAAGAATATGTTTAGTGAGGTTTTATGACAATAAGATGTGGTAAAGCACATAGAGGACACAAAATTATTTGTCAGTTGCATCATTTAAGGTCATCATGGAGAGAAGGAGCAAGATGAAGCCCAAATTGGATCGATAAGCACCCTTTCCTTAAGAAAACCTTAAATCTATTTCAATGCTTCTATAGAAAAGGACATTTAGAAAGAATAAACTAGGTTAAAAAATGTTAGAGTTTTTTTTTATGTTTGAAAAAAAACTCTCTCCCTTCTAAAATTTCTTTGATAATTAGCTCAATTCTATGTGGGGTGAGAAATTGGATATTTACATTAGCTTTTTTAGAATGATTTAGAAAGGGGTTTTTATGATTCTATTTAAAAACTCTAATATGAAAATAAGGGCCATCAATAAACCCCTATGTAATTTTGGTCAATATTTGTTTAAGGTGGTCCCATGGAACCCTAATATGGACTACAACAACCTTATGTTTAAAACTACACCTATATGGGTGGATATTGAAAATGTTCCTACTCAACTTTGGAATTTCCTACCTCAATATTTGAATCCCCTTGGTAAAGTTAATATAATTGAGGGCACTATAAAGTCTTTAGGTCATACGAATGCTTAGGTTCTAATATCTTTAGATGTACTCCCTGAATCCCTTAGCTTCAAAATTAAAGAGACATCCCATATTTTTGATAACAAAAGGCTAGGAAGCTTAAATGTTTTTTTACTTATAAAAAATATGAACATTTTAAAAAGAATTATCTATTATTTTTTACTAATGAGGATTAATATAGTAAACAAAAAAGCTATGTGTCATATAAGTAAGAATGTGTGATGGGTTCTCTTCCAATAAATGCTATAAAAGTCTTTGAAAATCCCATTTTTAATAGTGAACCTCTTAAAGGCCATTCCTCCCTTGAGGATCCACTAGTGGAAAATACGCTAGTGATTGTTGAAGAGTTAGATAAGGGATTGGATCAATGCTCTCCTCAGTCTTATAGCTCCCCATCACCATCTATTAACATGGTGAATCATATGTATAAATTGTAAAATTTCTTGTCTAATGACTTGGAAGATGATTTCATTAAGAAGATCATTCCATTAGAATATTTTGACTCATAACTCAAGGATTATCCCTCAAATTATTATGTCATTATCTTAGTTAAACCTCTTTTTATTAATATTTATAACCCTGGTAGCATGCCATCTACAAACCATATGGAAAATGGTGATTATTCCTCCCCCGTGTTGATTTCAATAGAGAATAAGAATATTAGTAATTCTATATCTAGTTTGTATAATAATGTAGATTCAACTTTGTCCCTCAAGGAGATTAATGTTTCAAAAATTTGGAAGCATAAAAGAGGTGGTAAAAGATTCAAGGCTGAAACTGCCTCTACCTTTAATGAACATGATCCTATTATTGATAAAAAAAATCTAAAGACACCCCCTTAGTATCCCTAATCCATATATTAAGAGGAAATCAAAATAAAATAAGGTGTTGAAATATTTAAAAATATTATATAATAGTGGTAAAAAAACCCAAAGTCAATCTAAATGACCCTCATTAATCTATTTTTATGCAAATTGTAAGTTGGAATGTTAGGGGCTTGGAATCTGCTAATAAAAAACCCATTATGAGATAATTCAGACACTCCAAAGACAAGTTGGACTTTTTGTGTCTTCAAGAAGTTAAATATATGGGCTCCCAATTGTCCTTGGTCCTTAATTTCATTTGGTCAAATGTAGCTTAGTTTTATACCAACCATCAAAAAGGTAAATCAAGGGCCTCAATATTGGTTAACCCTAAGTAGAGAGAGTTCATTATTGACCATGGCTCTTTTCCCTATAATAAATTTATTTGTGTTTTAATAGAAAAATAGAATTAATGCTTAAATATATGTAATATATACTCTTAATGATTATATAGAGAGATCTAAGTTATGGAAATGGCTTGAAACCAATCTAAAAAATGTCCCCTGGATCTTTGGAGGTGACATTAACATGGTAGAGGGAAAAAAAGATAAAATTGGAGGTGATCCTCAATCTTATAAAGTCAATGAGATTTTCTTTTGGTCTAAATTCAAGAGAATGCATAGAATTCTCGATCCATTACAAAAAGGTAAAATTTAAAGAAAATGTATTTGGTATACCTAGTGAAACAATCAGAGCAATAATAAAAGATAATATTCCAGACTTGATAGATTTTACATGAATATATATTCCTTTCAAGTGACCCTAAATAGCACTATAAATGTGGTAAATGTTTTTCCCTTCACCATCTCTAACCATAATCCCATTGAAATTGGACTCTCTATGAGTATTGATGTTGATAAAATTTATTCTTCTTTTAAAGGGATCTATAAGTTTAATGTATCTCACCTAAATGATCATTTATGGATGGATGGTATTCATGCTTCTTGGAATTGAGGGAGGATACCATGAAACTCTGGTTCTAGCATTGTACAATGGAACTCCAGTATGAAATTATTTAATAATTTTTCAAGAACTTATGGTCAGTTTAAGGTTAAATAACATAAGAAAGTAGTTAGGATCACTTAGGAAATAATAATTTAGGTTAAAATTTCACTACAATTTGATCCTTATAATGGTATACTTATGGATGATATTAGTTCTCTAAAGCATCATATTAGAAAATCTTAATGTCACCTTACAATGGGAGCACATATTCATTCCTATATAACTTGGTTTAAGCTTAGTGACAAGGGATATTTATTTTTCTTTTGGTTCTTGAAAACCAAAACCTAGAGGAGTAAAATATCTAATATTGAGTTCCAGGGCAACCTTTCTCATGACTAAAATATTTTTAGATAAATATTATTTTAATTATACTCCAATTTATTCTTGTTTTATGGATCCAACACTCTTATTTAATAGAAAAAATATCTTAATGATCTATGTATCCTAAATAAATATTCATGGGTGCAAGCCAATTCCCTAGATGAGGTTATCACACTTGATAAAATTAAATAGACTATAGATTCGATTAATAATGACAAAGCTCTGGATATTGATGGTTTCCCTACCAATTATTCAAAGATAGAAAGGAATGGATGGCCAAGGATTGTCATGAGGTTTACAAAGAAGTTATTTATGTAGGTTCCTTGGGCCCTAAATTAAATATAGGTGTTATTAATCTCATACCTAATGAAGGGGACCCCCAACTAGTCAAAAAAATGAGACTAAATACCCTCCTAAATGTCACCTATAAAATTTTAGCAAAAATATTGGACAAAAGGATCTCTTCACTCCTTCCCTCTATTATTTCTAAAACCTAGATTGGTTTTGTTGAAGGAAGATACATTTTAAATAATCTTATAACTAATTGGGAATGGATGTATTGGTCCCATTATTCTAAACAAGATGTGGGCATGAGTTGGATCAATTTTTAAAAAGATTATGATATAATTCAATGGCCCTTCATTTAAAGGATTTTGAGAGCCTTTGGTTTTCAATAAAAAATTTGTAGAATAGTTAATGTTCTATTTAAAGATGCCTTTGTTTTTGTTAGAGTGAATGGTGGTCTCACTAACTCAATTTATCTTCAATGTTCCATCATACAAGGTTGACCTCTATCCCATTCTTTGTTTATGATAACTATTGAAGCCCTACATTATCTATTAAGATGCTTAGATGTGGGTCCTCTAGTCAAAATAATCTCTCTATCAAATGAATATGAATAGATTGATGTTTTATTTGTAAATGATACTACTCTTTTTTTCAAAATTGAGAAATATAGCTTAACCTAAATTTATAGAAGGCTTGATATCTAGTGTTCTACTTCTTGATCTAAAGTTACTATGCATAAATATTATATGCTAAGGTATAAGACACCTCTCCAAATTGGCTCACACCATTTGGATAGGAATGAAAAGGGCATGATCAATTGGTTATATATTTAGGTATTATTTTTTCTCTTAACCCTTCATTCAAGCTCACATGGGAGTGGATCTTTGTTAAAATGAATTAGAAGATATCAAAATGGTAGGGTCACCTACTATCCCTACCTAGTAGGATCTAGGTTTGTCAAAAAAAATTTACCTCATAAAACATATATTATGATTCTTGTTAGATTTTTAGTAAAACTCATATCAATTTGATACACATAATTATATGATATTTTTTGTGGTTTGATGGCAAAGGTTGGAGAAAAAGACATGTTATTTCTTGGTAATTATGCTCAAAGCCTAAACATATTGGGGGCCTTGGGCTCAAATTTTTAAAGATCTAAGGCATTACCCTTGTTGTTAAATGGATAATTAGAGCATTAAAAGGTGAATATACCTATATAGTTTTAGTCAAAAATAATATCTTGCATGGTTTTCCTAGAAAAAAACCAAATTGGAAATGGTTCGATATTATGGATCTTCTTCTAGGCCCTTTCTCTATCAAAGTTGTTGCTTCACCAATATTTGCTTATATTTGGTATGCTTGGGATTCTATAAAACCTTTTATCACTAATAAACATATCTTTAGTTGGTTTGAGACATGATACTAGGGATATAGATCCATTTGGTGGAATATTTATGCAACATAAGGCATCTTACACTCACTAGGGGTTGTTATAATTTTGAGTGGTTCACTAAAGGTTTGAGTAATTTTAAAGAAATTTTATAATAGAAAGGCTAGGTAACTTGGTCATAAATTAGAGTCAAATTTAAAATCCCATCTACCTAATATAGAACATATACTCTCTTATAAAAAGCATTATAGGGGAATAAAAATGTTTCTTTTATGGATGAGGAGGGTGAATTATAAGAAAGTGTTAAATGGTTTAAGGGTCTACCTATTTTTGAATTCTATACCTAGATGCTATAAAATAAATTCTCTTTTTCTAAAGTCCCTTATCTTACCCTTAATCATATATGTAATGTGTGTGATCCCCTTCATTCCTGGTCCTTTAGGTCTGATGTTATATGGGCATCCTATATTGAAGCCAAAAACTCTTTTTTATGGCTATCGATATATAATAAACTCTTTATTGGTACTATTCTGGTTAAGAGTGGTTTTGGGTAGCCCTATTGTTCCCTTTGTAGTGATTTTAAAACTATTCAACATCTTTTTTTTTCTTATCCTTATACTTCTAATATCTAAAAATGTTGCCTCAAAGGTTGGGCTATTATTTTTTATTGTGATATTGGATGGTTGAATATTTCCTTTGGCTATGATTGTCCTAAAAAATATTCCACCCTTTTTTCCATAAGTTTTGGCTTGTTTTATCAACTAAAATTTTATGGTTTTCTATGGAAGAAAAGTAACTTAGAGATTTTTCAATTAAAGGATAGGTTACATATTGACTTCACATTTGAATTCATAATTCACATTATTTATATGCATATATTTCTCCATTTAAAGGTTCCAAAAGTATAAATTGGGCAGTTCTTGAGGATTGAGATGCTTAATATCACCTCTAAATTTTGGATTAATGTGGGAAATTATCCTAAGTTAAGTCCCCACCCTAATTAGAGAGTTTCGAATGGTTTAGTCACTGAGGTAAAGATCTTTAAACATGAATGGGAGTGCATCAAATATTCTTATTTTGATTAGGTAGATGACCTAGTTAATGAATGTGTTAATTCATCAAAATCAAATAAGAATGGTGTGGATAGTTGGCTTGTTACCAATAATGATATGATTCATGATGTGCAAAATGTTGATGTGGACAATAATTTTAATGTAATCAAGGAAGTTGAGGAATCTATTTCTCATCTAGACCTAAAAATTGATCTATTTTATATTGATAAGGATCTTATTCGACCTTGCCCCCCTCCTCTCCCCTCACTAGTATAGATCAGTAAGGATTAAAGTGAAGTCTAAAAATTGATCAAAGATAATTTGAATGTCTTTGATATAATTTTTTAAAAATTCATTAAAATGGGTAGTGATACATAAGTGGATGAGGTGTTGGAGTATGTCAAAAATAATAACATCAAATCCTTGATAATGAAGGTTGATCATTTCACTCTATCATCAATCACTGGCTTGGAGTAGATGGGACCTAGTTCTAAGTTGAGTAGTGTAGGGGGACCTTTTCTTATGGATTATGATGAGAAAAATAACATGGATTGGGATAAAAATTGGAGGGTGCTAGATGATGAGTTAATTTAGATATTAGACTTTAGAGCTACATATGTTCTAAGTGGTAGGATATGTGTTTGTTGGTTCTATTTCTTTTTTTATTTATTGGGCCACCTGGTTGGGGATTTTTTTTATATTATAATATCAAAAGTTAACACATTGTTTATTGGGGGGATGCCTCTTAGTTTGATACTATTTATTTTTTGATACTTTGATAACTATTTTGCATCATTGACGCTTATAATTTGTACTCGATATTTTAATATATATAAAAATGGAAGATTATATTCAATAAACATTCACATGTATATGATGGTTGTAATTATGTTAAAATTATGTATTAGTTAATAAAGTGACTCTTTGTGGCCTTTTTAACTAATTTTCCTTGCTATAATTTGATTTAAGACATTTTATTTATACCTTATAATTTTAGTATAGTAATTTTCCATCCACATATATTGATCTTAAGAGTCTCAAGGTATCCCATAGGTTCCTAAAGTGTCAATTCTTAATCTTCATATTTAATATGCTTTATGGGATGTCATACACCATCATATTAAGTGGATGTTATCCTAGGTGTCTATAATTTCTCCACGTATCTTCCCCTTGTAACTATGTTTCATTATATGCTTCCCAAAATTGATAGGTCCATGCCATGAATCATTCAATGGTTGTATCAAAGTATTAGATTCTTATGGAGGTCCTCAAAGTGTTAATGGTCTAAATATTCTTAAGGTGTCAAAACTTTATATAGCATATTCACGGAGAAACTTTCTCATGACAACTAGCTTTTTTTAACTGATCTAGGATCTAAAAGTGTTAAGAGTCTATTATTTAAAATGTGGAGTCATGAAGTAGCTCAAGTGTGAAAAATGTAATCATTAGATTATCTTGGGATATTAGACTGTGTAAAATCCAAACAAAAACTAAAAGTAAAAAAACATAATTTAAATCAAGATTAAAATAATGAGTATTAGAAGGTGCAAACATGTGATGTTACTTAAAAAGTTTGAAAAGGTCTCAATGCATATTTTGACAACTTAGCCTCTATAGGTTATATTAGCCAAATTAGCTGCACTTGGTCACTCTTTGAAAAAACTTTGCTTTTAAGCCTTCTTTAATTTTGTTGATAGACTTTTATAAGGTTTTGTCTTGGTCTAGAGGTCAGACCTTGTCATAGGAAGATGTCTTGTCAAGTGTCTTTGGTCAATTCAAGGTCTCCTACAAGGTTTAGTCAAGGAGAGTGAGCCAAAACACCTAGTCTTGTTATCAATCCTATTTATTAGAAGTCTTATGACATGTTTTTAGAGATATTAAGGTAAATTTAGATATGTTAAGATATGTTGAGATAGTTAAGGTTCATTGGGTACAATATGAAATTGACTTTATTGAAGGGGAAATCAAGTATGAGGGACTAATGCCACATGTAAGAGTCAAAAGAGATTATTTATAGTATTTGATACTTGTCAAGTCATGTTATACTTTAGGTTGTTCATACACTTGGTAAAAATGCCTAAGTATTTCATTTCTAATGTACAATCTCTTTTTAGACCTTATTTTTTTTGTTCTAACATTTAAACATAATCTTAACATGTTAAAATGCTGGTAACAAAAATCTTTAAAAATTATAATCATTATATCAAGTAAAATAAGAACTTATTGGCACCTTGTAAGTATCTAAAGTAGATTATCTTTCCAAATGAGTAAGTCTGATATAGAAGAAGATTTTTTGATAAGGTTATGTAGGTTTATATGGTGAGTAAAGGCAAGTAGCAATCAAGTGAAATGTATTTCAAAGTGATAAAAACCTATCATATCCTCTTCTAATTTTATTAGGTCTAAAACCATGATAAAATGTGAGCTACATGCCCAAATAAGCCTTAAAAAGACCTCCATTAGGCAACCAGACAAGTTAAAAAGTTAGATAACTTTACCTTGGTGCATAGTGGAGAGATTATGTCAAGGAAAAATATCTTGGATAAAGTAAGGTACTCATATACCCTTCCTCATTGTGGTAAAGTTCCAAGTTCATAGGGGTAGATCTTTATGAATAATCATTAAGAGCTTTGTTTCCCTAGAACCTCTTCAAAATCCCATAATTTAATCTAATCTTTTGAGTTCCATCTTTAGAATAATTGGAGGTAGAATTATAAGTGAATATCATCCTCAAGGATACTAAAAAATCATCCTACATCATGCTCAAGTATACACTCAACACACACATAGGCCAAATGTGAACCTACAGTCTTCAAGGGTGACAGAGATAGTCCTATGAGAAAACATCATTGAGGTTTTGAGAGGTAGTACATATGAGATAGACATTGATGTAATTCAAGGTAGATATATGAGAAACTTAGAGAGTATTCATTAATTTACAAAAATTTTAGGACCATTTTTAAAATGGAATTATAGGTCATAGACCTAATATCATTTGTATAGTATTTATAAGCAAAGCCAAGTGTTGGAAGATAGTTTAGAGGTTTTGAAGAGGATTTTAATCTTTTAAATAGGTATATAAGTATAATAAGATGAATACATGGTTTATAATACTAATAATCATGTCATCAATGGTCTAAATGAGATTAAATGTAAATCTAAAAATTTGAAAACCTATAGGTCCACATTCTTGATTAGAAATGTCAAAATATTGAAAGAAAGGGAGTGTTTTGAGTTATTTAAGATAGTGATTTTCTCACACAAATGTGAAAATGGTAAAAAAATACTTGATTCACTCACCTACATGGATATGGAGTGATAAATGGTTTCTATAGGGTGAGATATAGTAGGTGTTGACACTTAGATGTACCCTATGAGAAGAGTTTTTCTAAGACTCTAATCCAAGTGTAAAAATTGGGACATATCACTTGTTATGGGTGAGCAAACATGTGATATTAAACTCTAGATAAGGGCTAGCTCCCTTTGAAGTATCATTCAAGCACATGTCCCTATTACTAACACTTTAGGGGGTTGAAAAGTGTTAATAATAGCATGAAAGTAAGCCTACTATATAGAGGTGATAAACCAAATGTTTTTATCTACTAATAACTTTGACATACACTTGAAACTAAAGACAAGTAGTACATACACTTCATTCAACATCAATTTCTCTTCTCACATCAATGTTTCAACATGGGGTCTTAGAGATAACATAAGATAGTAAGAACTAAACAATAAGAATTATAGGAAACTCTATTAGCTACCATACTCAATTACACATAAAACCTCACTTGAAACTTATTATTGACCTGCAAGAAATAAAAACATAACCCACTAGGTACTAATAGGAGTAACAATATGAAGGCAAATAAACATCACACTTGCACAAGATCAAACACTATCATGTACACTTAGTGAATTATTTTAATGAGGTAAAACTATTTTTATTTATTTATTCAAGGTAAAAATTTGGTATGGCTTCACCTTACCTAGGTAGAGAGATCCAAATAATGGCCAAAAAGGCCCAATTTATAGAACTTGGAAGGAGAGAGAGAAGTTGAAAAGACACAAGGACATGTGTCACTAAGTGAAAATAAATTAAATTTTCATGTAGAGGAGAGGTAGGGTGAGATATTATAGTTAATGAAGGTGTATAATTTTCTAAAATAAGTCATAAAGATAGTCAAAAGTGGCACAAAATTGCCATTTTGGCATAAAAACTACCTAACTAAGTTGCCTTCCAAAAACTACCCATATACCTACATATGGTTATGTATAATGATTTATATAAGAAATAGGGGTTATAAAAAAGTCCCCACATGCATTTTATTTATCCCTAACCATCTGTATTCTTTTGTACATGCAAAATCGTCACTAGCAGTTTTAAAATTGCTCTTTTCCATGTACCTTCTCCACTTTGCATTAAAAATTCCTCAAACTTAAAAAATGATCCATGAAAAATAGGTAATGACACTTTTAAAATGATATCATATCATCATTTTCAAGAAAAAAATCCTATAAAAGGCCTCCCTAATTGCTTTTCACCACTTTACCAAGTGTTCAGTAGTTTGGCTCACTAAACTGGCTAAAACTAAAGGCTTAGTTGGGGTACTTAGAGATTTATTTATGATAATAGGTGAATTTTTGGATTTATATCAATAATATATATTTCTCAAAAAGTTTGTTTCATCTCCTAAATCATTTTGTATCTTTCACTCCACTCAAAATGGCCAAAACAATCCCTATTTTCCTTTGATCCATACAATTTCATACAAGAAAACCACGTGTTTGGAATACTCTAAGATTCCTCTATAGCATTTATTTGGTTTCATGGCAATCTCCTTTCATCCGTATGCTTAAAATTCTATATCTCTCTAATCAGGTCACTATAATGGTTTTTCAAGGGTTTTAGATGGTTTCAACTCCTAACCTTTATTCATAAAGGTCTGACATTGAAACCCTAAAAAAATTCCATTTGTGTCCTCTTAAGAACCCCATCTAACTTATCTAAATATTTCAGGGTCCCATGCAAATTATTATGAAAGATGTGAACAATTCAAGATGGTCATTCAAGTCATTCCTTACCTCTTACAAGGTTTTGAGCACATTTTAGGTCTAAAATAACTTCTAGGAAAGTTTTTCTACCAACTAAGATTTGTATCACCTATATAAATATCCCATTAATCTCCTCAAACTACTAGGATAGCTTATTGAGAACTAGAAACAAAAATGGTTACTCTTTAAGATTAGGCCTAGACCTTGTGTAAGGAGTTTTCTTGTAACCTTGTGTTTTAAAAAAATCTTTATTGATGATTTATTACCTTATATATCTCAAAAACCTCAAATATTCTTTGACACACATGTAACAATACATTAGAGGACTTCCTAAAAATTAGAACTAAGAATGACTCTCTATTTGGTGTTAGACCCATTGCTTGCACAACTAGCTACACCTACAAACCTAGTATCTACAAGCATTTTGTATTTATTAAAACCATTAAATAAATTTTTAATGATGTTACTATGTGTTATTTAACTCACCAAACCTTATTATAAACATTCCTTTACTTATGGTGTGTGGTTTTGACCATGTTTCTCAATTTCGCAAGGTCCATGCAAGGGAAAAATGACCCATGTCTGAGACAAACTAGGGGGATCTTCCATTTTTATTCTAAAAAATAATAATTTTATATTATACCCTAAGTAATTATGATGACATTCACCAATTTTTAGCTCTTGAATCTAAGAGATGACCCTCCAACTGATTCAAAACTCAAGATTGAGTTTTTTGAGAAATTCCCTGTAGGGTTAGAGGGAAAAAAACTATGTTTTTATGATTTATTGCCTAAAAAGGATATAAACCAGTAATATAAAGGTTTTTGGAAATTAAATTCATTTAATTAAGTTATTCCAACCTTTCCTTACTCCCCTAACCTATCCTTTAGAGCTTGGCTTGTATGTTACTTTATTAGGCCTATATGCAAACCTTATCGTGTGGAACCATCCTATTTAGATTTAAACATTATAATTTTATTTTATGTCTTGTGAAAATATTCTGAAATATTAAACCACCTTTAATAAAGACCTATAACATCCTTTATCCACCTAATCCCCTTTTTCCTCACAAACTGCTTATATCTTTCTTCAAGAAGGTACTCCTATTTTGAGATAGAGCAAGGGATATCTATAATGTTTATATTAAAAATATATGGGATATATAAGATTATAATATTTACATAGATTCTCAAAACAAAAAATTGGTTCTTGATTGGGTCATTTGACCCTTTCAAACACCTTTATCTTAAAGACAGGCTCTTTGGAATGCAACTATTTAGGATTATTTAAGAATAACTAAGTTTTACCTGAAGGACACCCATATTTACATTATTTATATAGGTTATGTATTTTAAATATCTCATTATAGATCTTAAAATCCTTCATTATTACCATTCCATACCTGGGACTCATGGAATCATGCTTTATATCATCAACTTACCAAACCATGTTCTTTGCTCACTATCTGACCTATAGGTGCATATTGGGAACTTAAAACTTGTTTGGAGGTTATTTAATAATTATTTAATGGTAAAAATTTCAAAAAACACATTATTATTCCTAAAATATTTAAATAAGGTCAAAAACTCAACTTTGTACTTCATATACCTCATCCTTCCAACAACCATTTAGCAGGACTATGTTTCATGCACCTAGGGCCTGCCTGTAGGCCTTCATGTGATAAAATGGTTTCAAAAAGTGTATAATTACTTTTATTTATCCTTATATCACATATTTTATTCATTCCATATACATATATGTTCCATTTTAGCTCCAAAACTTCACTTTCCCTTGATTAAGACCAAACTCAAAACTAGGTTGTAAGTGCCTATTTTCTTGGGCCTATAGGTCAATGAGGATGAGTTTATAGCATGTTCACCTTATCTAGGGAATTTTTAAGCTTGTATACACTATTTTATAATTTATATTAGTATTTATTTCCTTCTTAGGAACCCTCAACACCATCTCCTTATTCCAATCATTGAAACACTGCCTCCACTACCTCTTTACCCTGTGTACAAATAGGGGATGGCCAAGAAAGGTCATTTCATGCAATCACTTATTTTCTCATGATCCAGAAGCCTAAATTTTCTTTTTTTAGTTCTTTTAATTATTCCCTCTTGAAATAATAGGATTATTACTTTTCAAATGGCTTGTAGGGTGCGCACCCCTTGAGAATACTATAGATGTTACTGAATCTTTTTAGTGCTTTTTAGGTAATTTGGAGGAGCTCAAAACCAACCTTCCACTTACCCTCTAGCCCTCAACTTTGACATAGTTAAACTAGGTGCATAGGGTTACCAGTCCAAATCAATAAAAAAGGTAAAATACTACCCCACCATGTCCAACATTAATCTAAAAAAACCTTAGGACCACTGTTTGGCCATTTTAGGGACTAGGTCACTAAAATAGTCAACTCTCATTTTGGAGTGAACCAACCACTTGTAGAAGATTATAAACCATCCTATCATGTTAAAAAATACTCTTAGATCTCCTAGGTACTAATCATGAGTTCCACCATGTTTTTCACTATTCATGCTCTATATAAACTCCATGAAATAAGCATAACCTGACTGTGAGTAGACTAGGCAAAAAATGGGCAATTTGGCTTTGGAAGAATACTAGTTAGGCCTCTCACAAGATGGTCTCATGAATAGGATATTCACAAATGAATCTTAAGAGAAATATAACCACCATGAAGCTCCTTGGATGCTGGAAAACACATGATATACACACCCACAGCTACAAACTTTGAAAACAAGCACCATTTGAGACCTCCTTCACAAGCAATGAAAAGTGAAGTGTTAGATGATGAAAATATAATGAAAAGAGATTTATTCAAGCCTAAAAATATATCCCTAGGATCACACAACTCCATGAAATCTTTAAATTTAGAAACATATGCATAACAATACCCCTCTTGTATGTAATTCTATAAAAAGTTATTTAGATTGTTAGTAATGGTTCATAAACTAGGATGCACTAAAAATATATATATATATATTGTTATTAAAATGAATTGAACTCAGATTAAAATACACATTTAGAATCACTCTTCCCAACTCTACTTGTACCTTCTGTACCAAGTACTTGAAGTTGACCTTCATTTTCATGTGAAGAGGAAGATGAATAAAAATGAGTTTCAGATGCATCTTTTTTAATTATCCTTGAATTTAAAGTGTTTAAATGGATCTAGGAAGGTGAAGAGACACCCCATACATGTTTTTAGCTAAATATATGATGATGGGGGTTGTATAAGTGCCCAAAATCCCCTAAAAACAAGGAGAAACTGCAATATCCCTTTGGATATCAAAATAAAAGCTCTGAATTACTTATCTAAATTTTTGCAAAATATCTTCAAATAGATAAATAAATCACAGTATAAACTCTTATTTATTTGCTCATAAGCTTACAATAGAGGTCCTCTATCAAGTATACAAAGAATATTGAAAGTACGGCCTTAATAGCCTGAATATTCTACAAATTGGGAAAGAAATCTGAATCTGGTACGTCTCAGCCTACTGTGTAAAAAACACAGTTGCCGACATCGGTTATACTGCCATCGTCAGTTGATCTGTAGTCGTTAACTCACCGATGTCGGTGATATGTCGACCGATGATGGTCTTTGTAGGTCTCTATTCACCGATGTCGATGCCTAAACTTTTTGTTGATGCGTATAGATTTTCATGAATTTGTACGGAATTTGTATGGCCACTGATATAGCACACCCTGTATGCTTGATCTTGATCTGTAGAATTATGGGCTAATACAAAAGATCTATATCTAGATAATTCTTGAATCAAAACCCAAAAATAATGAAATACCTATAAACCCTTGTGATAGCTTCTGTGTGAAGTTATCTCTCAAACTTGTAAACGCATGTGATAACTTTTGTATGAAGTTATCTCTCAATTTGGCAATAGATCGGCTGATCTCTCACAACCTCTGAATCACACACAATGAAGAGTTAACGTTCTTCAATGCAAATGGAATCCTGGAACCCTTGGCTCAGTCTTCACAGAAGAATTTCTTAACAAGAATCAATATCAATAATAATCATGAATACAAACTCTCTCCCATGAGAGATCATTATACCCCTCCAAAGGTGTGCTTGTTAAAATTAGATTCCCTTAAATTAGACTTAGGGCTTCCTTAAATTAGAACTAGGGTCTTAAAATTAGACCAATTCTTAAATTAGAATTAGGATCCTAAAATTAGACCCAATAATTAATAATTGACTAAAATTGGACCAAATAATTAATATTTGATTAAATCAATCAAATATTAATATCTCCCTTAATTCATGTCTGAAAGAGCTCGAATGAAATCTAACCCATCTCCATCAAAACCCTCTATCCATCCCATTAGCCTACGAGGGTCACATAATAGGCTAATCATCTGCTTGAAAAGATGTCAACTAGAAGGGGACATGACATTCTGCCCCTCCTGAAATTGCTTGCCCTCAAGCAATCTCAACTCTGGATACTGTAGAATATCCTCGCTTTCCCATGTCACATCCTCAACCAGCAAATCTTTCCACTTTACCAAATATTCCCTGATAGTCCTCCTACGCAATTGTCTCTCTCTAGATTCCAAGATAGACTCAGGTACTAAAATTAACTTTTTCTCATCATCTAAGGGAGGTAAAACTATAGAAGGTATCACACGGTGTCCTAACACCTTTTTGAGGCATGATACATGAAAGACATTGTGTACCTTGCTCTCTGTCGGAAGCTCTAGCTCATAAGCCATCTCTCCAACATGTCTTAGGATCCTGAAAGGACCATAGTAATGTGGCTTAAGCTTCTCTGTCCCACTCTTCTTAAGAGTAGACTGACAGTAAGGCTGTAACATAAGATAGACCATGTCACCCACCTCAAAAGATCTCTCGGTCCTCTGTTGATCTGCATACTACTTCTACTGATTCTGCGCCTTAGCAATATTCTCCTTGAGAGTCCTCATAGTATCTTGACTCTCTTGCAATAAGTCTCTAGCGCTTGGCACTCTACTTTCACTCAGTAGCAAATCTAGAAAACTCGGTGCCTCATACCCGTACAATGCCATAAAAGGAGACATCTAAATGGTCATGTGGAAAGTCATGTTATAGCAATACTCACACAAATGAATCCACTTGACCCAAGCTTTTTTCTACCCTACAATGTAGTTCCTGAGGTAGCCCTCCACCCATTTGTTCACTATCTCTATTTGTCCATTAGTTTGTGGGTGGTAGCTAGTGCTAGGTGTAAGCTCAGTCCCACAGAGTAGGAACACCTCCTGCCAGAAGTGACTCAGGAACAGACTATCCCTGTCACTCACTATGCTCTGAGGCAATCCATGCAATCGGAATACCTCTCAGAAGAAAACCTTTGCTACTTGTGTAGCTATGTGTGTGGTGGTAATCGAAAAGAAGTGGGCATACTTCGTTAACTAATCCAAAACTACATATATGCAATCTCATCCTTGGGCTTTAGGCAAGCTCGTAATGAAATCCATCGACAAACACTCCCACTTTTTGTCAGGAATTGGAAGTGGCCGCAACAATCCTGCTGGGTACGTGTTCTCCTACTTATTCTATTGATAAACAGGGCACTCACACACATACTGAAGAACATCTGCTTTGAGGCCTTTCCATGTGAATCTCTTCCTAATCTATCTGTAAGTCTTAAAATATCTGGGATGTCCTGCAGTAGGTATATCATGAAAATCTTGCATGATAATGTTCTTCATCGATGATCCTGGGATCAAATAAACCCTATTCTTGTAAATGATCAAGTCATTCACAAGAATATATCTGGTGTCAATCGTCGATCCCTCAATAAGGCTAGATGCCCATGTGTCCTTGGCATACTCTACCACAATCATATGTCGCCAATCCTTTGTAATGTGGACCATGGTACTCAAAAATAGCCTGCGTGAAAGAGCATCAGCCACAACATTCTGGGTGCCCTTGATGAAAGAGATGTCAAAGTCATATTCCTATATTTTACTCACCCACCTCTACTGATGATCATTGAGGTCTCGCTGCCCCAAGAAATGTCTCAAACTGTTGTGGTCCATTTTGATGCAAAATTTGCTACCCATGAGATATTGCCTAAATTTTGCTAAGGCATGCATGATAGCAAGCATCTCCTTATCATATATGTTGTACAGTCTCTCTGGTCCTCTGAGCTTATGGCTCTCAAATACTATGGGTGCTTGTCCTGCATAAGCACTGCTCCAATGCCCTCCCCTAAAGCATCGCATTGAAGCTTGAATGGCTTCGAAAAATTAGGTAGTGCCAAAACTGGGCACGTAGTCATCAACTCCTTAAACCTCTCGAAACACTCCTATGCTTCAGGTGTCCAACAAAAAGCACCCTTTTTAGTCAAATCTGTCATACGAGTTGCATGTCGTGAATAACCATTCACGAACCTCCGATAAAATCCACACAAACCTAGAAATCCCCTTAGCTATGTTAGGTTTGCTGGAATAGGCCAGTCTATGATAGCACGGATCTTCTCAAGATCCATCCACACTCCCCCTACACTGATAATATGACCCAAGTATAACAATTCAGTCATCCCCAAATCACATTTGGACTCCTTTGTGTACAAGGATTCCCTCTCCAAGATGCTGAGTACAGTCTCCAGATGAGCTAAATGCTCCTGCCAAGTCTTACTGTATATAAGAATGTCATAAAAAAAACAAGTAAAAACCTCCTCAGTAGTGAATGGAAGACTCTATTCATGGTGGACTAAAATGTTGCTGGTGCATTAGTGAGCTTGAATTGCATCACTATAAACTCATAGTGTCCACAATGGCAACGGAAAGTTGTCTTCTCCACGTCCTACTCGCGAACCCTAATCTGATGATAGCCTGACCTTAAGTCTATCTTCATGAAGTAATGTGCACCATGGAGCTCATCAATAAGCTCGTCAATACGAGGTATAGGATACATGTTCTTAATGGTTCTCTTATTCAGGGCTCTGTAGTCAATGCACATGCGTAGGGTGCCATCCTTCTTCTTCACTAGAACAACTGAAGAAGCAAATAGTGATTTGCTAGGCCAAATGTGACCCATAGCCAGTAACTCCTTAATTGTTTTTTTGATCTCATCCTTCAACCGCTTAGGATGTCGATAAGGAGTAATCATAATGGGCTTAGCACCCTCCTCAAGCTCAATAATGTGCTCAATGCCCCTGTCTGGAGGTCTCCCTGGTGGAATGTCACCAAATACCTTATCATGCTTGACTCTCAACTACTGAATGTCAGGATGATACTGGGTCTTCTATTGTTCCTCCTGCATTGGTGCCAATGTGCACTCGGCAGCCCACTCTACCATGTCATGTCACATGAGCCTCTCCATCCAATGTAAAGAAATGGTTTTGATGTTGTCATCCCGTATTGGTTTAAGAATGTGAGTCTTCCCATCTACATCAAAATGGATCTCCATATCCTTAAGACTAAGAGTGACTACCTCAAGGGAATGAAGCCACTTCATGCCCAAAACCAAATCTATATCCCCCATGTTGACCACATAATAATCAGCCTTGAACTCATAGTTGTTCAAGTGCAATGGGAGATCTCTAATCATTCACTCACACCTAAGGGTGTAACTGTCAGCTACTTTAACTCTAATGCCCTCAAACTCTTCTGTGGTGAGTCCACGCTTCTCCACAAATCTAGTATCAATAAAATTATGTGTGGCTCCCATGCCAAGAAGGGTAATGACCCTTTGTCCTGCCAAAACTCCCCAAAGTCTGAATGATCCCTCATGTTGGATGCTAGATAAACGTGCCTCCTAAATCTAGAGCTCTGACTCTGCCTTTACCCTAGGCTCTGAAGCCTCAGCCTCTGAATCCTCAAAACAATCATGATGTTTAGAATCTTCTGATTCCTCATCCTCATAATAGGCCCACATCACCCGATTTGCTTTGCCCTTAGGCCTTAAAGGACAATCGTGATTAGCATCATATGGACCTTTGTAGCAGAAACAAAGCTTCTTCCTGCGTAGATCATTAAGAGCCTCTCTATCCAATGGTGGTGTTGTTGGGTTGGCCTTTGAATTATTCTTAACACCTGATTTATCTATGTTGAAACCTAGTCTTTCTCTATTCCTACTGAAGCCCTTACTATCCCTGGATGAAGAAGTACCTCTGGAGTTAGATCTACTTGATGGGGCTTCCATCTCCATACTATGCACCTTCTTCATAGCTTCCTGTAATGAAGGAGGATCAAAGCCTTTGATCCAACCTCTCAATGGTTCTATCAATCCCTCCATGAAGAGTACTACTAGTCGCCTCTCTGAAATGTTAGGAACCATACTGATAACCTCTAGAAGTCACCAATGTAAGACTCTAGACTGTCGCTTTGGTGCAACTGTGCCAACTCTCAGAAATAGGACTCTAGATCCCTCCTGTCAAAATGCTCTACCAGCCTATCCACAAACTCTTGATAAGTTGTGATCTGATAATGATGGAGTGTCACCATCCTGTGGTGCCACCAATTGTGAGCTACTCCCTCAAGATGTAGTGTCACATATCTGATAGCATCTTCCTTGGCCATCAGATGCAATGTGAGAAAGGTGTCTAACTTACTAATCCAGGCCTGCGCTGTGACCTTACCACTTCCATCGAACATCATGAGTGTGAGCCTGCTTGTAGCATGCTTAAGATCATTGTTCTGATGTCTAGGTCTCCTGTCCTATCTAACCAATCTGTAGTGCTCTCTCCTCAAATTAATAAAATGATCAAAGGTCATCCTCTCTCAAACATGAGGAGGTAATAAATTCCACTCATCATCTGTAGCCAGGTAAACATATGCAAATGAGGAATCTCCTGCCTCCTCCTTTGCTGGAACTTCTGGTTCCTCTCGAACAAACGTTGGATGCGTAGGTCTATCCACTATTTTGGAGTGGCCCTGCTGGGGTCTCTGATTAACAGCAACATCTCTGTTATCACCTTGGTCCCCATTCTATCTATCAGGTGGGTTCATCCTCCTTATCATAGTAGTTAGTGCCTATAGTGCTTGTGTCATCTTACGGTAGGATTCTCTGGTACCCAAATCATCATTATGTCAGTGGGCCCTGGGTGGGCTACCCTCACGTCTATCACTCATGATAATTGACTGTTGTTCTAACAACTGGGTACCTTTAAGAAAAGCTCTACTGCGTGTGTAATACCTGTGTGGTCCCAACTCTTATGGCTGCATAAGATTTTCAAACCCTTAGGATGGTAGGATTTAGCTGTGATACCACTGTAATATCCCTTCGAATATCAAAACAAAAGCTCTGAATTGCTTATCTAAATTTTTGCAAAATATCTTCAAATAGATAAATAAATCATAGTATAAACTCTTATTTATTTGCTCATAAGCTTATAATAGAGGTCCTCTGTCAAGTATACAATGAATATTGAAAGTACGGCCTTAATAGCCTGAATATTCCACAAACTGGGAAAGAAATCTGAATTTGGTACATCTCAGCCTGTTGTGTAAAAAACATAGTCACCGATGTCAATTATACTACCATCGTCGATCGATCTGTAGTCGTTAACTCATCGACGTCGGTGATATGTCGACTAATGACGGTCTCTGTAGGTCTCTGTTTGCCGATGTTGGTGCCTAAACTTTCTGTTGATGCATATGGATTTTCATAGATCTGTACGGAATTCATACGGCCGCTAATATAGCACACCCTCTATGCTTGATCCTGATCTATAGAATTAATGGCTAATACAAAAGATCTATATCTGGATAATTCGTGAATCAAAACCCAAAAATAATGAAATACATGTAAACCCTTATGATAGCTTATGTGTGAAGTTATCTCTCAAACTTGTAAACACATGTGATAACTTCTGTATGAAGTTATCTCTCAATTTGGCAATAGATCAGCTGATCTCTCACAACCTCTGAATCGCACACAATGAAGAGTTGACGTTCTTCAATGCAAATGGAATCCTGGAACCCTTGGCTCAGTCTTCATAGAAGAATTTCTTAACGAGAATCAATATCAATAATAATCATGAATACAAACTCTCTCCCATGAGAGATCCTTATACCCCTCCAAAGGTGTGCTTGCTAAAATTATATTCCCTTAAATTAGACTTAGGGCTTCCTTAAATTAGAACTAGGGTCTTAAAATTAGACCAATTCTTAAATTAGAATTAGGATCCTAAAATTAGACCCAATTATTAATAATCAATAATTAATTAATAATTAACTAAAATTGGACCAAATAATTAATATTTGATTAAATCAATCAAATATTAATATCTCCCTTAATTCATGTCTAAAAGAGCCCGAATGAAATCTAACCCATCTCCATCAAAACCCTCTATCCATCCCATCAGCCTACGAGGGTCGCATAATAGGCTAATCATCCGCTCGAAAAGATGTCAACTAGAAAGGGACATGAAAGAAACTCCCATTTTCTGATTTTAAATAACCTCTAGCTTCCATCTAACTGATCATGACCTTTCTCATGTTGAAAATAATATTTTTTACAAATTTATCCTTTTAGAAGTCTGTACAAGTCCATTAATGAGCTAGAAAGTGGCCAAAAGACCCCTTTTTGCACATGAAACTTAGGAAATGAACAATTAATGACTTGTAAACACATTGAAACATTATAAATACCATAATAGGACAAATTTACACAATTTAATTTTTACCAAGGTTTGACTAGGTTGACCATGGTTGACTAGGCTTAACCAAGACTAGGACATGGCTAAGAAAGATATATAGGATAATATGAGACCCCATAGGATGAATTTAAACCTTATTTAAAAGTTTAAAATGATATGGGTTGTCATAATTTGACTATAAATCAAAAAATTTCAATAGTAGGAAAGGTTAAGAAGCCTACACAGGCCTAATAGAGAGCTACAAGTATGCCTTCAATAATACAAAGAGAATATGCAATTTTGTGATTGATATTAGAGTTTATATTATTATAAGATATTTTAAGGTTACAAATATATTTTTTTATAGTATTGATAACCATTTTGAGGCTAATATAATACTAAAATAAGGATGCTAGGGTTAAAATGCCATGATTGGTCACAAGCCCTCATTATAAGTCAAATCAGGTTTTATGTCTTTTAAGAAGTCAAATTGATTTTATCAGTGTTTTGAGACTTTTGTGGAGGTTTTTAAAACATCATACATCCATTTATAATTAAAAACTAACCATCAAGTCCCCTTTTCCTCAAAACCTCTCTCTCAACCTAAATCTACCAACTCGAGAAAGCTTTTCTTTGCTTAGAAATTTAATGAGATATTGCATGGGATCCTAATCACAATGTTAAATGTGGATAGGGTTGTTTAAATAAAATCATTGGTGTTTTTTTTGTTCATTAAATCTCACATCTTTATTAACAATTCTTAAGAAGGCAAACCACTCTTAAACCTCCTAAAAACTCTTCCAAGGCTCTAGATGACATGGTTTTTTTGCATAGAACATGAAGGAGGATTTTCATGGTTTAAAAACCATTCTCTCCATTGTTCTCCTTGAAGGGTTAAACTGGAAGTTTTAGGTACTTAACTTGTTAACAATTATTCATAAAGTTGAGGACCTAAACCTATCAAACAATGCCACTAATTTGGAGTAGAGGGGGCCTATTAATATATATATATATATATAGGCCCCCCCTACTCCAAATTAGTGGCATTGTTTGATAGGTTTAGGTCCTCAACTTTATGAATAATTGTTAATAAGGTAAGTACCTAAAACATCCAGTTTAACCCTTCAAGGAGAACAATGGAGAGAATGGTGGTTTGAGTGGCTCTAATTCATTAAAAATTCCCTAGAAACATATTCATGAAATATATGCACCTTATGAACACTTCATGGAGAAAAAATATCGACTTGTGTGGGAATAAAATGTATATAAAATGGTGTAGAAAAGCTTCTTGCAGGCCTATTTATAGATTTTTGACTATGTTCAGGTATATAAACTAGTTTATAAGGATTTTTAATCCTAATCAAAGGTTGAATGATGTATCCCAAGCCACTCCAAATATTCTCATGGTGACTAGAAAGGTTTTCAAATAATTTTTTAGGAAACAAGCTATATCAAATGAAGTAACTCTCCCTTGCATTGATGGAGTTTAGGTTTTAGGCACTTATTCCATATTATAAATCCTTTCTAAGACAAATATAATTCTTTTTCTAGTTTTGTCAATCTTGTTCCAAGCTAACTATGATCTTCATATCTCTTGAGAAGATTACAACATCAATTTGGGTATGTTAAAATGAGAAACACGTGTCAAGAGATTACATGGAAGTTATATATGTTCCAAGCACATTCCTAATCAAAATGGGAGTTTATCAATCATAAAAAATATGTAATGAAGATGGAGTACAAGTATCCTACATATTCAAGAGGACTAAACATCATCATGAGATAGTTTCAAAGATGTCAATGAACTTTTAAGAATTTAGATACAAGTGTGAAGTTGTAACTCAAAGAATCACTAAGAAAGGTAAGCTCAAGAGAAACAAGAAACTTCTATGCCACCTTATAGAGAGCATCACTAATGTAAGTGCACACTTTTTGAGGGGATATTTCAAGACTATTTTTTTGGCAAGTTTTCTAGTTTGTAACCGGGTCTATGAGTGCATTGATGGCCATCATTAATTTTTGACACCTTTATCTCTCTTCCCTCTTATTTTATCCTATATGTACTACCTTATCAGTAATTATAAGGATCCTCAACCTGAGCATGGATAATCCCTATTTAAATAAAACTTGTACTTTACCTTTGAGATGAATACATGTTAATTTATAGCATTTTCAATTCTACAACTAGTGTATTATCATGGTGATTTGATGAATGTTAGTGATAGTATTCAAATTCCTTTCATTTATCATATCTTCTTACCTTGTTTTTAGGTTGTTATTCATCTTATCAGGTCATTAAAGAGTGTTATATGGTCCTACAATGGCTAAGTGTGGAGATTAATTCACTAATGTCTCCTATGAGACCTCTTGATCATCTTCTCTTGGTTAATGTCTTGATCACAACCTTCATATTTAAATGTCAATGATTGGAGACTCATATTGAGTTAGTGAAATAGGTCTTAGTCCCAATCCATGTTATTATGGAAATATAGGCAAATCTAGGAGACTATGTTTGGTGGATCACCTCCCATTTACTTATTTTCAGACATTTCTCTCCCTTTCCTGTAGACACCGAAATCGTGTCGACTCCCCTGGTCACTCCCCGTCTTATTCTTCTTCGCCTATTTAACCCTTGTCGATCACTTGTTCCACCAACCTTGACCCTGGCAGCATGTAAAAATGAGCACAGAGCTAAAGCTAGACTCTATCCCCATTATGCATCTGCCGACGACGGTCTTTACCCGATCGATGTCACCGACGTCGGTCACTTATCGGCCGACGTCGGTAATCCTGCCGACGTCGGTCACCTTGCCGTTATCCGTTATCAATTATCATTCAGTTTCCCGAAACGGTTGACAAACCATTTCTGGAACCGTCCCCCGCCTTCATCAACCTCTGCCAACCATTCGAGACCAGACCCCAAACGCTATCCTGAACGCTATTCGAAAAGCTGATCAATCAAACCCTGAGCAATCATCAACCTGCGAACTCCGACATCAACACTCTCGGCATCAACCAACCTGCACTCAATCCGGCACTGCACAGACAACTCCAACTATGGCTTTCATCGTGTCTTCTGGCAGGTAAGTATTTATTCTGTTTATTTTATTTCTTCCTTAGTTATTATTTATCAGTTCTGTTATCCCGATTCCTCAGACCCGACCCGACCTTACCCAGACCCTGTCCCGACTCTGTTCAGACCCAGCATCCCTTGTTTACATCCCTGCCCCTGTCTCGACTCTCTCAGACCTTGCCCAGACCCTATCCCGACTCTCCCAGACCCTGTCCCGAACCTGTTCAGACTTTTCCAGAACCTGCCCCTACCGACGCCGATCACTACCCCGACCGATGACGGCACCTTAACCGACATCGGCACCTTCCCAGCCTGATGCCGACACCACAGAGACCGACACCGGCGACTATGTAGAACAGTGCTGCATATCAGGTATGCATTTTATTTTCTATCATTTATTTCTGTCATTTCATCTTTTATTATCTACTTTCGTCCAACATTACGCTTTTTATCAGTGGGTTGATATCCTTTTAGGGAGTCTTCGTACTTCTGGGATCGGGCGTTCGCCTGACAACCCACCATATCTTTGACTAACATCTTTCCGTGTTTTAGTCTCTTTTTTGCAGGTGTCATTCCTCCACAGCCAAAGAGGAGAATCTTCCAACGTCTGATTTCGGTGCGCTCAACTTTATCAGGTACTTCTAGCCTTAACCTTTTACTTCAGTTTCTTATTTCTTCTTTGAATGTAGAAAGCAATTTTGCATAGAAACATTCTGGCACGCCCGATGGGACACTAGGTTCCTCCTGGGTTCCTTTTTATTCATTCATTTAGGAGCATTAGGTTCTTACCTTTTCTCCTCTTTCTCTTCTTCTCAACGACATCATAAGCAGAACTAAAACGAACATTTCTTTCTTGCACTTTTAGACTAGCTAGACTCATATTCTTCAACTCTTTCTCCATTCGTCTTCATACGAACAAACATTTCGACTTGGACATTAAAACACTTTGCATTCATTTCTGTTTGCCTGCATCTCTTAGACCACACATAGTAATTAAACCGCATATTGAATTAATCTAGATCACTTCATGTTACACGACCAAACCACCTGCACAAAACAAACATTTTAACTTACCTGAGACAAGGCCCGACTGGGATTTCATCCCCCAGCAGATACCTTACCCGTCCTGGTGACCCTACTTGGATTTCATCACCAAGGGGGAAGCCCACTCCGTTCTCTGGCGGAGTATAATCTCTAGGCGAGGTATATCTTGGCTAAGCGAAACCAGCTAACCACTGGAATCGTGAAGTGAGGGGAGCTTGCTCCTTAGCACCAGGCCACGTACCAGACCCTAACACAGACTTCTTGAGCACCATAACAAAACCCGAAACCTTCCATAGACTACTTCTTCTAGGACCCGACTCACAAAACCAATCTTCCTCTACACACATTCTAAGGCATAAGCCACTATAATCCTAATAATTTACTTCTAGGGTTTTAGGATCTGCTTGTGTCTTCATCTTTTTGGTTCTTATCTGCTTGTTTGAGCTTGTGAGGACGTTCTTCCTTGCCTTGAATGGTTCTGACTCGTAGCCAAGCCAAGGCTCTAGTCGATCACGCGAGGCATCATCCTCTTCCGTCTACCCCGCCTACAACCAACCCTATAATGGAGTTCAACTCGGAAACTGAAAGAACTCCTACCAGACCATCTCCGACCCAAACGCCTATTATCCCAGAAGGGGACCAAGATTTCGCACGATTCTTGGACCTCAATACCGCAGCCTTACAATACTATCTCATGAATAGCTGAACGCGAGACTCCTCGGGCAATCCAATCTATGGAATGCTGACTTCTCTCCTCGAAACTGCGGCCGTATCAACGGCGTCTGTAGTCTAACCCTTAGATACCCAAGCTGTTACCTCAAACAATGACCAACCTCTTACCAACCATCCAAGTGTGGCTTCTCCTTCCATCGTTGGGCCCACTTTCACCGGGGTTTCAGCCCCCAATCAATCTCAGTCCACTCAACCACTTTCTACCCCCTTTCAAAACCTGGTCATCTCTATTCTGCCCACCCTTACTCCTATCAACACTAGGGTGGCTACCCATCCGTTAGCCCATGTTACCTCTAGTCAACCTCCCATGACCACATCAAACCTAGCCATGTCTTCTATCCAACCATCCTTAGTCACTTCTTCTGTCCCTACGACTAGTCATCCATACGTTGCGCCCTTATTGGTACAACTGACTACGTCGTATACCTCTTCCAGCCTCTTTCAAGCGCCTTACAATCTAGGAGGTGCTCCACCCGCCAATCCGTCAGTAGATATTATCAAGATGCTGATGGATAAAATGTCCAACCTAGAGACCTCCGTTACCGGCTCACGCAACACTCTCTCGTATGAACAAATCTGTAACGAGCCCATCCATCCTTCCGTCCCCATCAGACCATATCCTAGCCAGTGGGAACTTCCTAAGTTTTCTCATTTCCAGAGCAAGGAAGACCCACAACAACATTTACGGGCATTTAGACACGCCTATTACCTTATCGCCCACGACGATGCGTTGCTCTTACGCACGTTTCCCATGTCTCTCTTGGGTGCTGCACTTGACTGGTACAGCTCTCTTCCCAGCCATTCCATCCTCACATTCACTCAGCTGGCCTAGCTCTTCCTCGATCATTTATCCATCAATATCACCAAGAAGGTCTCCATCACAGACCTCTATTCTATCCGCCAGTTTGAGGATGAATCCATTGCTGATTTCGTCGCTCGATGGAGGGGCCTTATCAATCAACTTTCATTTTCCTTACCCCAGCCTGAGCTTATTAAACTTTTCTCTCAAGCCTGCACTAAACATATTTCTTCTACCTTGAGGGTTCAAACCTTCTGCACTTTTGACGAAGCCTTCACGATGGCTCGTAAACTTGAGTTACGTGCCGTTGAGGAGAATAAAGTCAAGTTGCAGAGTAAGAATCCCAACTCCAAAACCAATGACGCCTCTTCTAAGCCTTCCTCGTCTAATTCTAAATCTAAAACTTCAGCAAATGCTGTGGTTGTTAGATCTTCTTCCTATTCACCTTCAACTAATCAATCTGAACCATCCACATCTATGAGCGCCACTCGTCAATTTCAGCAGAGATACATACAGCGACAGTTTACTCCACTTGGAGAATCATACGCGTCTATGCTGGAAAAACTCGTCAAACAAGGGGCCATCAATCTCCCTCAGATCCGACCTCCACCACAATTTGATCCCTCACGCGCCATCCCTGCGTGGTATAGGGAAAATGACTTCTGTAACTACCACCGTGTTAAAGGTCATGACACGGGTAACTGTAAAACCCTTAAAAACATAGTCCAAGACATGTTGGAAAAGGGTGACCTCATCCTCGACAATCCTAACGCCCCTCCTAATCAGGGTATCGATATTTTCAAACAACCATTTCCCAATCATCCACCAACCCAAAACAACGTCCAGACCTTGACTGACAATACCCATGAACATAATATTCGAACAGTCAATACGGTCTCGCCCCTCATTTCTAACCAACCCCAAGAGGTGGGTTCATCCATCAATCCATCACATATGGATGAACCTCTTTCACCGGCTAGTTCTCCCTCAACTTCTCTCATTCTAGAGGATGCCTCGACCTTACCAGCACCGCCAGTTTCACCATCTTCCTTCTTGCTGCCCATGGAGGACCCAACCTTTCCTACTCCTCGACCACAAGTGGAGGGCACTATCATCCCTGCCCTTTACCCGCTTGAGGAGCTTCATTCTCCAGTTTCTTCTCCACCCAGGGAAGAACCTATCTCTCCTTCGTCTCCAACCAAACATGAACCTGTTACGACTTCACCATGCTTTAGGCCCAAGACTACTACATCCGTCTTACCTTCAGTCCCACAACCGTCGATGTCTTCTCAAGAGCCCAAACTTCATCCCGCATCTTCTCAGCCATTTTCCCGACTAGTGGAGAGACTCGAACTCCTCCCTTCTAGGAAAGTGGAACATCAGGGATTGTGGGACCATCTCACAGCTCTTCAACAAGCCCGGGCCCTCTCATCTCATGCTGCTAATCCTCCCATGACGGAACCTCCTAAGACTATCAACAAAAATCAGATTTTTGCCTCTAGACCGTCTACATCTTCATCAACTTCATCAAAACCAAAACCCTCATCTACTCCGCCTAAACCTATCAAATCACTTGGCGTTTGCCCCGTCTCCAACCTCACTCATCCACAAGTGAAGGTGGACTTAACCTAGACTTCAACTAATATTAGTCTTCAACCTAAATCTCAAAAGACTGCCAAACCACAGAGGCGAACGCCTCCTCTTTCTTCACCATTGCCCTCCATTTTGGGCCCGCATCCTTCAACCCTAACCAGAGTCCTTCCCGCTCCAACCTTTAATCAAAACCGATTGCCTCCTTTGCTTCCTTTACCGACCACTAGCTTACCCTCTCCCAAAAGGGCGATACCTCTCACGAAGAGTGTACCGTCTCAACCTGTCATCGCACCATCAACCCAGAAGGTGGTACGAAAACCCCCTCCAACTTCACCCAAGCAAAAGTCACCAACATCGCATACATCAATGAACACGGATCTTTTAGTGGGTTCATACTCTTTAATCTTGTAATGACTTTTGCAAACTTCTAGCATAACTCTTCCACCCATCAAGCCCTTTCAACCTCTCGGGTCTAAACCCTCTTGGTTCGACGACACGAAGATTTGTTTATATCATCGTACACCAGGACATGACACTGAGACTTGCTGTGCCCTCAAGGCTGTCATTCGCCGTTATCTAGAGAAAGACACTCTTCTCTTTGAGGACACTTTCGACCGCCCCCTGACTCCTCATAAACTTTCCACCTCTTCAAATCCATCCACATCTCATCAACCAGTTACAACCCTTTCATCATCTTCACCTCCCATCTTTGAAATCAATGCCATTCACATCACCACTAGGTCACAAAAGGACAAGGCAAAAGAAAAAGCCGCCATTCCTTGGACCTACCCTTTTGTCAATCCACCTCAACCACCTAAGCCTAAGATTTCTATCCTTGGCGCGCCTCAACCCTCCTCTTCTTCTTCTTCTTCTGGACCAATCCACGACTCCATGTTGAAACAGCTTCACCAGACGCCTGTGAAGATGTCCCTCTACGATCTTATCCAAACCTCGCCCCAACATCGTCAGGCCCTCATCCAAGCCCTACAGGCAGTGGAGGTCCAACCCAAGGATCCCCAACCACTTGCTGCCCTTGTCCACTCCTTAGCCCCTATCGCCTCCATTACATTCAGCGATTCTGAGATTCCCACATCCAACACGGAAGATCAGGATGCCGCCCTCTTCATCACTACCTATATAGATTGGACACACATTAAACGCGTTATGATCGACGGGGGCGCTAGCATCAACATCATCTCCACCCATGCCTTTGATCAGTTGGCTCTTCCCAAGAATTGCATCTCCAAAACTGACGTGATCTTGCGCTCTTTCAATGACACTACTACCACGACCATTGGCACAGTCATCCTTCATATCCGCATTGGTCCACGCACAGTCCCAGAGCTCTTCTACATCATCGAAGGAGAGTTCCAATACAACATCTTGTTGGGTCGACCTTGGATCCACGCCATGTCCTGTGTCCCCTCCACCCTGCACCGTTGTGTGAAGTTTGAGCATGACGAACAAGTCCACACCATTCTTGCTGACCCTTCGCCCTTTAAAACATGCAACACCACCTACCGTCTAAACGATGTCCTCATTCCTATCAAGCCGTTAACCCCGGCACTGCCTCCATCTGCGAAAGCTTCAACTAGTTCGCAACAGGCGGTCGCCCTTATACCTCCCCTTCAAGCGACAACCACAGACCCCATGGAAGACGTCTTCCAAAGACTTTCATTGGGAGAATATCGCTTGCTGGCTTTAGACATGTTCCAAACTCCACAAGAGTATGGACGCCTTCATCACAGCCCCAGCTACGACCATCAGATCGAGATGATCATACCTTATGGTCCCCCTCACCTCCGCACCAACCTCGTCTATGGAGGGCTTAATCAAGCTCCTACTGACGGTAATCCTCTTTCTTCACCTCAACCTTTCACATCAGATTTCTCATTTCTTGGCAACCCCGCCTTTGCACACACTTACCTTTACAGGTGTGCATGGAAGGGTTTTGGTTTCGGACGCTATGAGCAGGGCTCCCATCAGCCTATCCAACCGCTCAATGATGATGACGCCAAGAAACGGTATGGTCTGGGATATCACGACCCCACTCAAGACCCTGTAGACCTTTATCCTAAACCAATCCTTAACCAATCTCCTCCACACTCGCCTGTTTCGCCACCTTCACCTACGGAGTCAGTGGTTTCCATTCCTCCTAGTTTTTTTTTTCCATAAACACCATTCGTCTGGACCCCTTGACTTATCATCTCAATGGGGTGTCCAAATCTCTCCCTCTCATTCTTCCCAGCATGATCGAAGATGAGTCGGCAACCATCCACACTGTTCATTGCGTTGACAATGATGCCATTCTTTCTTAGATGGGTGCTGACGATTCTTTTATCCAGCGCTCCCTCCCTTCTGAGACCCAGGTTATGTTAAATGAATCAACCATTGACATCAACCTTCCTTCTTCTGATGTTTCTCATGTCTTAAAGATTGGCCAATCTTTAGACACTCAGGAGCAGCTTGACTATACCCATTTCCTCTCCGACCATAGCAAGGCCTTTGCCTAGACTTACAATGATATGCCTGGCATCAACCCCACCATCATTACCCATAACATTGTCACCAAACCAGAGGCTAAGCCTGTCAGGCAAAAGCTTTGAAAGATGCATCCTCGCATTGCCCTCCTTGTTAAAGAGGAGCTTCAGCGCCTCCTTTCTGTCTCCTTCATCCAGCCCATCGACTATCCATAGTGGGTTTCTAACATCGTCTCAGTCACCAAGGCAACTGGGGGGATTCGGATCTGCACAGACTATCGTGACCTCAACCTAGCCTGTCCCAAAGACGACTTTCCTCTTCCTAACATCGACTAGCTTGTTGATCTTACGGCCGGCCATGAGATGTTATCTCTTATGGACGGGTTTTCAGGATACAATCAAATCCTGATCGCTTCGGAAGATCAGCACAAGACTACTTTCATCACCCCATGGGGGACTTTTTGCTATCGAGTCATGCCTTTCGGCTTGAAGAATGCAGGCGCCACTTATCAGCGTGCCATGACCTACATTTTCCATGATCTCCTCCACAAAATCATGGAGGACTATGTGGATGACCTGCTCGGCAAATCCAAGCTTCACCGTGACCATCTGACCATTCTCAACATCATCTTTTCTCGTCTTCTTCAGTACCATGTCCGTCTTAACCCCAAGAAATGTGTTTTTGGGGTCCTCTCTGGCAAGCTTCTCGGCTTCATTGTTTCCTTCCGTGGCATCGAGATAGATCCCGCCAAGATTCACGCTATTCTCGAAATGCCTCCCCCGACTAATCTCAAGTAGCTTCACAGTTTGCAAGGCAAGCTCCAGTCCATTCGTCGCTTCATCTCGCAGCTTTCTGACCGCTGTCAACCTTTTCATCATCTCCTTAAGAAGGACGTCATTTTTACATGGGATAAGGACTATCAAGAGGCTTTTGAAGCCTTAAAATGCTATCTGGTCTCTCCACCAGTCCTCATTCCACCTAAAGACGACCAACCCTTCTACCTTTATATCTCAGCCACTCACCATTCGTTAGGTGCCATGATCGCGCACCGAGATGAGCATCACCGTGAGCAAGCCATCTATTACATCAGCTGAACACTGGTCAACTATGAAACTCGGTATACCCATATCGAGAAACTCTGTTTGGCGTTAGTCTTTGCTGCTACTAAGCTTCGCCACTATCTTTTTAGTCACAAAACCTTTGTCATCACCCACACCGACCCTCTCAAGTATATGCACTCCAAGCCATATCAGAATCAACGTATGGCTCGGTGGCTCATGCTGCTTGCTGAGTTCGATCTCAAATTCATCCAGCAGAAATCTATCAAGGGGCAAACCATCGCTGATCAACTAGCAGATGCCCCTCTTCCTAACAATCAACCTTCGCAGTGTGAATTCCCTGATGAGTCTATCGCTGCGCTTTCCTCCGATGACACCACCTATCAGATGACTATGTTCTTTGACGGTTCCAAATGTCAACTAAGTGGGGGTGCTGGGGTTATTCTCATTCCATTCGAAGGAGAGCCCATGCCTCTGTCTTTTAAGCTCGACTTTGATTGTACCAATAATATGGCCGAATACGAGGCCTTAATTTTGGGACTTCAGACCGCCCTCTCTCTCAGCATCAAGTCCATCAATATCTTCGGTGACTCGCAGCTCGTCGTCAATCAGGTCAACGGTTCATACCTCTGTAAAAATGACATTTTGCAAAGGTACAAAAATTGTGCTGACATTCTCCTTGCATCTTTTGATCATTTCCTCCTGCAGACTGTTCCTTGATCCATGAATAAGTTTGCTGACACTATGGCTTCTCTCGCTTCACATATCCCATCTTCCTCATCTGCATCTAGACTTTTTGTCACAGTGCGTCGTGTGCCGTTGCCTTCATATATCTCTCCTCACATTCATCATGTCAACACTATAGACCCTAGCCCACAAGATGCTTGGTATAAGCAACTTGTAGACTTCTTATCTTTCTCTGTCATTCCTCCCAACCTCTCTAGTAATGCACGATGAGCTTTTATCAAGCTTACTGCTCGCTATACCATGCTAGGGGGTCTTCTCTATAAGCGAGGCTTTGACGGCCTCCTTCTTCGCTATCTCACCTCCACTGAAGCATCTCAAGCCATTCAACAAGTCCATGATGGGATTTGTGGCGGACATTTCAGTGGGAATTCGGTTGCCAAGCGCATCCTTCATTTGGGCTATTATTGGCCTACCCTTCATCAAGACTGTAGCGATTATGTTCAGCGTTGCATCAAGTGTCAGCAGCACTCTAACTTGCTTCATCTCCCCAGTCACGCCTTACAAATTGCTCAGGATTTCTGGCCTTTTTCTCAATGGGGTTTAGATCTCATCGGTGAGATTAATCCTCATTCGTCTCTTCGTCATCAATCCATCATCACAGCCACTGAATATTTCACCAAGTGGGTGGAAGCCATTCCTCTCGTTTCCACAAAAGCCGATAAGATCGTCGACTTCATCAGCACCCACATCATCTATCGTTTCAGTGTCCCTCATAAAATCATCACCGATAACGGCAAGTCCTTTAAAAACAAAACTGTCCAAAAGCTATGCGACTCCTTCGGCATCAAACTTAGTTTCTCTTCGCCTTACTACCCACAAGCAAATGGGCAGGCCGAGGCTTCCAACAAAATTCTCACCAAAATTCTCATGAAAGTGGTCAGTGACATAGGCAAGGATTGGCACATTCACATTCCCTTCGCTTTATGGGCTTACCGCACTAGCATCCGAACCTCTACGGGTGCTACTCTTTTTTCTCTCGTGTACGGAATAGAGGCTGTCTTACCTCTCAAAGTACAGATCTCGTCTCTCTGCATTTCTCTACATGATATCCTTTCCAATGATGACTTTCATCAAGATCGCTTAGCTCAACTTGAGTTACTTGACGAATGCCGTCTTGCTGCCCTTAATCATCTCCATGTCTATCAACGTCGCACCAAACACACCTATGACAAAAATCTGCGAGAATGAGATTTCAACATCAGAGACCTCGTCCTCAAAGAGAATCAACACGTGACCAATATGGAGCGAAGTAAATGAGGAAAGTTTGCTCCTAATTGGCTCGGACCTTTTATTATCACGCACAAGTATGGATCAGGGACTTATCGTCTGTCTTCTCTTGATGGACGCCCAGAACCTGAGCCTCTTAATGTGTTGTATCTACGACCATTCTATTACTAGTCGAGTACTCGTCCACTTGACACTTAACTTGAGCTCATCCCTTGAGCAATCCCCATCCTCTTCGTCCTACTTCCTTTCAACCCTATTCCTCTTAACAATTCCTATAACCCTTTTATGATGTATGGATGCTTTGTCCTCATAAAAGGGAGCCCTTGACCTTCTATAATCTTGTCCATGACTCACATTTCTATAAAAACAAATCAAGATGTCAAAACATATCCATGGTCACTATATCAATATCAAAATCAAACAAACAGACTGCTCCCTCGAAGGACAGTTGTACTATCATTGTTGTAATAAATAGACTGCTCCCTCGAAGGACAGCTATTCAAAAGCCTTTATATTAAACAAAAATCTAGACCACTCCCTCGAAGGATGGCTATGACTAATCTGGCAATAAACAACATTATTTTAGAAGCTTCTCGCATTGATCAGCTTCACAACCTGACCACCAAACAAATGACATCTCTATGCAGGCTTCCCGCATTGATCAGTCTGCGCCAAAAAAAAAAAAAAAAAAAAAATTGAATAAGTCATGGACTTGACTTATAGTTGTCTCAGGGTCTCCTATAAAAAGGGGCAAAGTTATCTTTGCTCTTAAAATGGGTTACCCTTCTTCCTCCTCCTATCACCCACTCAAGGGACTTCGAGCTCACTTTAATGTCGAAGTGATTCGATTACCGCTCTAACATAACCACGGTCAACGACGTCACGCATGAATGGGGCTCTTGGTTCTCATAACCCCTATCTATGCTATCTTTTTGGTCCTTGTTAATGAAAGAGCAATATGCTTTTCACTTCTTCTACACTTTGGTCACATTCACCTTCATCACTTGTCAATCAACTCAACTCAAACCATCAACCTGACCTAGCCTATTCACCCTAGTTTCTATGGACACCAATACACATGGAAACTATCGACCCACCACAATTTATGTTCAGCATAAACCAATACTTGCTGAAGCATAAATAAACCTCAATTCATTTTTAGCATACATCCATCACAAATATGGAATATTGCTAGGGATGAAAAACCCCTCAACCAATGTTGCAGAATACACCATTTGGAAAAGGCTGCAACATCTTTTTTTTTTTCCTCATCATTTCATCATAACCACATCCAATCATCGACCAATCTATCAACTATTTTAACCACCTGTCTACCACTCGGATGCCAAGTCTGAACTACATTGGTCTGAGGCCCTTCCACAGGAGCTATGTAGGCAGCACTCAGATGACACGACTATCTTCTGGGGTTAGCTCGACCATTCTCGTTTGTTCGTCTCTCTAATGGACAAACCTTCTTTCCTTCTTTTAACCATAATCTTGTCCTTGACCATGACCCATTTTATCCCTTTGACCCTCCCTCCCTTCTAGGGAGAACTACATTGGCCTGAGGCCCTATCACCAGGGCTATGTAGGCAGCACTCAGTTGACATGGGGTCTTCTGGGGTTAGCTCGGCCACATCCTTTCATCCATTCCTCCCCTCGACCACCAACCATTGGAGATCATGCCTATCTCTGCTAACCTCGACTACTTCCAAGACATTGTTGCCTTGGTTATTTTTGCATGTATGCTACCTCATGACTGGTTAGCAGAATTGTGCGCAGACCTTTTTGGACCCTCACAAGTATAGGATCGCAAACCGGTTGATCCGCACTACTTGTGGCTTTTTCGTGTTTCTCTGGGGTTAGCTCGGCCACATCCTTTCATCCATTCCTCCCCTCGACCACCAACCATTGGAGATCATGCCTATCTCTGCTAACCTCGACTACTTCCAAGACATTGTTGCCTTGGTTATTTTTGCATGTATGCTACCTCATGACTGGTTAGCAGAATTGTGTGCAGACCTTTTTGGACCCTCACAAGTATAGGATCGCAAACCGGTTGATCCGCACTACTTGTGGCTTTTTCGTGTTTCTAGGAGCACTTCCTGAGCCCGAGATACCTGGAACATGACGACCATTTGGAGCTTCAGCTTAGATTGAGTGACCCGATCAGCAGACGACTAAATGCTGGGGCCCAGTTATTTCAATTTTGGCACTCCTCGACCCTTGACCTGCGACACTTTTGACCTGACCATCTCGTGCAGTGGTATGCGCACAATCACAACTTTTGCAGCATTCACCCTCACCCCTTTTTCATCCACTCTTTGCCAAATCAGCACCTGATTCTCGGTTCCCTTCCCTCGACTCCTGCTTTGAGGGGGAATACCTCATCCATAATCAGGGCAACCTATCCGCTTCCTATTTTTGTCTTGCAGTTCATTCGAACAACCAACAAGATGAAATCAACCTTATCCCTCACCTGGGGCACTCACTCCTATTTTTGTCTTGCAGTTCGTCAGAATAACCAACAAGACAAAAAGGGGCAAATGTAGACACCGAAATCGTGTCGACTCCCCTGGTCACTCCCTGTCTTATTCTTCTTCGCCTATTTAACCCTTGTCGATCACTTGTTCCACCAACCTTGACCCTGGCAGCATGTAAAAATGAGCACAAAGCTAAAGCTAGACTCTATCCCCATTATACATCTGCCGACGACGGTCTTTACCCAACCGATATCGCCGACGTCGGTCACTTATCGATTGACGTCGGCAATCCTGCCGACGTCGGTCACCTTGCCGTTATCCGTTATCAGTTATCATTCAGTTTCCCGAAACAGTTGACGAACCGTTTCTGGAACCGTTCCCCACCTTCATCAACCTCCACCAACCATTCGAGACCAGACCCCAAACGCTATTCTAAACGCTATTCAAAATGCTGATCAATCAAACCCCGAGCAATCATCAACCTGTGAACTCTGACATCAACACTCTCAGCATCAACCAACCTGCACTCAATCCGGCACTGCACAGACAACTCCAACTATGGCTTTCATCATGTCTTCTGGTAGGTAAGTATTTATTCTATTTATTTTATTTCTTCCTTAGTTATTATTTATCAGTTCTGTTATCCCGATTCCTCAGACCCGACCCGACCTTACCCAGACCCTGTCCCGACTCTGTTCAGACCCAGCATCCCTCATTTACATCCCTGCCCCTGTCCCGACTCTCTCAGACCTTGCCCAGACCCTGTCCTGACTCTCCCAGACCCTGTCCCGAACCTGTTCAGACTTTTCCAGAACTTGCCCCTACCGATGCCGGTCACTACCCTGACCGACGACGGCACCTTAACCGATGTCGGCACCTTCCCAAACTGATGCCGGCACCACAGAGACTGACACCGGTGACTGTGCAGAATAGTGCTGCATATTAGGTACGCATTTTATTTTCTGTCATTTATTTCTGTCATTTCATCTTTTATTATCTACTTTCGTCCAACATTACACTTTTTATCAGTGGGTTGATATCCTTTTAGGGAGTCTTCGTACTTCCGAGATCGGGCGTTCGCCTGACAACCCACCATATCTTTGACTAACATCTTTCCGTGTTTTAGTCTCTTTTTCACAGGTGTCATTCCTCCACAGCCAAAGAGGAGAATCTTCCAACATCTGATTTCGGTGCGCTCAACTTTATTAGGTACTTCTAGCCTTAACCTTTTATTTCAGTTTCTTATTTCTTCTTTGAATGTAGAAAGCAATTTTGCATAGAAACATTTCCCTTGCAAGCAATAGGTTTAATAGTAATCCTAGGTGATACACCAAGAGGGATATATATATATATATATACTTCATAAATTAGGCCATCCACATCCTATAAGTTATTCCATGTTATCACCTAAATGAGTAAGGGTTGAAAAAACTCCTCAAGGGTGAAATTTAGAGTGATAAAAATTCTGGCATACCCAGTGGGATCAAGGATTTTATCCATTAAAGAGTTTTTAATGTTAATCTTCAATACACTAGCCTTTAGAGGCATGAATACAAAAATCAATGGTGACTCAAAGTGAACCACAATTTTTTTAAACACCCCAAGTTATTATAAGAGACTAATTGTTTTGTATTCTCAATCTTCATTTAGTTAATATGCATCTTTTGTACCTCATATTTTGTACCTTCATATAAAGCTTAAAATGTTCATGGATTCACCCCAAGTAGATCTCATCTAGCAACATATAAACTTCCTTATTATTTTTATTCCCTATGTACCCCAACTCAACCTCTTTGGTAACCTACTTATCCCTATAACCAACCTTGTCAAATCTATGCTACCCCTAGTCAATATAGTCACAATCCTAATCAATCTCTATCAAAACTCAAAGAAACCATATCATAATATGAAACTCAAATGAGAGATATTGATAGAGAAGAGGATTTTGGTCTAAATGTCCCTAACCCTTCTATTCAGAGTGAAATCATTCAAGGAATAAGAGACTTGTTACTTTTGTTTAAGAGTAAGTGCACCTCTATTGAGAATAAGAATAAAAAAATACCAAATAATAACATTTTGGAGATTATGGGTTTAATTTATTGTATGGATGATAGGTTGGTGGCTCATGAGAGGTGGTTAATGGACTATGAGAGGCAACAGATTCAATGTACCTTATCCTACTCCAAATCATCCTCCTTTTATTCCCAACCTACTCCAACTTGTAATATGCCATCAAAAAAAGCTTATGTCTATGTAAGATTCACTTACTCTTCCTCAATAACCTCAAACTATTCCATCATAGAGGGCTTCTTAGACTATGACCCCTGATTACATCATACCATTCCTTGAAGAAAACTATTTACCATGTTTATCAAAAATCATATAAAAGAGAGGGTATTAGAGGTCAAATCAAGAAAAACTAAAAGTATTCAAAGTAATCCACCTCTCCCTCAAGTTGTAATTGTTCATAAAGTTTAAAGTACATAAAATTTTGATAGAGTGATTGGGGAATGGAAAAATAATAATAGAGAACCCCTAGCATAACTTCCTTCTCCATCTCTCTAAGAATCCTTTAACAAGCATAATTATCTCAAAATCCCAAGTTCAAAAGATACCCTCTCAATATTTTTAAAAAAAAAATGAGTTATATTACCCTCCCAACCCTTTATTTTATTAAGGAGAACGTATTATATGTAGGTTTGAATATGAACATCTAGTTAAAAAGGTGATTTTATCAATAAAGGATGATGAGGTGGTAGTCCTTGAGAAGTAAAATCAAGTTATAAATGTAAATGAAATCCAAGAAGACCATGATGAAGATGTTGTAAGTGATTATGTTTAATATATCATCATTTGTATTCCTCTTCATTAAATAAAACAATAATCACAAGATGAACTAAGCTTTTATTCAACAGATGAACTCGCATGCTTCATAAAAGAAGAGGAAAATCAAACAGAAAAGGTTGATACATGTATAAATGAGTTAAAAAATCTACTCCACTAGATATAATTGTGATTTAAGCATAATGACTAAGAGGGAGGTGAATTATTCTTCAAAATCCTTCTTCAATTTACACTTAAGCAATCATGAACCATTTAAACAAACATATAGATCTAGAAAACATAAACAACTATCCACATAAGCATGAAACATATGAACACATCACATATATGGTAAACCATCAAGGGGAAGAAAAACCAATGATATTTTAAAATATACTATAGTACTATAAGATAAAAACCATGTTTATTGAAGCACCAAATCCACATGGAGCACCAACCACAATTATCCAAGCACCCACTTGACTAGGCTTTAACAAAAACCAACTTACAAGGAGGTACCAACCCCATATATGACTTAGAACCCACTCATACACCTAATTTTTTTTATGACTTTCATAAAATTATTTTTCTAAACTAATAGATGATGACCACTTTTTTATCTCATCACACTCTTATACCTCTCAAACTGCCTTCCAGGCCTCTTCGCTCAACTAGGTCTCTTCAAGAGTAATTAGGTCATATTACCTTGATTTTTATAAGTAGATACACTATAAAATATTCATTAAATATTATATACACTAATATTAAGGTCTATAATACCTCATGATACTACCCAATGTGCTATTTCATTTTCATACTAACTTCTTACTCCAATAGGCCTAAAATTCCCTTGTATATATACCATTCCTTATTCATATATCACTTAGTTGGTAAAATTTCATTAAAATATTAGGTAATAAATATAATGTCTTATTAAATCTCATAAACAATATTAAAATTACCTTTTAGTCTATTTTGGTCTTTCATGACTCAATTCTAGACCTTATTTCACTTTTAGGTCTCATAAAGACCTAATTGCATTAGATCTGTCTTGTAACATGTTACCATTTGATCCCTTGGAACATATTTCATAGATATATACATCAATATTATTTCATAAAAAACTCAAATAAACATTATAAAACATCCTCTAAACTCCATAACACTTTGTAGGTCCAACCAACACCTTAAACACTTTATTAGCATTGTTCATAGTAGGCCTTTGAACACATAGAAAAGTCTATCTTGAACAAATGAAGACAACACATCATTTATCCCAAAAAAATGATAAAAACCCACTTATAAATAATCTACATGACATAAATATCATCATATGAATTAGACACTTTAACTCATGTTATAAAGCCTCAAAAACACCTCTATACTCACTCAAAACTGCTAGTTATCCTCAATGACTAGTCATGGTGGCTTAGAGCTCCAAATCCTATATAGACAATTTAAAAGAATTAAAACGAATTAAAATTATCCTTTTAAATATATAGACCATTTTAAAATATAAACATCATATGATCTAGTGACAACTATTGGTCTTATAGACCAATTTGTTGACCTCCCTACACACAAACCTCACTGAGTCAGACAAGCCATTTTGGCTTCATCATTTTCACCACTATACCTAACCTATAATATCTATACCAAGAATTAATAATACATGCCAATATAAAAAAATCTAAATACACTTGTTTTCATCTTTCTATCATTAAAACACATTCTAATTTATTTTCTCATTATTACCTAGGTTTTTCATTGTTTGCAACATTTGGCCTATTAGCGACTGGCTAACTTGGATGACTGGTTTAGTAAAAGTGAGGTATTTAAAATATCCATAAAAATTCATGGAAATTAAACATTATTCTATAACTTATTCTTCCATCCTTTTTCTTATTAAGTCTAATACAAATTTTGATAGGTACAGTAACTACTTCAAAAACAAGCCTATAACTCAATATTTTTCTCTCTCCTCTCTCTAACCAATACCACCTAGATTTACCTGAGATATTCAAATACAAGATACAATATATTACCTAGTCATACCAATCCATTTTGGTCACTTTTTATTAAAATATTCAACATCAGGTCCTTATTAGGGTTCTAGGTTTAAACTTGTTTCCACTCTTAACGATCATTCATAAAGCATATCCCATAAATCCAAAAACTAATGCCTAGAATTTTGATATATGAACATTCCACATATACCATGAATATATTATGTTCCCAAGAAATTTTTCTATGAGATTATGAGCACAATAAAATCATTCTCAGGTTGAGAACCCTTCATTCTAAGCACTTGAGAGACCTCCAAACAACTTTCCATGCCTTGTACTTCAAACTAAGACCTCAAACTATATTGAAAAACTTGAAATAACATAACTCAGATATGAAAATTACTACATGAGTTCAAACACATATAAATCTTATCATGAAACCTCATTAGGATACACATTCTCTCTCTCTCTTTGTTATCTAGACCTTGAATTAAAAACCATATTAGGCATTAAAATTGACCTTCATACTCTTTCCATAATCTCAAAACATCATTTTTATGCCATATAAACTATTAAAAACTTACATACATCCTAAAAATGCCTTGAAAATAGATCATTATACCTCATTAGGCTAGGCAAATCTTAAGAGAGGCTTAGATACAAACCTTGACTAAAGTTTTTACCCCTGTAGGCTCATCCTAAAACTCTTATGAATGTTCCAATGCCTAAAATACATGATCAAACAACCGCATACAACCATTCATGCCTATGTTTACTCATCTCACCAAGTCACCATGATTAAACCTTCTCACAAGGTCTCTTTTTTCAATGACTAGGCTTAGGTTACTTAAGCACTTGATGCCTTGACCTATTCCTTCCATCTCATGACCTCAATAAAACATCAACCAAGAAGATAAAAGACATTACACCATACTCATATCACTGCACCATTATTTTTAATGACAACAATCTTCCACAACCTCATATAGATCTAAAACCACATAAATAAGCATCATATTACTTGACATCTCTCTTCCATGTACGTGAACACCTTTGACACCTTGACTTATGCCTTCATGAAACCATAAGACATTAGTTGCCTTCAAAGTCTCTCTTGCCTTCAAATTCTCTCTTTCCTTCAAATTCTCTCTTGACTTCAAATTCATCTTGTCACATGGCTTCCTATACAAACATTAGTTGTCTTCAAACCTATTCTATGACTTGTACCTTCCTTGCTCACATCACTCACATACTCAAGTTGACCTAAACCTTAACATCAAACAATATAAAAGACAATGCTCAATAATCTCACCTTGCCATATAATGTGCATACATAAATGGCCACTCACCATGCACCTTCACTAGATGTACCTTGACATCAATGCCATTAACCTTGACATCAATGACAACAACATGCCAACAAACTACCCCTTTGTCATTGATGGAAAACACACTATATCCTGATCATTCTCATTTCCCCTATCTAGTCTTTCTCCCCCTTTGACATTAATGACAAAGGGTCTTCCATAAACTATCATATAATCCTTTGACCTTAAGAAACCATGATTCTTACAACAAAATCTCAATACATAAAATATAAAGCATTACAAGAACATGCTCCCCCTTACTTCATGTAACCTCCTTTAAATGACCTCATATCACAAGACCACTTTCCTTGTCCTTGGCATGATTGATATGACTCAAACCTTTGATCACACACTAGGCCACCATATTTTGTACATCAACTAAAGAATTAGGGACTCCCCCTTTGTCTTCATAGATTGAGAGCACCACATGATTCATTATGACTCTTAGACCATCCTCATATTCCTTCAAACATCTTGATACCAATATCACTTCTAGATTTGTCAACATTCTTTATCATGTCTTCATGATAGCTACCAAGCTTCAACTAACTAATGAGTGTCTCCATGAATCCTAATGTAGTCACCCCTTACCATAGGGCACTAGAATAACATAAAATTAAGAGATTCCTAGTTCTCCATGCTCTCACAAGACTAATGATCCTTTAGGATCCTTTTAATCTTGATTAGCATCATTATCTTGGCCTCTTCATCATCCCTATGGTAAACAATCTAAGATGATAATGAACACTCTTGATACTCTTTATAGTATGGTCTATGTTCTACCATAGAAAACAATCCACTTTGGCTTGTAGATTGATCAAGACTAAGATTTTCTATTTTTGGATTCCACACCTTGGTTTGTATTTTAACTTTAGGAGCTTGAATCTTCTTTTTATATCTTGATGATTTATGATGAAAGAATATTGAAATATGACCAATGTTCAGATAATTATATCAAACAACATCACTCATATATCTTGACTGATGTGAATTGTAACTCTTTCCATAGTTCCATGAGTACTCATTCTTAGAAGGTCTTCTACAGTCTCTTATTCTATGACCAAATTGACTACATGAGAAATAATAACCATTGAATTAATATAAACACCTTATGGTGTTAGGTTGTCTAACAAAATTTATCTTTATATTGTTCTTGAGGTCGAACTTCTTATTCACATTGGCATTCTCCTTTTGATCTACTTTAAAACTAAGAACTACCTTATCATTGATAGACTTTTGACTACTCAAAATGTCCTATAGAGCCTCAATGATATTTGTAAACTTCTCAAAGGTCTTCATCTTTGTAGTTGCTTGATCCAAATATGACTTTAAGGACTCCACTTTTGTATCATACCTTGTGCATTCTTCCTCCTTAGCCTTTAGGCTAGTAATGACTATCTACATTGAGTTTCAACCTAATTGATGATCTTATCATACTCCTTGGATGTTTTAGTCTTTCTTCAAAAAAACTAATATACTATGATATACTCTTCATAGACCTTAACAAATCATTTTTTATTCTTCTTTCTTTGGAAATTCAACTCCTCTAGAGCACTCACTAATTATGCCTCAAGTTTTAATTAAGCCTCTTCTTCATTTGATTCTTCATCATCCATATGGCCTTTCCCTTTTGAGATACCCTCATTATCTATTTATATAGACATGAATAAGGTTTCATTGTTATCATGATCATTATTGTCATCATCATTATCAGATGTACTTGTGTCACTTAAATCATATGAGCTATTATCTTCTTTGGAATAAAAACTTCTTTTGTTCTTGAATGACCCTTTCTTGCCTTCATACTTCCTAAAATATTTCTTTTTTTTGTTATGCTTATATACCTTCTTATCATCACCATGATTTTCATCATGTTCTTCATCATGCTCAGCCTTATCCTTTTTAGGACACTTAGATGCAAATTGACCAATCTTACCATATTTGAAACATTTGAGAGGCAAATTATCCTTATACTTACCAAATCCAATATTCAATTTCCTAGAAAACATGGATGTCAATTCATCATCATCAATATCTAGATATACATCATCCTTTACGTTCTTATCTTTTGAATTCTTCTCATCTTTTAATGTTGATTCCTTCTTGGAAGGTCTTCCTTAATTTGTTCTCATCTCATAAGTAGTCAAGATGCCATAAAGCCCATCCATATGAAGTGTGTCTAGATCTTGCATTTATACTACTGTAGACACCTTTGAATGAAATTTATAAGTTAAGGATATTAATGAATTTTTTATAATTTTAGACTCTTTAACTTCTTTTCTAAGACCTCTAATGATATTTATAACTTCATCAACTCTTAATAGGTAAGATGTAAAGCTCTCATCTTCCTTCATACTCAAAATTTCAAACTACTTTCTATGGGTCTATAATTTATCCATATTCACCTTGGTGTCTCCATCATATATAGTCTTCAAATTGTCCCATTTCACTTTGGTTAACTCATAGTGCATCACTTTCACAAAATTTGTCTCTGATAGGCCACATAGAATTACATTCATTACCTTGGAATTGCTCTCACTTTCCTTCTTGCATGTTATATCAATTAGTGGTATAGGAGGTGGAGTGTATCCAACCACAAATGATTGAAATATTTCATGGACCATTAAAATTATATATGTCTTCATTTTTATTCTCCAAAATTAATAATTAGTCCCATTGATGAATGAAGCTTTACTGGTAGAGAAACCTACTTGAACTTGACTACTAGCCATTCTTGCTCCTAGGATGCCCTTTAGGATGTTAATCCTACTTCAATAGAATAGATATGATGAAAACTAATGGATTAAAAATTAATTATAGATGGGTGAATATATACTCAAAACCTTTCTTTCAATTTACACTTAAGCAATCATGAACCATTCAAACAAACATATACATTTATCATGCATAATCAATTATCCACATAAGCATCAAACACAAGAACACATGAAATATGTGTGAAACCCTTAAGGGGAAGAAAAAATACTAATATATAAAAATGTACTATATTATTATAATACAAAAACCATTTTTAGTGAAGCACCAACTCTACATGGAGCACTAACCCCAACTAGGCAAGCACCCACTTGAAAGGAGGGACCAACCCCCTAGATGAATCAGCACCTAATAATCCACTTAATTTTTTTTATCAATTTTATAACATGATATTTCTCAAAAAATATATTATTACCACTTCTTCATCTCATCACACTCTTCTAACTCTCAAACTGCCTTTTAGGTGTCTTCACTCAACTAGGTCTCTTCAAGAATGATTAGGTCATATGACCTTGATATTCATATGTAGACAAAATATAATATATTTATTAAATATCATATAGACTCCTATAATGGTATAAAATACCTATTTATACACAAAAATATGTTATTTCATTCACATATAACCTTCTTGCTCTAATAGGCCTAAAACTACCTTGTATATATACCATTCCTTGTTCATATATCACTTAGTTGGAAAACACCCTTAAAATTTTATGTAACCTATATAATATGTCTTATTAAATCTTATAAACAATATTAAAATGACCTTTGAGTCTCTTTTGTTCTATCATGACTCAATTAGACCTCATTTCACTTTTAGGTCTCATGAAGACCTAATTGCATTAGGTTTGTCTAGTAACACACCACCATTTGATCCCTTGGAACACATTTCACCTCCATATATATCAAAATTATTTAATACATAAATAAAATATACCATATAAAAAACCCTCTAAGATACATAACACTTTTTAGGTCCAATCACAACTTGAAACACTCCATTAACATTATTCACAATAGGCCTTTGAACACATAGAAAAGTTTGTCTTGGAAAACTAAAGAAAAAATAATTTAACCACACAAAAATGAAAATAAATAACTTATAAATAACATAAATTAACTCAAAAATATCACCATATGAATTATACACTTCATCTCATGGTATAGAGCCTAAAAAACACCTCTATAACTCACTCAAAACTATCAGTTTCCCTGAAAGACTAGTCATGGTGACTCAGACCTCCAACACCTATATAAAAACTTTAAAAGACTTAAAATGCATGAAAAATATCCTAAAAAATATCTAAACTATATTCAAATATAAAAATAATATGGTCTAGTGGAAACTATTGGTCTTATAGACCAATTTATTGACCTCACTACACACATACCTCATTGAGTTAGACAAGCCATTTTGGCTTCATAATTTTCACCACCATACCTAAATTCAAAGGTCTATACCAATCATTAATAATAAACACCAATCTAAAAAAACATATCCATGTTCTTGGTTTCATATTTATATCATGAAAACACATTCTAATTCATTATCTCACTACTACCTAGGTTTTTAACTATTTGCACCATTTGGCCTATTAACAAATTGCTAACTTGGATGACCCATTTAGTAAACTTGAGGGATAGTATATATAACTTAATGGACATGAAATATGATTATTTACCTTCTTCCTCCATCCATTTTCTTACTAATTCCAATACAACTTTTGATAGTAACATCAACTTCTTTTGAAACAACCTTGTAACTCAACATTTTTCTCTCTCCTATCTCTAACCAATACGACCTAAAGGTACCTAGGAGAATCCAATAAAATATCCAATATATTAACTAATCATACCAATCCATTATAGGATATTTTGATCAACATATTAAATATTGGGTCTTTATTAAGGTTTTAAGAGGGTTTAAATATGTTTTCACACTTAATAATCATTATTAAAGCATAACCCCTCAATCTAAAAACTAATGACTAGAATTTTGATCTAGGACCCTTACCCATATACCATGAATATATTATTTTCCCATGAAAAAGTTTTATGAGTTGATGATCATAATAAAATCCTTTTTAGGTTGAGAACCCTTTATTTTGAGCACTTGAGAGACCTCTAAACAACTTTTCATGCCTTGTCCTTCAAACTATGACCTAAAACTATATGATTAAACTTGAAATAAAATACCTCACCTTTGAAATTACTTACACGAGATCAAATACCTTGAAATATTATCATTGCCACTAATTATGCCACACTCTCTATATTTACTATCTATACCTTGACCTGTAAACCACATTAGGACTTAAAACTGACCTTCATGCCTCTTTCCGTTCTCTCAACACCTCAATATCATGTTATACAACCTATTAAACACTAAAATACATCCTAAAAATGCCTTGATAGTATATCATGATAACTTATTAGGCTAGGTAGGGTCTAAGAGAGATCTAAATATAGACCTAAATTGAAGGTCTTACCCCTATAGGCTCATCTTAAAATTCTTATGAGTGTTTTAATGCCTCACATACATGATAAAATAACCTCATATAATCATTAATGCCTTTGCGTACTCATATCACCAGGATGCCATGCTTAAACCTTATCACATATCTTTATACCATGGCTAGGCTTAGGCTACTCAAGAACCTAATGGCTTGGCATGTTCCTTTTATGCCATGACCTCAACAAAACATAAAACAAGCAGATATAAAACATTACACCATACTCATATAGCTGCACCATTATTTTTCTAGTGACAACAATCTTATACAACCTCATATAGACCTAAAACCACATGACCAAGCATCATATGACTTGGCATCTCTCTTCCATGCACCTAAACACCTTTGACACCTTGACATGTGCCTTCATGCAACCATAAGACATTAGTTTCCTTCAAATTATCTCTTACCTTAAAATTCTCTCTTGCCTTAAAATTCCCTCTTTTCTCCAAATTCTCTCTTGCCTTCAAATTCATCTTGTCATGTGGCTTATCATGCATACATTAGTTATCTTCAAACATCTTCCATGACTTGTACCTTCCTTTATTACATTAATCACATACTCAAGTTGACCTAAACCTTGAAATCAAAAAATAGAAAAGATAATTCTCAATAATCTCACCTTGTCATATCATACAAATACCTCGATGACTACTCACCATGCACCTTCACAAAATGCACCTTGACATCAATAACAATAACATACTAACACAATGTTGAAAGCAAACCAAATAAAATAATCATGGAATATCATAATGATTTGTCTAATTGGGATAAGGTTTTTTTTAGGTTTAAAAAGATAGTAAAAGGTTACAAACTTTAATTATTTCTATAATCTTTCTGAGAGTATCAATACCCCAACCTTTATGGAATCCAAAGAAGATTCAAATGAGACACAAATTTGTGAAGTAGAGATAAAATACATGTTTAAGGTAATAGGAGTAGGTTATGTACTCTTTTAAGGTTACTAAAACCTAACTAAGGCTAAGGAAGGCATCTTTCCTGACATGTCATCCCAAAATATCACTTCACTTGATGAGGACTTGTTTTTGGTTCTCAAATCCGGTTATCAACTTCTTGGCTAGTTTTCAAAGGTTAAAAAGGATTATATCCTTTATATTATTTAATCCCAAGGAACTCAAGGTGGGTATGAACAAGTTTAAGAGGACATGTGGTAGTAACACTTTAAAACCTTTAAAGATACTATAACTTTTTTGAAGCCTACATCTCTAAGTGAAGGCATTGGTGAAGTGATTGACAAGATGGAATAGCATACTTAGGAGGAGATTGACTATAATATACTTCAAAAATATCATGATGAAGGTGATCATAGAGATATATTAGTAGAGGTATAGTTTGATGGTTCTAAAAAACTTTCAAATGAATAATAAGAGTAATCCTTTTAGGATGAGTTGGAAGAGTTTTGTTTAAGCCTTGGACTAGAACAACATCTCAAGACGAAAGTCATGAAGAGGTCATTCAAGATCAAGAACACCAATTTAAGGAAACTCTATAAATTAAATTTGTTTTAGCCCCTATGAGTCAAAATATGATCACTTTTGAAGTTATTTTCAAGACTAAGAATAAAAAAGAGAATATATAAGCTAAAAGACAAAATTATCTTAATTGGATGTATGTTTCTTTTAGTTGATTAATTTGAGAAAATAAATAGGAATTTATAAAATGGTAAGTCTAATCCATCAAACACTATATCCAAAAACATTCCTACTCCACAGTATGGTTCATTTCATGATGAAGATCTCAGGAGTTTTCCTTTTGACCTAAGAGGATCAAACCTTGAAGTTTAGTTATAAATAATAGTTTTTTGTGTTTCCTTTTACCTAAATGATTTTGGCATGGTGTGTGCCTTTTATATTTTTTTTTTTGTGAGTGTTCCTCTTTAATTTTTTATGTGGTTGAATCCATTATAATTCATTTCATCACTTTCTCAATGTTCCCAATTAGTTCTCAAAGTCTATTTTAGTTTGTGTTGATTTGAGGTGACCCCATAGCCTAAAAGATACAAGAAGGTTAGTAGTCTATAGTTCATAATAAGCATACACCATTTATATTTCACCAAAAATGTTATCTAAATTGGTAACCCTTGGTCACTCTTTTGAAAAACTTTACTTATATGCCTTATTTAACTTTGTTGATAGCCTTTGAGAAGGTTTTGTCTTGGTCTAGAGGTCAGGACTTATCATAATAAGATGTTGTGTCAAGTGTCTTTGGTTAATTCATGTTAACCTACAAGGTTTATTCAAGTAGAGTGATCCAAAATACCTAGTATTTTTATCAATCCTCTTCAATAGAAGTTTTATGACATGTTTTTTGAGAGATTAAGGTAAATTTGGAGATGTTAAGGTAATGTTGAGATAGTTAAGGTTTATTGGTTACAATATGAAAGTTATTTCATTGTAGGGAACATAAATTATGGGGAACTAATGTCATATTTAAGATTCAAGAGATATTATTTATAAAATTTGAAATTTTTCAAGTCATATTACACTTTAGGTTATCCATACACTTGGTAAAAGTGTCTAAGTAAGTCTTTTATAATGTACAATCTCTTTTGAAACATTCTTGTTTGGTTGTTATAACATCTAAACATAATATATAATATTGAAGGGTAGGTAATAATATTATTTGAATTTTATAAGTATTATAACAATTTATATAATACTCTATTGGCACATTGTATGTAGCTAATGTAGATTATCTTTCGAAATGAGCAAGTTTGATGTAGAAAATATTTTGATAAGATCATGCAAGTTTATATGGTTAGTAATAGTAAGTATGAATCAATTAAAATTTATTTAAAAGTGATAAAAACCTATCACAATATATACTAGTTTTATTAGGTCTTAAATCATGATGAAAAGTGTGTTATATGCCCAAACTAGCCTAAAACCTCTTCAAAACCTGCATCAGGTAACCAGGCAGGTTAAGAAGGATAAATGGTTTTATCTTGGTACATTATGGAGAGATTATGTTAGGGAAAAATATCTTGGAAAAATTAATATACTCATGTACCCTTCCTAATAATGGAAATTTTTTGAGTTCAAAGTAACAAAGCTCTATGAACAATCATTAAGAGCTCTACTACCCTTAAAACCTCCACAAAACCCCATCATCTGATCTCATATTTTGAGAATCATTATAGGAATAATTATAAGTTAATATAATCATAAGGATCTTAATAAATATTACTACCCATTCTCAATTATGCATTCAATGCATGCACATGCCAAATGTGAACCTACAGTTTTCAAAGGTGAGTGAGATAGTCTTATGAAGCAAATACCTTTAAGGTTTTGAGAGTTAGTACATATGAGATATAAATTAATTTAATTCAAGGTAGAGACATGAGACACTCATATATTATTCAATAATGGAAAAACTATTTAATACCATTCTTAAAATGCAATTGTAGGTTAGAGACCTAAGATCATTGGTCTAGTGCTTACAAGCAAAGCCAAGTGTTAAAACATGGTTTATAGATTTTGAAGAGGATTTTGAACTTGTAAATAGGTATAAAAAGATAATTATATTAATATATGGATTATAAGAATAATAATCATGTCATAAATGGTCTAAATGAGAGTAAATGTAGACTTGCTGGTCTGTAGACCTGTAGGTTCACATTCTTGATAAAAAAAATCAAAATCTTGCAAGAAAGGGAGTGTTTTGAGTTACTCGGGATAGTGATTGTCACACACAAAAGTGAAAAGGGTAAAAAAATACCTATTTCACACACATACATTTACATGGAGCTATAAATTATTTCTAAAGGGGTGCGATACAGTGGGAAAGGTCAAGAAGCCTAGATAGGCCTAATAGAGGATCAAGTCTGCCTTCAAGAGTATAAAGAGAATATGTAATTTTATGATTTATATTTGAGTTTTGATGACTATATTATGTGTGAGGTGTCATGGTATAGTTTTTCATAGTATCGATAACCCTTGGAAGGTGAAGATAATACTAAAATAGGGATGTTATGGTTAAAATGCTAAGACTAGTCATAAACCCTCATTATAGGTTAAATCAAGTTTTATGTCTTTTGAGAAGTAAAATTTCTTGGAAAAATGTTAATATACCTATATGGAGGTTTTTTATACCTAATATATCCATTTCCAAATAAAAACTAGCCATTGGATTCCCCTTTTACTCAATGGATGCCCCTTTTACTCAAAACCTCTCTCAACCTAAATTTACCAAGTCCACCAATGTGAGAAAGATTTTATTTTATTAAAAATTAAATGATATTTTTTATGTTATATTGATAAAATTTTTGAAGGTGGAGATGTTTATTGACATGAATTACTTGGTGTTGGTTTGTTCATTAAATCCCATAGCTTTATGAGCAATGCTTAAGAAGGCATATTACTCTTAAAAATCCCTAAAACCCTTATAAGAGCTTGAGATGACATGGTATAAAATTTATTTTTGGGATGTTAATAGTGTCCCCATACTCTAAATTATTGGCATTGGTTCATAGGTTGATTTCCTCAACTTTATGAACACTTATTAATAGGGTAAGTACCTAAAACTACTAGTTTAACCCTTCAAGGTCCTTGATGGAGAGAATGGTGGTTTGAGAGGATATAAAGCATTTTAAATTCCATAGAAACATCTTGAAGACATACATACACATTATTAAAACTTTATGGAGTAAAATATTGACATGTGGGAAGAAAACATATAGAAAATGGCCTAATTTTTTTATTTCAAGCTTATTTGTAGGGTTTTGACTATGTGTAGTTATATAAACCAATTGAAAAGGATTTTTAAGCTTACGTGGAGGTCTGATAATGCATTCCAAACCACTAAAAATACTCTCATGGTGAATATAAATGTTTTCAAACAAGTTTTTAAATAACAAGTATGTCAAATGAAGTAACTCTCACCTACATTAATGGAGTTTATGTTGTAGACACTTCTTCCATGTTTTAAAGCCTCTCCAAATCAAATACAATTATTTTCTAGTTTTTTCAAGTTTGCTTGAAGATAACTATTCTTTTCATATCTATTAAGAAGATTGTGTTAGAGTTATAATCAAAAAGAGGTAGGGTGAATTAGTGATCCCAGATAATCTAATTTCAATTATAATTCCTTCAAACCCTTAATCATTCAATACATTCATGAGTCATGCATCATTCATAGAAATTAATAATAATGACAATACAAGATCAAGCACATGACACATGACATATGTGAGAAACCCTCTTGGGGAATAAAACCCACTAAAACTTGTAATTTTACTATTGTCCTATAATAACAAAAACTAATTTAGACCATCTACAAATGATCAAGGAACTACCATTCTTGATTTTAGTGAGACTACAATCCCATAAGGAGCTACCACACCCATCGAGTTGAGCTACCAGAATAACTAGACCTTTAGCAAGTTTCACCTTTCAAAGAGGCTAAAAACCCCTTAGAAGCTAAGCTACCACAAAAACACCTATGAATAAAACATCTCAATACTGATTTCCTATCAATTTGATGGAGATACAAAGTATGTCATCTCTCTTCAACTCTACACACTCAATGCATCTAAAGCCACCTTTTGGACCACTATACACTTTTTAGCAACAAATATATCATGACAACACTCTCTATTGGTAAAATCACATTTCATACTTAAACCAACACACAAAGATCAATTAGGACACATTACATATCCCAAGTAACCCCACTCTTCAACCCATCACTCACACTCACTTCAACACACCTAAAACAACTCTATCATAACAAAAATAACATGAATAGATGGTTATACACATAGTTCACACTCTATTCTAACTCTCATATAAATCACCAAGCTCATACAGTCTTTACCTTGCCTTCACTCATAATATACTCTCTCAAATAGCCTCTTGCATAAATTTTCTCATTCTACCTCCTCTAGGTTCATTAGGTGTAATGACCTATATGTCCTCCTACACCAAATTAATCATACAAGAATGTCTTATCCTCTTCAATCTCTATTGGTCCTCAATAAACTCTACCTTTTCTTTTAAAGGTTCTCTCCTTTACTTGGATCCATATCTGCACAAATCTCAAATTCTCACACCAAGTCTTACAAGTCTAGAAACCATCATCTTTGGTTTCACCATTTATAGGGCTATCATGATTATCAACATCTTTGTTAGCCATTAGGCATGAATTAATCCTTATGGCATCTGTCACATCAAGAGACAACTCAAACAAATCTTCATAGGTCACCTATAGCATCTATGGGTCACCCATAAGGAACTACAAGTCTCATAGAGATTAATTCACCCATTTAGCCCTTCATCGATCAAAATAATAACATAGAACCACTTTATATTTCATGGTTCCACTCTTTATGTTTCTTTAGTCATCCTCAAATGCTTATAGTCATCATTTCACTCTTCTATGCAAGCTCAATCAACATTATGTGGACATAATCACCATAAAAAAATACATAGTCAACTTCTAAACCTTTTTTCATATTACATACAATTGGCCAAACCTTCAAAATGAACATAGATGGTCTTCATGGAGTTTACAAAACTCCCCAATGGTCAATTCATCATGAAACATGAAAACAACATCTACATAAGCTCCATTATCCTTCTCAGGTCACTAGCAGAACATATATGAAAACATAGTCATCTTTGAACCTTCATAACCATGTTTGTACACATTTTTAGATTTCAAATCTATATTGCTAGATGCACCTTAGAATCCTCTACAACTTATCTTTTTACTATACTATCAAATTCTACTTGAATACAAAGTTATGGCCTAAAAAATAGACTCTATTCTTTCCTTTGTTATTTCAATATTCAAATACAAACAATCATAGTTAAACTTTGGACACTATGCTCACATCTCATGTCCTTTCAGCTTTAGATCAATCTCACACAATCATTCTAATCTATAATTTAATGTATAGGCATGCTAATATCAGACAGTAAACCTCAATCACTTTGACCTCATCTCATGCAATCTTACAACTTTGAATCAATGTGCATCATCGATCTTCTATACGTATCTTGATATTTAGTAATGTTAAAAAACTATCACTTTGACCACTTGACTTTAATATGTACCATTGATTTTGATCAGTACAAACACCCACTCATCATAGATCATTAGAAGAATATTGATAGTTATCTCTATTAAAAATTAAACTATGAACACTTTCCTCATTTCCCTACTTCCTGACTTCTTGGAGCAACATGCTCCATTGATGTTGCTCAAAATTTAACTTGTGAAAAAATGACTACTATGGGAACCATTGTAATATGCTTGGAAGGCCAACTTTACATAGTCATAACTTTTTCTTCACTCACTTGCATGTTCTAAAATTTGGATAATGTGATTTCCTCTCATAGGAAAATATAACCATTTGAAATACTAATCTTGAAATCCTCACACATGTGAGATATATTACAATTAAAATTTCCTCTCAAAATCTTCTATCACAGATCCAACTATGCTTAGAACTTGCATATGAGGCTAACTTTGTTCTTGCATAAATTTCATTTCACTTAGTCATATGATCTAACATTTAGCAAAAAATATCCTCTCATATATGGGATGACATCCATATATCAAGTTTCTCCTAAAACCTTCACATTTTCTATATATTATGTCAAAAAAATACTTACTTGGCTCTATTTAGACATAGAAAACATTGTCAAAAATCTTGGGCACCTAACTTTGGACATGCATATCTTTTGTTGTGATACATCACATGACCTCAAATTTGGCACATAATAACTAAGCACTAAAATTAACAAACCCATATGATCAACTTCTCCTAAAACATCCACACATGTTAGATATTCCACTATCAAACTTCTTATTTGACTCTTCTTGCCTTATTGTTGATTTGTCTAAGTATGGGAAAACACTGTCAAAATGCCCGAGAGCCCAAATTTGCACTAATATATCTTTTAATACACTTAGGCACATGACCTAAAATTTATCACATAAAAAATAGGAACTAATGTGATCACAACCATATGACCAAATCCCCATGACTCATTCACACGTGGTAATGGTAACATCAACAAAGTGTCTAGATGAAAACTATGGACTATCAGATGAATTACACTTGTGTAAAAAAATAATTCAAATCTTATAAAACATATTATGTACCTCTTACATATTCTATAAACTCCATACTGATCCTTGATCATCTCAAACCATGCCAAAACTGAAGATCAAACAAAAATATTTCAAACACACTAGATCAAGCACATTGCACACTTTGTCATTATCATTTAGATTATCAAGGCACTTAATAAACTCATTAGGACACCTCCATGACATCACCATGACATCATTTTCAAATCTCCAAAAATCTCCCCCTTTGTCATTAATTTTAGCACCCATCATATAGTAATATACAACTCACCTTCCTTCTCTCTTTTCAAGCACTCTCACAACAAGAACTTTTTCCCCCTTTGAAACAATGAAAAAGTGGGAAAATTTTGATCCTAAGGACCTAAAAAAACACAAATATGAGAGGACAACCTTATAAATATGATACAAAATCCCCCTTACCTTGAACCTACTTTTGCTTAGCTTGATAACTTCCTCTTATTCCATGCCAACACTCTCTTCAACCAAGCACTGTAACTAATGAAGAAATAACACACAAAAACCAATATAATATAATTTAAATAACCAAGAAAAATCTAAAAGTGAATCCCCCTAATATCTATGATCCATTTAACCTTTTTAACATCTTCAGATCTCCACATACCATGAAGAATCACCACATAGGCTTATTAGCCTCTTCTCTCATGTCACCTTAGGGACCACCAAAAAAAATTCATAGCACTCAACAAATAATAAACATGCTCTAAACCAACTTGAAAACACTTTTTGAAACAAACATACTTTTCTCTTTTGGATAAACTAAGCAAAATACACTCTTCTTCAAACTAAGCCTGTCTAGCCTCCTTGTAGCCTTACCTAGAACTTCTAGAGCCCAAAAATTTTATTAGATACATCTTTAGGTCCTAAAAATTCATATCTAGATAAATATCATATTCCCACTCAATCACACAAATTTTCATCACCAATTTCATCTTCTATAACATAATTCCTTCATAAACCTACTAGTCAATTAGCCCTCCATATTGATAAAAACTTGAATAATTTGAGAACCACAATCCTTCAAATCTCTATGAAAATTAATTTGACAACCCATTTATCCCATTAAACATATTAATAATCCTAATACCTCAACTCACAATTCAAACCACATTTCTAGAAGATCTCAAAACCCTAGAATCTCAAAACAAATAGAGTCAACAAACCTCCTTCTGGTCAACATCCACCTCTAAAAATTATTGTACACCTAGATACAGTCATTACACAATTATGGACCAAAAAATTGAGCTAAAATACGTTTGGTAACTATACTTCCTATAACCCATTTTAGGCTTGTTTGCCCTTAAGCCAAAAATAGAGAAAATCGATAGCACTCAAAAATCTTCAATTAGCACAAACATATCTTTAGACCATAAAAGAACCTAGAGAACATAAAAAATAAGTGTACAGAATTTTTTGAGCATCAAAATCTTCTTGAAAATTCATCAATCTCATTAATCCACTTAGAACCACCCATTCTGACCCTCTACTATAGCTTCTTCATAAACCTCTAGAGCAAACACATGAACTTGTTGTTCACCCTAACTTCATTCTTCACTAGGAACATGAAATATTCAAAAAGTATTCAAATAATATACAATCATAGTCAATAATCATATAGAGATACCTCATCTTTAGAATAATGTGAAATTCCATGGCATACACAACTATTTAACAAGACTTTAATAGGCTTAGTAAGATCTAGAACATAAGCCTAAAAGAAAGGCCTTTTAATTATAAGCTTACATGGCATCTATCACAAGCTGATATGTAGACAGATATTTGAATCTAGCCTTTATTCTAGAGCATCCAACCCATGATCAACAAGCTAACTTCTTCTCAAAATGGGACCACTAAGATTCTTCACAAGCTTCTTTTCTCCAATAAAAGATATATATATATATATATATATATATATATATATATATATATATATATATAAACATACCTTTTTTTCATACCTTCTCATCAAACAATATTTGATAGCCACCAAGCTTCCTCTAACTAAAAAGTGTCTCCTTGAAGCCTAGATAGAGACACCCCTTTGACATAGAGAGACTAAAAGTCTGAAAACTCTAGAGACTCCCATATCTCCATACTTTTCTCTAACTTGTAGTCCAACTTGACTTCAAAAGGATGCTTGACTTTATTTTGTTCTTTAAATTTATCAATAAAAATAGACAACATAAACTCTTATCTTCCCTTCATATCTATTATGGAAAATAATCCATCTTTGGCCTTAGATTTATCTCTATTAATAGGCTTAGGTTTCCATACCCAAGTGTGACTCTTCTTGTCTTCTACATCCATCTTACCATCTTGATCCTTGAGCTTATCCTAATTTACAACATAGCCTTTTAGAGAAACTTTCTTATCAACCTTATGACTAGAAGAATTGGCAATGATTACCTTTAGTTTTCATAACTAAGTTTCTCCTTTCTCAAACCTTCGAGGAGCTCTATATACTTTGAATACCTTGAAGACCTCTTAACATTATTTAGATATAATCTAGTAATATGTCCACTCTTATGACAATAGAAACAAATAACATCATTCATACCTTCTAATAGATTTGAATTATGATCAATCTTTGGCCAAAAAATCTTCTATCATAACTCCATGAATGTCCATACTTGACTAACTTCATTCTACATTACTTAACTCTATGACCATGCTTATTACATGTATAACATTGACCATGAAATAAACTATCATACATTGAATAATTTGTTTGTCTAATAGACCTTCTTTCATTGCTCTTGACCTAATCTAGATTCTTTTGATCTTAGATTTCTTATCTTGATAAAAAATTGCTCATGCTCATCCATCAATGAACCTAGCTTTATTTTTAATTGAATGCTTTCATCATATTTATATCTTACACTTGAAATTATAACCATTAACTAGCCTCTGAGAACTTGTTTAGTCTCCTTATCACTCTTATCTTCTTTAGCCATGTCATCCTTTATTATACATACTTTTTCTATCAAACTTCCCTCAAGAGAACTAAATTTTGCTTCAAGACCTTTGATAATATCTCTCATCTTATGATTATTCTTCTTTTTCTCCTTTAGTTTACCAAGTAAACTCATGATCTCAGCTTCTAGATCAACCTCTTCTTCACTATCATGGCAAACTTCATCACACATGATGTCCTTTTCTTTTAAACAACTTTCATTTTTTAAACTCAAATTTATCATAGAATCTTCTAGTTTATCCTTGAGGTCATTGATAACCTTCTCATCCTATTTAACATCATTTTTCAAAGTATGCATCTACTCTTTAAGTGCCGATATCATATCCTTCCACTATTGATTCTATTTCTTTAAAAGTTTAGCCATCTTTATAGCTACTCAGAATCTCCTTCAAGTTATTAAGCTTCCTATAAAGGACCTGATCTACTACCAACTATTAGAGGTGCAATCACTGAGAGGGGGGGTGAATCAGTAAGCCTAAAAAAACTAATTTCATTTCTAATTCCTTTAAACTCTTAACCATTCAATACATTCATGAGTCATACATCATTCATAGAAATGAACAAGAAAGACAATGCAAGATCAAGAACATAACACATGACATATAGGGGAAACCCTCTTGGGAAATAAAACCCATTAAAACCTCCAATTAGAATACTATATTATAATAAAAATAACCAATTTAGACCATCTACAAATGATCAAGGAACTATCATTCTTGATTTTAGTGAGACTACAATCCCACAAGGAGTTACCACACATATCTAGCTGAGCTACCACAACAACTAAACTTTTAGCAAGTTTTACCTTGAAATAAGGCTGTAACCCCCTCAGATGTTGAGTTTCCACAACAACACCTATGAATAGAACATCTCCTCAACACTGATTTCCTACCAATATGATAGAGATACAAAGTATATCAACTCTTTTCAACTCTGCACACTCAATACATCTAGAACCTCCTTTTGGACCATTGTACACTTTTTAAAAACAACTATATCACCACAACACCCCTTTTTGATTAAATCACATTACATACTTAAACCAACATGTAAATATCAATTTAGACACATTACATATCCCAAATAACCCCACTCTTAAACCCTTCATTCATACTCACATTAACATACCTACAACAACTCTGTCATAATAACAACATGACCAGAGGGTCATACACACATTCCAAACTCTAATCTACCTATTATATCAATCACCAATATCATATATTCTTCACCTTGCCTTCACTCACAATATACTCTCTCAAACAACTTCTTGAGCAACTTTTCTCATTTTACCTCCTTTAGGTTCATTAGGTCCAATGACCTATATGTCCCCTTACACTAATTTAATCAGAAAAGCATGTCTAGTCCTTTCCATTTCTACTAGTCCTCACTGACTTGTAACTTTTCCTTTAAAGGTTATCTCCTTCACTTGGCTCCACATATTCACAAATCTCAAACTCTCACACTAAGTCTTATAAGTCTAGAAACCATCATATTTAGTTTCACCATTTATAAAGCTATCATGATTATCAACATTTTGGTTGGCCATTAGGCATGCTTAATCCTTAAGGCATCTCTCACATCAAGACACAACTCAAAAACAATCTTCACAGGTTGGTCATAGCATCTATGGGTCACCCTTAAGGAACTACACCTTTTAATAAGGCCCTTATAGCCCTTATAAGTCTCATGGAGACCTATTCATCCATTTATCACTTCATAGAGAAAAACAAGAACATAAGACCACTTTAAATTACATAGGTCCACTATTTATGTCCCTTTAGTCATCTTCAAATGCTTACAGTCATCATTACACCCTTTTATGTAAGCTTAATCAAGATTATGTGCACACAGTCACTATGAACGAATACATAGATGACTTCTAAACATTTTTTCATATTGCATATGATTGTTCAATCCTTCATAGTGCACATATATGGTCCTCATGGAGTCTATAACACTCCCCAATGGTAAATTCATCATGAAACATTGAAACAACATCTACACAAGCTCAATTATCCTTCTCGAATCACTTGAAAAACATATACAAAAACATTGTCAACTTTGAACATTCATAATTATGTTGATACACACTTTGATCTTCAAATCTATATTTTCAGATGCACCTTGGAATCCTCTACAACTTATCTTTTTACTATACTTGAAAATTTTTCTTGGATCAAAAAGTATGGCCCAAAACATAGACACTGGTGTTTCCTTCATAATTTCAAATATTCAAATATAAATGGTCATAATTAAACTTTGAACACTATACTCACATCTCATGTCCTCTCAAATTTAGATCAATCTCACACCATTGATATTCTCCAAACTTTAATGAATAGGCACCAATGCTAAAACATTAAACCTTAGTCACTTTGAAATCATCTCATGAAATATTTCAACTTTAACTCAATGTGTGCCATTGATCTTCTATACATAGCTTGGTCTTTATCAGTGTTAAACATCTATCACTTTGACCTCTTGACTTTAATACGTGCCATTGATCTTGATTGGTATGAATACCCTCTTACCATAGATCCTTGGAAGAAGCTCTATATTTATATATTTTCAATGTTAAATAACAAACACTTGTCCTTCGGGAATGCTATAGGAGATTTTTTGTCTGTGGATAAAAATACTTTGGTTGCCCACCATTCGACCTATGCACATTTTATGGTTGAAGTGGATGTTTCAAAGGGCCTACCAGAGGTGATTTGTCTGGACTCCCCAAGGGGAACTTGGACACAAATGCTAGATTTTGAGGGCATACCTTTTCGGTGCAGAAAATGTCACCTGATGGGTCATATGTCTGCTTGTTGTTTGGCTGGGAATTCAAAGTCTAGACGACCACCTTCTTGGTGGTCTAAGGCTTCCTCAGAACATTACATAGCTAAACAACCTATGGAATATTTGGTAGATTCTGAGAATGAAGATAGCATCCATTCTGAGCCGATGATTGAGGAGGAGTCGTTGATGAAAGATTCCTTAGTTGGTCCTATGGTGAATGGGAATAATGATCTTTCAAAGCCAGTTGTTGTGGAGGCTTTGGTTTCTCCCCCTGTTTTGGAGGAACTACCTAGGAGCCAGAAAGTGGCTAGTATTCATAAGGATTTTGATGAGTCATCTGTGTCCCTTGGGCTTAACAGACCATCGTATTCTGAGGAATGGATGACTGAGGTAGCAAAGGTAGAGGATGGATGGACTGCTATTGAGAGGAAGAAATCTAAGCTTGTGGTCCCCCCTCTAGATATGAATCTTCGTTCGTGTAAAAGGTTAAATAAAAATTAAAAATTTATTTTGATTTAACCTCTTTGTTTGGTGGTTGTTGGATGCTGATCCAGTCTGGTGATGGTCCGTTCTGTGTAGTGTCGGCGGTTACAAATGGTTTGTTCTGCTGTTTACAGGTTCCTGTTTAACCTAGTTTGGTTCGTACCTATTTTGGGGTTTTTTTGAAACTTCGTTGGGCTTTAAGGTTTATCTTTCTTTATTGTACAGGGTTTCGGGGTCCCTTCAAAACCTGCTTTTACCATAATCTAAAACAAACACTTGTCCTCATATCATTACTTCCCAACTTATTTGAGAAATTTTATCTATCAATGTTGCTCAAACTTGTGGAAAAATGACTATGGGAACCATTGTAATATGCCTAAAAGGCCAACTTTGCATAGTCATAAATTTTACCTCGCTCACTTGCATGTTCTTAAAATTGGACCATATGATTTCCTCTCATAGGAGATTCAAATCATGTGAAAAAATACTCTTATAACCCTCACATGTGTGAGATATATAATTATTAAAATTCCTTCTCAAAATCTTTTGTCACAGATCCAACTATGCTTAGAACTTACTTGTGAGGCCACATTTATTCTTTCATAACTTTCATTGTGCTTAGTTTCATGATATAAAATTTATAAAATAATATCCTTTCACATAGATAATTCCATCCATATATTAATATGATCCTATAACATTAACACATGTGAGATATGATGTCAACAAACTACTTAATTGGCTCTATTTGAACATAGAAAACACTATCAAAAAGCCTAGGAGCCTAACTTTGCACACATATATCTTTTTTCATGATATATCACATGACCTCAAATTTGGTGCACAATAACTAAAGTCAAAACTAAAAAATTCCATATAATCAAATTCTATTGAAACATCCACATGTGTGAGATATGCCACCATAAAACTACGTACTCATCTCTTCTTACCATATTAGTATTTTGGATAATTATGGGAAAACACTGTTAAAATCCTTGAGATCCCAAATTTACACCCACATATATTTAAATAAACTTAGATGAATTAATTTATATTTATCACATAAAAACGAGGGACTAATGTGATCACAACCATATGACCAACTCCCCATGACTCATCCACGCATGCCAATGGTGATGTCAACAAAATACTTAGATTTTTTGTCACTAGGCCTAAATATCTAGATGAAAACTATGGACTATTAAATGAATTAAACTTATGAAAATAAATACTCAAATATTATAAAACACATTATGGACCTATTTCACATTACTAAAACTCCATACTCATCCTTGATCATCTCAAACTATGATAAAACTAAAGATCAACCAATCATGCTTCAAGCATACTAAAACAAGAACATTACACACTTTGTCATTATCATTTAGAATATCAAGGAACTTCATCCATTGACTAGGACATCACCATGACATCATTGATAACTCTCTAGTAATATCCCCCATTTTCACTAATGTTAACACCCATCATATAGAAATATATAACTCACCTTCCTTCTCTATTTTCAAGCACTCTCACAATAGGAACTTTCACCCCCATTAACACAATGACAAAGTGGGATTAATATGATACTAAGGACCAAAAAATACCACCAATAGGATAATAAAACATTACAAATATGATACAAACTCCCCCTTACCTTGAGCCTACTTTTGCCTTCCTTGACAACTTTTTTTTGCTCTATTCCAACACTCTCTTCAACCAACCACTACAATTGATAAAAAAATAAATAACACACAAAAACCACTAGAATATATTTTAAATCACCAAGAAACATATAAAATTTACTCCACCTAAGATATATGATCCATTTCACCTTTTGAGCATCTTCAGATCTCCACATACCATGAAGAATCACTACATAGGCTTACTAGCCTCTTCTCTCAAGTCACCTCAGGGACAACCAACATAACTTCATACCACTCAAAAAAATAGTAAAAATGCTCTAAAAAAACTTGATAACACTCCTTAAATCAAACATACTTTTATTTTTTGGATAAACTGAGCAAGACTCACTCTTCTTCAAACTAGGCATGTCTAGCCTCCTTGTAGCCCTACTTGAAACTTGTAGAGCCCAAAATTTTTAGTAAACACATATTCAATTCCTAAAAATTCATATATATATATATATATATATATATATATATATATATCATATTCCCCCTTAATCACACAAATTTTCATCACCAATCTCATCCTTTACAACATACTTCCTTCATGAACCTACTAGCCAATTAACCCTCCACATTGATAGAAACTTGAATAATTTGAGAACCAAAAACCTTAAAATATATATGAAACTTTCTTTGAATACCCATTTGGCCCATTAAACATTTTAAGAATCATAATACCTCAAATCATAAGGTAAAACACATTTCTTTTAGATCTTAAAACCTTAGAATCTCAAAATAAATAGAGTCAACAAACCTCCTTCTGGTCAACGTCCCCCTCTAGAACTTCTTGTACACCTAGAGATAATAATTACACACTTATAGACCAAAAAAATTATCCAAAATACCTTTGAAAACATATAATTCATAGAACCCATTTTAGGCTTGCTTCCCCTCAAGCCAAAAATAGAGAAAATTAAGAGCACTCAAAAATCTTTAATTAACACAAACATACCTTCAAACCACAAAATCACATAGACCACATCACAAATATGTTTATATACCTTTCTAAGCATCAAAATATTCTTGGCATTTAATCAATCTCTTTAAGACACATGAACTTGTTGCTCCCCTCATGCTTCACCAGGAACATGACATATTAAACAAGTCTTCAAATACTATCCAATCATAACCAATACTCATATATAGATACCTCATCTTTAGAACATTGTGAACTTCCATGGAATAAATAATTATTCAATAAGCCTTTATCAAGCTTATAAATATCTATAACATAATCCTAGAAGAAAGGCCTTAAACTTATAGGCTTACCTGGCATCTACCACAAATTGATATGTAGATAGATATTTAAAACTCACCTTTATAACAAAGCATCCAAACCATGATCAACAAGTTAACTCCTTCTCAAGATAGGACCATTGAAATTCCTCACAAGATTCATTTATCCAATTTTATATATATATATATATATATATATATATATATATATATATATATATATATATATATATATATATATATATATATATATATATATATATATATATATATAATGCACAAACATACCTTGTTTTTCATACCTTCTCATAAAATAATATCTGGTAGCCACCAAGATTCCTCTAATTTAAAAGTGTCTCATTGAAGACTAGATAGAGACACCCCTTTGACATAGAGAGACTAAAATTACAAAAACTCTAGAGACTCCCATATATCCATACCTTTCTCTAACTTATAGTCCATCTTGAATTTGAAAGGATGTTTGACTTCATTTTTTTCTTCAAATTTGTTATTAAAAGTAGACAACATAAAATATTATCTTCCCTTCATATCTATCATGGAAAATAAACCATATTTGGTCTTAGACTTATCTCTTCTAATATAATTATATTTTCATACCCAAATGTGGCTCTTCTTGACTTTTGTATCCATCTTACCTACTTGATCCTTGATTTTATCCTGATATGCAAAATAGCCTTCTAAAGCAACTTTCTTATCAACCTTATGACTAGAAGAATTGGCAATGATTACCTTTGGTTTCCATAACTAAGTTTATCCTTTATCAAACCTTATATTAGATATATATACTTTTACATACCTTGAATACCTCTTAAAACTATTTGGATAGAATCTATCAATATGTCCACTCTTATGATAACTGAAATAAATATCATTCATACCTTTTGATAGATTTGAATTGTGATCAATATTTGGCCAAAAATCCTTTTATAATAGAAATATGAATTTCCACACTTGAAATAATTAATTCTATATTCCTTATCTCTATGGTCATACATATTACATGTATAACAATTACCATGAAATAAACTATCATACCTTAAAGCATTTGATTTTCTAATAGATCTTCTTTCATTGCTCTTGACCTGATCTAGCTTCTTTTGATCTTTTTCAAGCTTTCTTATCTTTAAAATAAATTTATAATGCTCATCCATCAATGAACCTATCTTGGTTTCCAATTGAATACTCACATCCTCTTTAGCTCTTATACTTGAAATTATAGCCATTAACTAAGCTCTGATAACTTGGATAGTCTCTTTATCAATCTTAGCTTCTTTAGCCATGTCATCCTTTATTCTACATGCTTGCTTCATCAAAATTACATTAAGATAAATAACTTTTACTTCAATACCTTTTATCATATTTTTTTCACTTGTATTTTTAGCCTTTAATGAGATTTTCAGCTCTCCTCATCCAAGTGGCATAATTGAAACACCTCTAAGCTTGTGGGTAGCCTCTGATTGAGGTGAATCTCTAGATAGAGCTAGCTCCCTTGATGTACTAATTTGGATCACTAATACACCTAAAAATTTTTAGGGAAAAGGGATAGATAAAATTGAAATAAAACTATCCTAAGGGAGGTGATACACCAAATTGATTGATAACAACAAACTAGCTACATGTTACACATGAAACCAAGAGACTAACCAAACATACACTTCTCCAATCTACATCTTCACACATAAATATTAAATTATGAGGTTATGGATGAATTTTTAGGCTAGGATTACTAGAAAATATGCCTTGAATGGTACTAGTGATATACTCACTCAACCTTGACACTTCCTAGAACACTTTACATGCCCTACAAAAAGAAGCTTTCCAACTATAAATAGGTGAGAGAATGAAACAACAATGCTAAGGAAAAAATAAGTCCTCACTAAGAAAAATCAATAATAAAAGTAAAATAAATTATGAATATTCATGTAATATGTAAAAATTAGTATTATTATTGATAAAATGGTATACAAATGAGTAGGGCTTTGCCATACTTAGGTGGAACATAAATTACAAAAGCCAAAATGGCTAGTTCTTATAGAACTTGAGAGAGAGAAGAAGAGAGAAGTAAAAAGGTCATAAGATCACTTGTAAAGATAATTAAAGGAGTTAAATATGCATGATAAGAATATTTTAAATGAACCATATAATGTTAGGAAGCACATGTGTCACCCTAAGTCATGAAACACTTGAAAAGTGGCATAAAAGTTCTCATTTAGGCTCAAAAATCTGCCTTCATGCTTCACCTCTATTTTAACATAAAAAAACTGATTAGGGATAGGTCTAATTATATTTATAAATTTTAAGGATTTCATACATACCTTTCCATGCATTGGTTGTAGTCTTGGTCATCTAAAACCTTTCCAAAATGAGTTATCACCATCTATAGTCAAAATAAATCTTCTTTCCTACACTTTACACACTTGGCCTTAATATTTTATTTATTTTCCCATGAAAATTACTATAATTTAGTTTATTACATGTTTTAATACCCTACATGGACTTAGAGGCATCAGACACACCTTAAAAAGACTCACTTGAAGTTTTCACCCTTCTCACTATCATTTCCACAATGTCAGTTCTGACTAGCTGAGATGAGTCATATTGTTAGAGAATTCAAGAGTTTTTAAAATGAATTAAATTACCATGAGTTACTAAAATTCCATATATTCCTCCCAAACTTTATTTCATCTCTTGAAACCTCTTAGATTATGCAAATCACACAAAATAGTTAAAAGTACCCTAGTTTACCCTATTCATATAGGTATAAAACACCTCAAGTGGATGGAAATGGTATATAGAGAGTCCTCTATAGTATAAAAACATTTAAAAATCAATTTTTATCCATTTGGATGCATCTTTAGCCTAGTTTTCCCAATCAGGTCTTTATAAGGGTTTAGTAAGGGTTTTGAGTAGTTTTACCCTCTTAAGGTTTGTTCATGAAAATTTGATATTCAAATCTCAAATAAATGATATAAAATGATTTTTTAGGACCCTTTATAACTAATCCTAGCTTCTTGGATCTCCATTCAAATTACAAATTAATATGCAAGAACTTAAAGTTATCACATTGTGCTCCTTTATCTTTTTCCTACATGCCTAGTTTTGGTCCTAAGCTAAAATTGGCTCTCCTTGAAGTTTGTCTACATAAAAAGAGTTTTAAAACCTATGTTATGATCCCAAAATCATTCAAAAATTTATTATAATACATATCCAAATCTATAAATGTGAATGACTCTTCATTTGGACATTAGGACAAAACCCTGACCTTTAAGCTTCACTATAACCTTGGATTTCTAATACACTTGGCTCAAATTATTCATTATGTGATTGATTCCTCAAGATTTTATGGATGTGTTTCAACTCCATACACCTTATTATAATGTCCCTATATCTCTGGGTCTATTCTTCTCACTCATCTTTTCCAAGACTATAAGTTTCATGCACAAAGGGAGTACCCTCTATCTGAGATAAAACAGAGGGAACTACCTTGTTTCCTCAAGAAAAGGTGAGTATTGTATGGGAATACTCAAGTAATGTATGTCCTATTAATATAAATTTATCCCCTGATTAGGTCACTTGACCCTCCAAAATCTCAAAAAACTAATACAAACCTACTTGGCAAAGATTATGTGCAAGAATTCCATATGGACTATATTATGCATCATTTGAGTCCTTCCTTTGCTTGGTTTAAATTATTAAGAGATCATAAATATATTTATGTTCATTATGAATATTAATTATTCATATTCATCACATTAACTCTCTATATACCCCTTGTCATCCTTGAATTTTCAAGATTGTATGTATAAAACCTGATTGTGTTAGCCTCAAGACACCACTCTTATGGGTAGAATTACATGGTTTAGCCTCAAATAAACTATATAAAACCTATTATTATTCCATTAGGATCATTTATAATTTTTTATGTCTATTTTATTCATCTTCATGCTTTACCAACACCTAGACATACTCCTTTATGCTCATTGTTGTAATAGTCAACACTTGGTTATAGGTGCATACAGGGCCTTAGGAGGTCCTTGTAGGATTATTTCACCTTACCAAGGGAATATGGAGGTCATAATTATATTTATTTAGGTTTACATAGGTGAATTTCATCATGAAATTTTTACTTGTACCTTTCATATACACTTTGAATTCACCAAACTAAGTTCTCCATATCCTGACTATGAAACCCTACCTTTTTATTCCTATAGGTGCATATGAGATGTAAGTGATATTGTTCATGGTGTGTAAGGTCCCTAGTTGAATAATTGGGGTCATATAGCATCTTTCCATACATTTTTTCACCTTATATTCACTAAATAACCACCTAGACAATGTTTTCTAGCCTACTGTTTACCTACTCAGTTGTAGGTGAGTATTTCCTTATGAAGAGACACCTGTAGGTGTGAGTTGGAATCAAAATCCTATTCCTCAAATGTTTTTAGCCTATATTTGAGTAAAAAATTCCTATTTAACCATTTTAAACCATTCACACAAGTTTTCATAGTCTATTTTTTCAATTTGGGTGGAGAAGGTCTCTTTTAGGATCAAGCATGTAGATGTTAATAAAGGAATTTAGTGTATAAATTGGCAACTTTGAGGCTCCAAACAGTTAGGGTCCATCAATATTCTTGGCTTTATCCTTGTAATATTTATTATAAATTATAAATTATATAATTTATACCTATATATAGGCTTTAAAATTAATTTCAACCATGTTATATTCCCTCCACCAAAATGCCTTGGATCTCTGTTTTCATAGTTTAGGGATTTAATCCCTGAACTAGTCACTTGCCTTTTCTCAAGGTTTTCACTCTCATTTATTCCATATAACACTTAAATCATGAATTTAATAATCTATAAATCATATTAATACTCCATATAAAGTTTCACCATGTCAAAAATCATCCATTGAGATCTCTTATTCCCCTGCGAAGCCGCATGTAGGTGATTATTTCCACAATGCAGACAGTAAGGCACCTTCAAGAAATAAACATGATATTGTGAGTTTAAATGGTGTTTGGACCTTTTAAAAGATTTTTAAATATATATTTTTTACTATCAAAAACCTTTCTCATCACAAAATCTCCTTTCAACATATTTGGTTTCCATGGAGGCACTTATAGGTGTGTATTAAGCTGTATATAAGCAATGGACATAAAATATGAACCATCCTCATGAAATCTACCTTTATAATCAGTTTATTTACCCTTTATGTATTAAAATTAAGAATTATAATGTTTTATATATTTAAATATTATCACACTCCTCATGATAGTAGTTAATGGTAGAAGGTGGTGGGAGTGAATGTGTTGGTTGACTGTCATAGTCCCTTACTCACTTGGAAGCTCAGGTTCACTACCTAATTATACAAGAATATGTTTCAAATATTTTTAAACTTCATTATACATCTGTGAACATGTTATATAGGCTCCATACACATGCTTCATCATGATTGCAAGTAAATAGTGAACAAAAATTTGATTGTATGGTGTTGATGACTACAACCTCAAAGAGCATTGCCTTAAAGAATGATATTTAAAGATAAATTGGAATAAATATAGAATTTAAAACATGTAAATATATCTATAAAAACCATTTGAATCCATTATCAAATCATGAAGATCTAAAAATGGTGAAAATAGACTTGTCATACCAAATGAGAGTAGTCTACAAACTTGAGGTTATTTGCTCATAAAAACACATTAAAACATGAAAAAAAGCATAGGGGGAATTATATAAGGAATACAAAATCATATATAATAAACCTCAGCAATTGGTTTGTATGAACTTGTCCAAAATGGAGCAAAACCTATAAGGTGTATAGATTAGTAGGCAGAAAAACATAGTTAGCTTGTAAAGGATGGTTCATAAAGCATGGTTGACCAATACTGGAAATATTTTTATTTAAATTGATCTATATCATTTTAATAATACCTCCCAAAATCATTTTACCTATAAATTCTTCTATTGGCTATACCAAGCATGAACTTGTTAATCACTTTTACATGTTTAGAAGTGCAAGAAAGGAGTAGAATGGTTTTGGGCATTTTTTAGCACTTCCAAAGTGTGTCAAGAACTAAGATGAGTGTGAGTAAAATTAAGGGATTTTCCATGAAATTATCCCATATTTCACCTTCCCCCATGCATTGTACAAGTTCCAAACTCTTCTCTTTTCCCAAAAAAAAAATCTCTTTCTTCTAAAGAACCTGTCACTTTTAGTTATGAATAATTAATTAAGGCATAATAGGAAATTGTCACATGAAATCAAATTTATTACACCTTCACACTTCCCTTGAAGGCCATACAACTCATTTAATGCCCTATTTTTACCCTAAAATGACTAAAAATGATATAATGACTAAAATACTAATGACCAAGGCTAATATGACATTAAATAAGATCAAATAACCTATGATACACCGTAATACATATATTAGACCCCTAAAACACCTAAATATCAATTTTTTACCTATAGGGGTCCCAATTTGACCTGCAAAGTCAAATTTGGTCAACAAATTAGTGACTCATAGGGGTAGTATGCCTACTATACTAAAGACTAGTAGCCTTATCATTCCATTGATCTTAGGGAGTCATCTAATGTTTGAAACACACTAAGAGGAATTTGAACATTGACCAAAAGCTTTGATCAAGACAAGACCACTTGACTACCTCAACCACACAAAATAAAGGACACACATGAAGTAAGCAAATATATTAACAAGACATACACATGTGCTCAAAGCACTTAGGAAAAAATAGGAAGCAAATAACTATGCACAACAAGAAACTAAGCATACCTCCTTTTCAAGATCAAAATAAAAGTTTATGGAATCTCCTTCTTCATGAGATGAATCATGGTGCCAAGCATGTTTCTCTTTGGATTAGATGCTTAGTAGGTTAGATTTATTCCTTAGTACTTCATTTTATCTACTATAAAGTAGATCATACTCAAATATTTCTCTAATGTAAAATTATTCCTCTTGGCCTTGTACACATACCTCATATTTCTACCCACTCTTCATGTCATGATCAACTTGCATCTTCTTTATAGGCATGGCTTCAAGATGAGTGAATTCTTGTTCCTTAGAAGATTGAGGACAATAGGAGCTTATTTAATTCTTTAAGAGATAATGTGTTTCTCCCAATTGGTTGAGAGGATGATATCCCATATTGATGATTTAAAAAATGTCATCATGAGATACATATGCCTCTTAGAAATACATATTTGAAAAGTTACCTTTTCTTTGCATACTCACTTGAGTGCCAAGGCTACCTTCTACATATTTGACTAGATCATAAACTCATTGAAGAGGAGTATAACATACTCCAATTATTGTAAAAAGTTAATCCCAAGGCTGATTAGGAACTTGTTCTTGCCTATCCATGACATCTTGCATAATGATGGAATAACTAATGACTATTTCTTCCTCTTTGGAAAAAGGAAAACATTCCTCCATATCAACCCAATCAAAAAATTCACCACAAGAGACCACCTCTTATTCATCATTTATATCCTCTTTAGGGATATAAAATTGCATCTCAACTATCCTAACATGACTTTTCTCCTTAAGGACTGCAAGATCCTTTATTTCTTTCTCCTTCTTGGTAATGTCAATTCTAATCATTTTGTGGTTAAGTGAACTAGTCCAATGAGGCTGCCAAGGAGTTATGTTTTCTTCAAGTAGGATTTATAAATTTTACTCAACCAAATTATCCTATTTAGGTTCCCATAACATAGTTCCATTAAGGAAAAAGGTGATGGGGTGAGGACAAGATGAACTAGTTGGTGGAAGTGGCACATAGAACTAAAAATCAAATTGAGAGTGAAATGTAGGGGATTCATTTGGAAGCTCTTGAGGAAGGGGAGGTAGACATTGAGCTAAAATGGATTGGTTTTATTCCTTAAATTTTATGATCACTTCATTCACATATAATTTATCTTGACCACTCTCTTGAAGGAGGTTATATGGGGTGTGTTTAGGCATAGGATCTTCTTTTGCATCTAAACCTTCCATCGCACCTTGACTCAAAAATTTCATCATTGACTCTAACTCTTTAATTTTGTTGGATATGTTCTCTTGTAAAAGTTTCTATTAAACTTTATAGGAATAATCATGAGGATAAGTATTATAATAAGGTTGACATGGAACAAAAGAGGTATCTTGAGGAAGGGTGGGAAGGACTTGCAAAGAATCAAGCTCTTTCTCAACTTCACACTCCTTATCAAGGCTTCTATCCTCTTTATTTCCTAGTGACTCCACTATCTTATTTTAACTTAGGATGTTAGTATTAGGAGTCTCTTATTGAGGTATTGATGTACTTTGAGGAGTGGATAAAGTGTTCAAGAAACTTGGGATTTCCTTAGGCTTGGATTCTCTACCTTGTCTCTAATTTGGAATCTCATATCTAGAGGTCACTTATTGAGGTGGGGATGTAATTGTGGATGGAAATGAGAGCTTATATTCCACTTATTTTTATAATTACATGGAATAATACATATGTGTATTATCTAACTCAATCTGCCTATCAATATTTGCTTCAAAAATAAGGTTTCTATTTTTGACTCTCTCTTTCAACTGATTGGGAAAAGGATGACTTTGATAACCTTGAATGGTTCATGAGTGGGAGTCATGTAGGATTTATATTAATATTGGGTAAGTGGATATGAATTATGATAGGTTTGGTGAGGTTGCTTCTCATGAATTTTTAATTTATCTTCTAAGGATGAAATTAGGCCTCTCACATCTAACATCTCACTTGTGAACCTTTGCCAATTAGCTCTCTCAATAGGTTCCCACTCTATTTTCACTATCTATAATACATCTCTCAACTTATAAATAATATGAATAATAACCTCTTGACCATATCCCCTTATAGTATTAAGATCCAACATGTACTTCTCATAACCCAAAAGAGTTTGCTTGAAATTGGAAATGGATTGATTAAAGAAGTGACTAGGTTGAGTAGGAGAAAGATATGGAGAATAATAAGTGTAGGGATGATAAACTTCATGAATAAGATCATACACTTCATTAATGGGATGATACACGTCATGTTGAAGCTGAGAAGGATCATAATAGGGTTGATAGATGTCATAAGCTTGATATACCTCACGAGCTTGTGTAAAACAAAACTCAATACCAAAGTTATCAATGGAAATTTATTAGGAATAAAGAACACAATGAATGATTATCAATAATATTCAAAAGTAATACCTAGGCTGATTGACCAGCTAATGTAATATTGGAGTCACCATTGATGCTTAGATACATGCTTCTAAAGGTTGATTATTAAAAGACAACACCAAAAATATTTAAACCTCTTGGACTAAGAGTCCCACCAGGTGTGTCAAAAACTATTTTCACTTGTATTTTCACCCTTTGAGTATATGTCTCAACTCTCCTCATCCAAGTGTCATAATTAAAACACCTCTAGGCTTGTGGGTAGCCTATGAATGAGGTGAATCTCTAGATAAGGTTAGTTCCCTTGATGTACCACTTTGGATCACTACTAAACCTAAAATTTTTGAGGTAAAAGGGAGAGATAAAATTGAAATCAAACTATCTTAAGGGGTTGATACACCAAATTGATTGATGACTAACAACTACCTGCATGTTACACATAAAACCAAGAGACTAACCAAATATACACTTCTCCAATATGTATCTTCTCACATAAATATTACATTATGAGGTTATGGATGAATGTTTAGGCTAGGAGGACTATAAAAGAGGCTTTTAATGGAACTAGTGAATAGACTAACTCACTCAACCTTGACACTTCCTAGAACAATTCACATGTCAAGCAAAAAGAGGATTTCCAACTATAAATAGGTGAGAGAATGAAACAACAATGCTAAGGAAACAACAATACCTCACTAATAAAAATATATTATCCACGTAAAACACACTATGAATAGTCATGGAATAATTAAAAATTAGTAGTCTTATTAATCAAAAGGTATTCAAATGAGTAGGGCTTTGCCATACTCAAGTGGAACATGAATTACAAAAGCCAAAATGGCTAGTTCTTATAGAACTTGAGAGAGAGGAGAAGAGAGAAGTCTAAATTTCACAAGGAAACTTTTCAAGCTGATAAAATTAGTTACATATGCATGAGAAGAAGAGTCGAAATGAACCATGCAAGGCTAGGAAGCACAAGTGTCACCTCCAAGTCATGAAACTCTTAAAAAGTGGTGTAGAAGTTCTCATTATAGCTTAGAAAATTGCCTTCATGATTCACCTCTATTTGAATGTCCCAAAACTGATTATGGATAAGTATAATTATTGGAATGAATTTGAATTAATTAAAACATGCCTCTCCATGGATTGGTTGTAGTCTTGATCATCTAGAACCTTCCCAAAATGAGCTATCACCGTCTATAGTCAAAATAACTCTTCTTTACCACACTTTGCACACTTGGCCTCAAAATTTTCATCATTTTTACATGAAAATTCATACAAGGTAGTGTATGACATGTTTTAAGACCCTTCATGTCCTTAGAGGCATCAGGAACACCTTAGAAAGACTCCCACTTGAATTTTTCACCCTTCTCACCATCATGTCCACTATGCCAATTATAACTAGCTAACATGAGAGATATTATTTGAACACTTAATATTTTTAGAAGTAATTAAATTACCATATTTAATTATTAAAAATCTATATCTTCTTCCCAAACTTGATTACATCTCTTGAACCCTCCTAGAATCTGCAAAACACATAAAATAATCAAAAGTGCCCTATTTGTACCCTATTTGTACATGTATGAAACACATAAAGGGGATGTAAATTGTCTCTATATAGTAATAGATAGGATATAAACATTTAAAAATTCATTTTGATCCATTTGGATGCATTTTTAGCCTTGTTTTCCTAATCAGGGCTTTTTAAGGGTTTAGTAAGGGTTTTGAGCAGTTTTACACTCTTAAGGTGTGTTCATGCAAACCTAAGATTAAAATCTCAATTAAATGATTAAAAATATTTTTTTATGACCCTATATAACTCATACTATCTCCTTGTGTCTCCATGAAAAGTAAAATGGAATATGCAAGCACTTAAATTTGTCCTATCGAGCTCCTTTCTCCTTATCCTGTAGGCCTAGTGTTGGTCCTAAGCCAAAATTGGCTCTCCTTGAATTTTATATACATAAAAATAGTTTTAAAACCTATATTATTATCCAAAAATAATTCAAAAATTTATTATAATGCATACCCAAAGCTATAAATGTGAATGACTCTTCATTTGGACATTAGGACAAAACCCTGCCCTTTAGGCTTGATTGTAACCTTGGAGTTACAGGACACTTGGTTGAGATTATTACTTATGTGATTGATTAATAATGATTATTTTTATGTTCTTAAACTCACTACACCTTCCTAAAATTTCCCTATATCTCCTAGTCTATTATTCTCACTCATCTTTTCCAAGACTGCAGTTTCATACACAAAGGGAGTGCCCTCTATCTGAGACAAAACCAAGGGAACTCACCTATTTCCCCAGACAAAGGTTAATATTTTATGGGAATACCCAAGTAATTAAGGACATATACATATAAATTTTTCCCCTTTTCAAGTCACTTGACCCTCCAAAAGCTTGAAAACCAAGACAGACATGATAGGCAAAGACTGTGTGCAAGAATTACATATGGACTGTATTATGCATCATTTGAGCCCTTAATTTTCTTGATTTGAATTATAAAGAGACTATAGAGAAACTAATTTTTATGATTAAGATACCTCAGGCCTATTCATCATTGTAACTCTCTATATACCCCTTCACATCCTTGAATTCTCAAGACTATTGTATAAAACCTGACTGTGTTGGCCTCAAGACACCACTCTTGTAAGTGGAATTACGTGGTTTGGCATCAAAGACACCATATAAAACATAATATGATTCCCTTAGGGTAATTTGTGATATTTTTATGTCTATTTTATTCATCTTCATGCTTTAACAACACTTGGACATACTCTTTTATTCTCACTACCTGTAACAATCAACACTTGGTTGTAGGTGCATACAAGGCCTTAAGAGGTCCATGTAGGTATATTTCACATTGAAAAAGGTTTATAGATGTCATAATTATATTTATGGAGGTTTTCATAGGTTCATTTTATCATTTCAAATTTACTTTTACCCTTCATATGCACTTTGAATTCACCCAATTGAGTTCTCCTTGTCCTAACTATGAAACCCTACATTTTTATTCTTGTAGGTGCATATGAGATGTAATTGAGACTGGTCATAGTGTTGAAGGTCCCTAATTTAATAATTTAGGTCATATATAATCTATCCATACATTTATTCACCTTATATGTACTAAAACACCACCTAGACACTATCTGCTAGTCTATTGTCTACCTACTTAGCTGCAGGTGAGTATTTCCTTATCAAGAGACACCTATAGGTGTGAGTTTGACTTAAAATCCTATTCATAAACTCTTGTTAGCCCATATTTAAGGGGAAAAAATCATATTTAACAATTTTAAACCATTCACAAAATTTGGCATAGTCTAATTTTTCAATTTAGATGGAGGTCTCTTTTAGGATCAAGCCTATAGATGTTAATGAAGGAATTTAGTGCATAAATTGCTAACTTTGAGGCTCCAAATAGTTAGGCTCCATAAATATTATTGGATTCATCATTGGAATATTTATTATCCATGATATATATTATATGTTATACCTATATAGATTCTTTAAAATTCATTTAAACCATGTTATATTCCCTCCACCAAAATGCCTTAGATTTTTGTTTTCATAGTTTAGGGATTTGATCCCTAAACTAGTCACTTGCCCTTGATAAATGTCTTCACTCTCATTTGTTACATATAATAGTTCAATAATGACTATACTAATATATAAATAATATTAAGACTCCACATAAATTCTCACCATGTCAAAAATCTTCCATTGAGAGCTCTCAGTCTCATACTAAGCCACCTGTAGGTGGTTATTTCCACAATGCAAACAATAAGGCACCTTCAAGTAGTAAGCTTGATATCATGAGTTTTTAATGGTGTTTTTAATTTTTAAAATAGTATCAAATAGAAATTTTTCATTTTCAAAAACCTTTCTCAACTCAAAATCCCCTTTCAACATATTTGGTTTCTATGGAGGCACATATAGGTGTATATTGAGTTGTATGTAAGCAATGGACATGAAATACGAACCATACTCATGGAATATACATTTATAATAATTTTATTTTCAATTTATTTATTCAAATCAAGGATTATAATTTTTATAGATTTGAATAAATCACACTCCACACTAAAATGTTTACTTTCATGTAGGTAGTTGCAGTTGCAGTTAATGGTAGAAGGTGGTGTGAGTGAATGTGTTGGCTGACTACCATAGTCCCTTACTCACTTAGAAGCTCAGATCACTACCTTATGATAAAATAAGATGTTTCAAAACTTTTTAAAATTCATTATACCTCTATGAACATTTTATATAGGCTTCATACATGTGTTTCATCATGATTACAATTAAACAATGAGCAAAATGTTTACTATATGGTGTTCATGATTACACCCTCATAGAGCATTGCCTTGAATAATTTGATTGAGAGGTCACTTGGAATAAATATAAAATTTAAAAAAATTAAATAGACATATAACAACTCTCTAATCCATTGTACAATCATGAAGATCTAAAAATGGTGAAAATAGGTCTATCATCCCAAATAGGAGCAGTTTGTAAACTTCAAGTGATTTATTCATAAAAATGCATTGAAATGTGAAACCAAGAATTGGGAGAATTATATAAGGAATCCAAAATCATATTTAATCAAACTCATAAATTGGTTTGTACAAACTTATCCAAAATTGATCAAAACCTATAGGGTGCATAGATTAGTAGGCAAAAAAATGTCAGCTTGCAAAGGATGGTTCATAAAGCATGTTTAAAAAATATTTGAAATATTGTTATGGAAATGGATCTCTCTAAGTGCAATACCACTTCCCAAAATCATTTGACCTAGAACCTCTTCTACTAACTATACCAAGCATGAACATGTTGATCACTTATGCATGTCTAGAAGGGAAAGAAAGGAGTAGAATCATTTTTAGCCCTTTTTATCCCTTTCAAAGTGTGTCAATCACTGATATGAGTTTAAGTAATATGGAGGTATGTTCCATGACCTTATCCCATGTGTCACCTTCTCCCATGGTTCATACAAGGGCCAAAATCTTCTCTTTTCCCAAGAAAATTACTCTTTCTTTTGAATAAACTATCACTTTTAGTTATGTAATATTTATTAAGGCATAATAGGACACATGTTACATTACATCACCCTTATTACACCTTCACACTTCCGTAGGAGGCTTTATAAGTCATTTAATGCCCCATTTTGACCCCAAAATGACTCAAAATGATATAAGGACTAATATACTAATGACCAAGGATAATATGAAATTAAATAACATCAAATGACCTATTTTACACCTTAATACATATATATTAGACCCCTAAAACACCTAAAAGTCAAATTTTTACCTATAAGGGTCCCAATTTGACCTGTAGGGTCAAATTTGGTCAACACATATTTCTCATCTTATGATTATTCTTCTTTTTCTCCTTTACTTCACCAAGTGCACCCATGAGCTTAGCTTTTAGAGAAAATTCTTATTCACTATCATGGAAAACTTATTCATCACACATGATGTCTTTTTTTTTATAAAAAACTTTCCTCCTTTGAACTTAAACTTGTCTTGGAATATTATAGCTAATCCTTGAGGTCATTGATAACCTTCTCATCCTCTTTATCATCATTTTTCAAATTACATATCTGCTCTTCAAGTTCCTTGATCATATCCTTCCACTATTGATTCTCTTTCTTCAACTATTTATCCATCTTTTTACCTACTTAGAATCTCCTTCAAGCTATTAAGCTTCCTACAAAGGACCCTATCTGATACCAATTATTAGAGGTAAAATCACTGAGGGAGGGTGAATAAATGAGCCCAAGTAATCCAATTTTAATTCCAATTCCTTTAAACCCATAATCATTCAATACATTCATTAGGCATACATCATTCATAACAATGAACAAGAAAGATAATGCAAGATCAATCACATAACACATGACATATGTGGTAAACCCTTCTAGGGAATAAAACCCATTGGAACCTATAATTGGACTATTATCTTATAATAACAAAAACCAATTTAGACAATCTATATATTATCAAATAACTACCATTCTTAATTTTAGTGAGACTACAATCCCACAAAGGAGTTACCACACCTGTCTAGCTGAGATGCCATAACAACTAGACCTTTAGTAAGTTTCTCCTTTCAAGGAGGCTACAACCCCCTTATAATATGAGCTACCAAAATAACACCTATGAAAACAAAATCTCCTCAACACTAATTTATTTATAATTTTATGGAGATATAAATTATATCAACTCTCTTCAACTCTACACACTCAATGCATCCAAAGCCACCTTTTGGACCACTATACACTTCTCAATAATAACTCTATCACCAAAACATTCCATATTGGTCAAATAAAATTACATATTTGAACCAACACACAAATATCAATTATGACACATTACATATCCCAACTAACCCCACTCTTCAACCCTTCACTCACACTCACTTCAGCACACCTATAATAACCCTATCATAACGATAGCAACATGACTAAATGGTCATATAAATAGTCCACACTATTATCTACTTCTCATATCAATCACCAATATCTTATAGTCTTCACCTTGCCTTCACTCACAATATACTATCTCAAATAGCCTCTTTATCAACTTTGTTCATTATACTTCCTCTAGTTCATTAGGTTTAATGACCTATATGTCCTCTAACAATAATTTAATCAAACAAGCATGTCTAATAATCTTCACTCTCTAATGGTAATTACTAACCTAAGAATTTTATTTAAAATTTTCTCTCCTTCACTTGGATCCACATCCACACAACTCTCAAATTCTCACACCAAGTCATACCCATTATAATCCATGTCCATCATACAAGTGTGTTTAGTTCAACATGTTATGCATCTCATGCCATGAATTTATTATATTATTAGTGGATTGGGTGTGTATATTTTACCTTAAATATTATCAAAAAAATGTCCTATTTTATTTGTATTTATCACATGAAATTTTTGGTATGGCATTATCATATCAGATCATGATTTAAACACCGTGAGGTCTAGGTATTCTTAGTCAATGTTGATTATTTTGTAGTGAACTAATACATGAACCTAGTTTTATATTACACCTCACTAAGGAGGTAGGAACATTATAGAATAATAGTTTCTTAGGACCCATAAATACATGAGACCATAAAATCTTTTGGCCAATTATCATATGCTTGGTGACCACACAGTAATATTTCCTATAATTGGAGAGATATCATGAGATTTTTTGCAACTTAAACTTGAGATTTATAGAACATGTAATTTAATGTGAGATGTTCCTCCATATAAGTATAGATTTTGAGTCACTCTACCATTTGGTAAAAATATGATATTCCCACTAAATATATCCAATACTTTATTCTTTGAATTGATAAAAATATTTGTAGGCCTTAATCTAGAGGTTCTACACTTGAACTTGTATTGTTGTTTTAGTAACACTTCTTGAGACACCCATGCCATGACTCAATTAAAATTAACTCCATCTATAATATTGGTTGATTTTGGTGAATTATTGAGTTATAATCTACATCATGGTGTTGGTATGTAAATATAGTTGTGAGGTTCAAGTGGCTATTAACTCACGATTGATCTATTATGTTTTAAGCTAATGTGAATTCCTCATCACCTTAGGCATATGTTTAATACCTTTAAGGATTTCATATCTGGTTCCTTTAATATATTAAATGTTTTTATTAATAATAATGTGTGTTTATGTGTGTGTGTATACACCTTATATTATCATGTGGACCTAGGATCATAATGGTCCTTTCTAGGTTTAGTGACCACCCATTTTAAGTAGTCTACATTACCTCACTATTCAAGTGGAGTATGTTAGAGGGGTTCTAAATTTTTTTATCACCACATGTGATGAATTTTTGTAATGAATCAAGATGAATTATTAGTGAGGCCATCCCATACCACTTATTTTTTTAATCTTACATTATGAGTGGTTCTATGTAGAGTTTGGTCTTCATCCTTCCATAAGAAGAAAGGCTTATCCCAATATACCATAAAGGGTTTTATAGATATTAAGGATATATCTAGTCTATTTAAGGGAAAAAAATAGTATATTATTATGCATGGTTTTCTACTTAAAAAATAATTTTATACATAAGAGTATTACACTATTTGGTAATCATTGTGTCATGGATAGGTGATTCCATAAAGAAAGCCTTACCATGGAACCTCATGTGGATTACATTGTTTTCACCTCTCCTCTTGGTCAATAATCGTCATTTTATTTTTCTAGTAATATTTTCCTTAATGGTAACCGTGTGATAGAGTGACTTTCTATTATATTTTTTCATCATTAATGGTTGAGAGTAATATGTGGTCCTTGAGCAAAATTTGACACCAAAAAGGGGTGACTATTATAGTTAGGACTATATTAAAAATGTTTAAATTTCCCTTGCAACATGATTACTTAGAGCCAAAGGCATACAAATAAAGTTTTGATGTTTATATCTAAACATTTTTGTCATAAACCCTTTGATGTTATGGCCCCCTTTCCTAGAGTAATTTCTATTGATAACATGTTTTGTTGAATCAGACAATGCTTCAAAGGAAACCTTGTTGGTAGGGATCCTTGAGAGGGACATTTTATTCCTAAATACTTATAAGGTTTTAAAATACCTTCATAATTATGGATCATATTTATATGATTGATGTGCCCAAGATAAAATGAGTCCTTTGATAGTAGTGACTCTCTTCCTCATTTTCTAGTTGAGGAGTGTTATACATTGGTGGTGACACTTAGTTAAGTGGGTTTCATATGATATTTTATAGGATTAATGATATGTAAGTTTATTTCAAAGATATAAGTAGCCTTAAATATTATATGGTTATACCTCATGTTTACTTAAACATGATCATGATATAATCATGTTATCTATTTTATAGCATGTATGCTTATTTTGTAGAGCATGCAGCTTAGTTTGGATAGTGACATATAATCTATTGTAATTTTTTAACTTCTTAGAGGCAACACTTTCTCTTTCATGTTGACCATTACTTCCTTTAGGTAGTACCTATTTTATAAATGCATGTATAATATAGTGGTATGTAGTACCTTTATAGACGTATGTGTTTATTATTAGGGATATGTGTACCTTATATGTGGAACCATACCACACCTTCTATGGTATTTGATGTTATTTCCATCTTTGTGAATGGCTTGATGAGGATTACATGTGTTTCATGTCCATGATTCATGTAAAAAAATTCTTGAGAAGATGCATTCTATATGTGTTATTTTCATATTAACATATGAATGTCACTTTTACCTTTATTATTTGTTTGATGTCTTTACCCTTTATTGGAAAGGTTTTCATCAATTGATTTTCAAGTTACTTACAATGCTGAGCAAGTGTGATTATAGTTTAAACCTAGTCCTATTGGAAATTTTGAATTCTAATACATTATATCAGATATGACATATGGTCCTTATCTGATTGGGATGCATTTTATTATTTTAGAAGGGGATTATTATTTTGATTGTGTTTCCTTTAGGATCACATGTACCCTTCATAAAGTTAGTAGTTGATTCCTTTAACCAAGAAATTACGTGTGTTTTTTTATATCCTATTGTTTAGGTTAGTACCTAGAATATTTAAATATTCTCATGAACAAAGATACTAAAAACTTCTCAATAGACTTAGATAAAACATCTTTAGTGATGGTTATAACATTTGTCTTATAGTAAAATCACAAAGAAAACTTATGTATTTTTAGTATGTATTGTGCAAGCACAATATTATGTCCACCTAGGGTATTGTTCTATTTAGTAGATATATTAAGCCTTGGGAATGTTAATTCTAAGGTAGGGGGATCTTGGAATACCCCTCAAATATAAAAACCATTGTTGAGTGGTGGGAATCCTCCTCAAAGTGGAGGAATGTAGTATGATATATTAGTATATTTCACCATGTCAAGCTTAATTGGTTGTAAATTGATATTTCATCTTTCTCTTTGGTATTTGGGAAGAGATTTTTTTAGTTAGCACATGGCTAAAATCAAGATGAGTTTAAAGTATTTCATTATCAAATTATAATAACATAATTACTTTGATTAGTTTATATTTTATATAATTACAAATGAGTGTTATTTTAGATTAAATCCATGTACCTTTTCTACTAATTTTTATGCATTCCTCAACCTTAAAAACATAAAGTTTATGCACTAATTGGACTAGAGAGGTTGTGTATCTAGAGTGGCATCATGCATCCATTTGTCTTAACCTTTTATCCTATTTTTGGAAACATGTTGTGATATTTTGTACTTACATTTAGGTAAGGGTGTGTTAGTATTATATGATCAGAATTTATATTCATAGTTCATATCACACATGGGTATTAAAGAATTATGTTTCTATTTTTTTAATAATTTAACACCCTACTTCCTTCTTATTTAATTTTGAGAGATATACTGATTAGTATTATTTTATATGAAATTGTGAATTGTTATACATAATGTGGTGTCCTTGTAATTATTTTGGTTATTTATTAATACTTGTAATTTGATTTGGAATAATCTTTATATGGTTTTCCTTGTTATAGGAGTTGAGGTGGTTTCTTCATTTATTATTTCAAATTTATATTAATATTTAGAGATCCTTTTTTATTGCTTTCATTTGGTGTGTATTCAATTGGGATATTTAGCCATTTTTCATTTTCATTATCCTTTGAATTCAATTGGGTTGTTGTAATTTGTAATTTTTTCCCTTTTGGAATTGAGTTGGGATTCTTAGCCAATTTAATTTTAATCCTCAATTAGATTGGTAAAATTATCACTTGTTAAGTGTGTTGTTTTAATGATCCATTTTGTTACCTTTCACCTTGTGTGAGTATGAGATTAGTAGGTGAGAATTATATTGTTATTATTATCTTAATTTAAAATATAAGGACGATTTGAGTAACTTATATAAAAAAACATTAGAACATTGTGTAGTATGTTTTCTTCTCAAAATAAATAAGGTTTATGTAATCCTTAGTCTTGTTTATATTTTTGATAACATGTGTTCCCTCTTAACTATGTGATTGATAGAGGTGGGTTGCTTTGTGATTTTGGATACACCTTAGTATAAATTGTTTAATTATGATTTGGAATCAATACTTATTTCTAAATTCTTCCTAAGCAATAGATTGATTAGGGTATGTAAATCTAGATAAATAGCCAAATTCAACTATTATCTCTTTGATTAGGGTTTTGAAATCAGAACTATATTCAAATCCATCATATTGTATTTTTTTTAGACACCTAAATTATATTTAGTGTTGAAATACATTTAAAACCTATTAAGTATTCTTCCTAAATCTAAATTATAATTCATGACATCTCCCTCATTATTTAAATAATTGAATAAATCAAATTTAATCAATTATGCAAACTATTAATATATGTTTAATTATTAAATATAGATTTTACACCTCACCAAACATCTTACACCTTTATCTACCTCACATGTTGACTCACCCCAACCAATCAAAAAACTTCCTCAACTACCATTGACTCATCCCTTGATTTGTCAAATAGTTTGACCCATTCTTGGTGACTCAACTAATCATATCCATGTATCTATAAACCATTTTAAATGGTCATCATCCTCATGGATGAGGACTCATTAGCCACTGTAGATTATTTGGATAATTTGAAATATCCAAATAATCATCCACCATTTGATCTTTCCTGTAAAAATATATAAATAGGCATGAAATCCATCATTTTCATCATCTTGAATAATGTTAATGAAGTGATATTGAATTCATAAGTTAATTTAAAGTGAATAAAATCCATAAAAGAGAATTTTTGCATCAAAATGTTGCCCATTTTAACTTACATTAGAAGAGTGAACAGCCATAATTTGAAGAGAGCTAATCAAATTCACATCACAATGGAATAAGATTTTTATACTAAGGTATACATTTGTGTTGTTTATTTTCTTTGTAGCTCTAGATTATGTTAAATTATTTTACATTAGGATTTCATAGCTTAATTTTCATTTTTATATTTATTTCAATACATTTTTTATTGGTGTTTTGGCATTACGATGATTTTCTAAAGTCCTCTATGTAGACACATTAATTAACATTTAAGATAAAACCATGAACTTGTGACCACTCTTACACACTTATCTCTAGACCTATCTCAAGGCCTTTTTTTATCACTTTTAACCACCTTGCATACTCTTCTAAGTTGATAAATGACCCCTAAATTTACACATCCCTAGTATTATAAACCTTAGAAATCATTTAGGCCTTAACTAACACTCAACATGATGAAATAACCCAATGTATAAGGATTCATTATGGGACTATAGCACACCACTCTAGTGTCCTTTCCCCCTCTCATGTCTTCTTTCCAAATAATGACTACTTTTTAAAATCAAAAGTTATAGGACAATTGACATATATTCCTAATGAGCCCCATTCTAAGTAAATTCAAGGATATGACTATTTAAACATAGTTTAAACTATTTTTTTCACAAAATATGATTATATACTAAAAATCACCAAAATCATAATTTCATATTGAGTGCAAAGTACTTATTTCTTCCAATTTTGATTACATATAGCCATAGTATCCTCTATGTCAATTCTAAATAAATTTTACAAGACAAAAATAATAGTAAATCACTTAATCAGACCATTATTTAATCAACATCAAGCATATTTCACTAATTATTCACACACCACCATAACATTATATAACTACATGAAGTTTGACCCTTCTTTAGAGTATTAGTATGTAGGCAACTATCAACACATGGAATGTTTAGGTCTCACCCAACTTTAACCACTAACCCATTTTCCCCATTGATTTTCATTGGTATTCACATGTCAAAGATATAGGCTTTTGAATTAAAATCAATAATATAGTGGTCTCCATAAGTGATGCAAGCTTCTGCACTAGACATAATTATTACAAACTAAAGCATAGAGAACTTACAAACCTTGATTTACTCATTATAAGTGGATAAGAGAATGTTATATGGGACAAGATCACTTTATCTAGTGTCCTCTTTCCAAATTTTTTTCCAAACCTAGATCTAGATCTTGATGCTTGATTATAGTCATCATACCTCCCTACATAGTAAATTTTAGCATTTAATTCTTCCCACAGATGTAGTTTCTAGTTAAGTATTTATTTCACATTAAAATTTGATTTTTTTTATAGAATATAATAGTTATAAATTATTTAATTTTATTATGTTTATGTTATTCTCCTAATTTTTAATATTAGTGTTTTCACTTAGGGTTTTACATAAATCCCAAATTTGATAAAACATATTGGTGAACTTGTCTCTTATTCAAATATTACCAAACCCTAACTATAAACATTTATAAGGTTTATATCCTTATTTTTCCTATTCAAATTTATTTTTTTAGGTTTTTTAGATCTGATATTCTATGTTATAATAGTAATTTTCTATGCTTTACTATCATATTCTACGGATAGAAAAGAATCTCCTTTTCCTCATATTAACCCTCAAGGTTGTGATAGCCACTTCCCTATAACTAGGTCCATTATATCAATATAACAAAAGATAAGGTATCCCATCCTATAGTTATAAATTAATCTAATAAAATTACCCTTACTCAAACCCTCCACCTCCCACATCTACTCTTCAGGGTGCATGTATGAATGTTTAATCTAAAACACCAAAAGTTTGTGTTTGTTAAGCTCTAAAGGACAAAATCATCGCTATGGTAAAGTTAATAACATATTTTAAAAATCAAAATTAGTTTTTTAATAAAAATATAGCATTAATTCAATATCACATTACATGTACAAATTATCTAGAATATTATAGTATTAATCATGTATGTGCATCTCCATCTAACAATGTTTTACCTAACAAAATTTCATGTTAAAATGAGACATTAAAATAGAATAAAGTTACAATTAGTGATTCAAAAAGTATGAAAATGGATAATAAGAGCTCAAGTGAGATTCTAAGGTAAATTATTTGAAATAAGTTTATTAAATTACTTCCTCTACTTCCTCTAAAGAGATTCAAATACTATTGTGCATATCATCAAATGCATGGTCATCATACATATTTTGGTTTAGATTTTAAAAATATAATTGACAACAGTGATCCTATCATTGATATATAACTTAAGCAACCAACCTAACTTGTTAATGCATCTCCCAAAGTGCAAGTGACAAAATCAATTATTTTACAAAAATAGATATCGAACGATAATTTAGAGAAAGACAAGGTTAAAAATGCCTAGTTAAAGAAATAAAATGTTTAACAAGATAAGTTAGAGAAAAAAATAGTAAAAAAGTCATAGGATGGAAAGTAACAATTACATAGGGTATGTATCATAAAGGAAATGTTACAAAAATAAAAAATACATAAATTGTAAATTAAAAATCAAGGTAAGAAAAAAAAACATTATTAAAAGAGGGTTTCTAACAAAAGAATCTCCAAAATAATAAATTCCTATAATGGATACAGTTTCAATGGTAAGTGCAAAGGGGAAAGATCTAAGTCTTTCCTCATATCATAATCCTTTCACCATCATTGCTCACATAGAGGTAAAACTATTTATAGATGTTAAGGTTAAGGAATATCAAGGAAATCAATTTTTGTTCTATGTCATTTATTACATCTCTTGGAAATGAGAATACACACTTGGATTAAACTAATGTATCTAAAAAAATTATGGTCTTAATTAAGATAAAAGTTTCTTTTACTTTAAAAGAGTTCTATCGTAATTTTTCATGTTATTTCTAATTCAAGATCATACAATGTTGTGCTTGGAGGAACACGGTTAAAATAAATAAGAGAAATGATTGATAAAAATAAATGTTACATATCATTTGATCATGAAGGCAAGGTCACATCCTTTTCCAAATAAGTAACATCTCTAGAGATAAAACATACAAAATAAATCATACTTTTAGCCATCATACAAATAGATAAAAGTAATGGCATATCACTAAAAGCACACGACACAATACTCATTACAAATGATAAATTAGAAATTTAAATACCATAGTATGGGGAAGTTTCTTATTCATATCAAGATGAAAAAATATAAAAGTGACATTCCACAAGTTCTAAATCTATATGATGATGATTATAACATTATATATTTGTATGATCCTAATGATATTGATTATACTGAGTTCAAAAATGGTAATGATACAAAACCTAAATGGCTAGATGATACTATTCAATTTAAATAGATCACCATATTTTAATGGTAAGACTCTCAAGGGATTCATCAATTATTATCTTTCTTTCTCTTCCTCAGTTTACATATGAAAAAATAAAAAATGGTAAAATATTCTAGAAAATACCAAACTTGGTACTTATGCATGTTATATATATTTTTTCATACATCAATTCAGTTGTGCACAATATTAAATACATTATTTACTTAGATTTATACCATACATTCTTCATTAGTGTGCATGAGTGAATACATTTTACATAGAACATAATTTATAGATTCAAGTGTTGGTACTTTCACTATTACACACTCATAATATCCATTTAGATAGGACTGTTATAGAGGATAATAGCACACTAAATTGGTGTCCATGACCCTAATATTATCCTAGTGATATCATACTATCACTACTCAATTTTAGACTAAGCAGGATTCCTACATGTATATTCATTATTGAGCTCATTAGGGGCATAGTATACATAGATTTTATCCTTTTTTCCCCATGTTATCTTACTCACAGCTTAGATCTTTACATAGCATTACATATTTCAATATTTTTCACTCACTAACATTTTGATATGTTACTATTCATCTTAGTTATTGAATATATTCAAGTTACAACTTAAGTCTTGTTGATCAAATTAGAAAAGCATGCATGCTTTTATATTGATTTTCCTAGCTTCACATATTGTATTCATTTTTTGTTTGCTTTGAGGACATCTAAATATGTCATTTCTAAGGGGATATAAGCTTCCATGTAATTGATTATATGCATGTGAGGATATTTGAACATGTCCTTGTGTGTGTCTTATATTTTTGTATATGGACATTTGCACATGTACTTCAATGTGGCTTTAATCCTCATTTGTTTGCTTCTATACATGTGAGTGCATTTGATCATGTCTTTTTATGTGATTTCTATTTCAATAGAAATTTGAACATTCCTTTTCTATGTGGCCCCTTATCCTTCTCTTATGTGACTTTTATGTTGTGTGAGTACTCTTTGATTGTGCGAGTCATGGCCATGACTCCTTAATTGATTTTTTACTCAAATTTTGATGCCATGATGGATATTATGCATCCAACCAGCCCTTCCAAGTCCATGATATATATCATTCATTCCTCCATAAGTAGTTATAATCAATGTTATATACTCATTTGATCAATTATATGTGTGTTTCATTATCACATCTATCTACACATACATATTTTGAATGCTTATTTCCACATGCATCTTACATTATTCTATGCTTAGTTTACATACATAATAGTTCCATTCTTTTCCATATTGTTAATATTCCTCAGATTTCTATTTTTACATGACAACAACCTTTTGCATAATTTTCTATTTTGAGATAAGTTCTTTTGTAGGATTAAAAACTCACCTCAAAAGAGGGGGATTTCATAGAAGTTTTTATTAGATTCTAGGCTTCACAAATTAGTACACACAATATTTAATAGAGATTACATAGTTAACACAATCTTAAACTCAAAAATTACATAAAAAGTCACTTTGAATAGGATAGCCACATTGGACAAGAGGTAACTATGTTAATTTCCTTCCCAATACTAATGTCCAAATGCCTATGAAATAAGCATTTATATAATTTATTAGAACCTCAATTTAACTAGAATAGTACTCAGTAGTTTCACAATCTTAGTTCTTAGATTTACTCAATTTGTCTCATATTTCTTAGTTTGGGGGAAATCATGTGTGAAATGTTTTACCAATTTAGCACATAGGTTACTTCATAATTAAAATTATTCTACTCAATCTGAGAATCTATATGCACCAATTATTAGTTGGGGGCATGTGTGTGGCACATTATTTCCTCATTTCTCATTTTTTTACACTAGTCTTATAGATGGAATGGAAACATCATGTCATTATCTATGTTGTATACACTAGACCCATATTATACTCAATATTTTCACCAGTTTCACACCAAATTTATGATAATTTTCTACTAGAATTTAACCTTATTCCATTTATAGTGGTTGGTTCACTATTTACACCAGTATTTGCACCAATTTTTTCACCAAAAATATATATTTGGATTCATACAAGGATTCCAAATTACTTCAATACTTTGAGTAGGTGATGATGGATTCAATCACACCTTGAGTTCTTAATCACACCCACTAATTGATGAGGATTGGGGCATGTAAAATCCAATCCAAGTTATTTAATGTCAATGATACTATAAGTATACAACCTATCATAATCACAAATTTTTGTACCAGTGTTTAGACCAATAAAAATGCATTAGTTTGTATATCTAATCAGTTTTTTGCATCAAAAAATGTTCAACACTATGGCCTACATCTAGGAGTCTTATTTATAGGTGAGTTTAGGTATGCACTCTTTTTAATTTTACTCTATTACTTCCACTTTGATGCACTAATTTAATAAAATGGGGAAATGTAAACACATTAATCAACATTTAAGTTAAAATTGTGTACTTATGACCACTCTCTTACACACTTAGCTCTAAACCTATCTTAGGGCTCTTTTTATCACTGTCAACCACCTTACACACTCCTCTAAGCTAATAAACAATCCCTAAATGTATTCATAACTATTATTATAAACCTTATAAATACTTTAGGCCTTGCCTATCACTCAACATGATTAAATCACCCATTAGACAAGAGCACCTTAGGGGACTACATCTCACCACTCTAGTGTCCTTTCCCTCTCTCATGTCTTCCCACCAAATAACAACTAATTTTAAAAATCAAAATATATAGAATGGTTGGCCTATGTCCCTAATGATCCTCAATTGAAGTAATTTCAAGGATATGACTATATAAACATATTTCAAACCATTTTTTCACATAATATACTTCCACATATAAAATCAGCAAAATCATAATTGCACATTGAGAGCAAAGTATCTATGTCTCACAATCCTAATTGCATGCAGCCCAAGTATCCCAAATATCAAGTTTGAATAAATTTTATAGGTCATAATTCATGGTTAATTCACTTAATCACACCAGTATATCATTATTATTTAATATATCTCACTAGTTATTCACATAATGCCATAACATAGGATAATTAAATTAAGTTTGATCCCTCTTTGGACTATTGGTATGTAGGTAGTGCTCAGCACATGTGGTGTTGAAGTATCTCCCAAATTAAACCATTAACCCTCTTTTCACTATTTATTTACATTGGTATCACATGTCAAGGATATAGGGTTTATAAGTAAAATCAATCATATAATGATCTCTATAAGTGATTGTAAGCTCTTGCACTAGATAAAGTCTCTATAGGTGAAGGCACAAAGACCTTATAAACTTTTATTTCATAAATATAACTAGATAAGAGTTACCTATATGGGATATTATCATCCACTCTAGTTTATTATTCTTATAATAATTTCCTAGTCCCAGATCTAGCTCTTGATTCTTGGTTCTAGTCATCAGACCACCCTACACAACAAATTTCAGCCTTTGATTCCTCCTACAGATGTAGTTTCTAGTTAGGTATTTATTTATCATTATGATTTGATATTTTTATTAATTTTACATAATAGATTATTTAGAAAATTAGTGAATTATATTATTTTCCTAATTTTACATAGTATTTTTTTCACTTAGGCTTTTACATAAAATCCTAAATTTGATAAAATACTCCCAATGGTTTGATTGATTAGGGTTTGGGTAACAGGATGAACATCCAAAGTCCTCCCAATGATTTTATTTATTATATTTTAATAATTTGGATGAGTTTCAAAATAAATCATGATGGATTTATTTAAGGGTTTGGTCATCAATTATAAGTAAATTCACAAATTCCTCCTTTAATCTCATGATTAGAATGCATGATTCTTATTCATCTAGTGAATTATGAACCTCTTAAGATGTTAAATAATATATTATTTTTAATATTATGGGTTCCATGTGTTTGGATATTTTTATTCATCTTTGACATAGTAATAATGGGATAAGAAGGTAATTACAATGCTCTTAGTCCTCTAGGATGATTTTTTTATAAATAAATTAATAAATTTCTAGTGTATACTTGTAAATGGCACATCACAAATTATTATAAATTATCTTAAACTTAATGGATAATTTATTAGAGCCAAATAATTAATTCACATATCTTGAAAACAAAATATTAATAAACTAGAGAAAAAATTATGTCTTGGAGCATGGCTCACCTTTGGTGGAGTTTATCTATCTTTGGCCATGGATATCTTAGTGTTTTGATTTTGTATTGTGTGATTTATTAGTTGATATATAAGATAATTGGATTAGAGATACTGATAATTTGAATCATAAATATTCCTATAGGTTTTTATAACCTCATTTAAACTATACTTCAAACATTTCAATGAAATCTATAAGGACATTTAATAGAGGAAGGGGTATGTAAGCCCTTCTATCCTTCCTATTTAAATTATATTTGTTGTATTATAACATTGATATCATATTATTTAAGAAAAAATATACTTAGATATTTATAATTAATTCCAATGATTTATTTATTTAATATGATTCTTATGATACTTTAATGAATGCATCACATGTTTTTACATGTTACTTGATATTGTTTCAAATTTAGTTTCTTTGGCTATCCTAAGAGAAATTTTTATGTGAGAAATAATGTGTAAGACTAAAGGTGACCAAGAATGGATATTGTAATACATTGTTCTTATATTTTACCATTTAATAAATGTAGTGTGCCATTATTTGAAACCTAGATTATTATTTTAATAAATGTGTTCTAGTCACTTGTTTTAATTTTGAGAATTCTAGGCCCAAAAACACTATTCATACCATATTTACCCATACCTTAGAGAGTTATTTAACTCTCTAGGAGGTCATAAGGATGGAAATGTATTAAAAATAATGTTACTACTTTTAAAACAAGAATATATTTTAAAATCCAATTTTTGAGGGTCACATAATGTTATTTTTAGATATTTTGTGTTCGAATTTGAACCCTTTCAACAAAAGGGATATATGGGAGTCTTTTTAAGATTATAAATATACTTTTAGGACATAATTTGTGATAATTTATGACATTATAATAGGGGTATAATTTATTGAGTATGTGTACTATATTTACCCTCATGTCATAAAAGAAGGAACATGGGTCTTATAAGAGAATTAATATCCATAAAATACATTTTTGAGAGGAAAGTTAATGGGAAGGGAAAAGTGTCACCTTCCCATTTTTCACAAATTTTGGCCAATTTGAAAATGGATTTTGAGTTTAAAGCATATATAAACTATGAGGAGACCTTGGGATATGGAGACTAGTGGGGAGCTAAGTCTTAGAGATTGATATATGACAAAAAAATAGATAACTTGAGGCAAGGTTTCTTTTAAAAAATTCCTATTAAATTTTATTATATTATAATAATCCCTTGTTACCTCCTTTAAATATTAAAAATTTATTTTGAATTCAGAAGGCCTTCTAGCTTAAAATCATCCTCTTTCTCTATCTATGTTTTTGGCCTAAGGTTATGTATTTTGTTGACCTTATAAGGGTTTCATGGAAAGATTTTTCTCCCATTTTAGCTTTCTATTTTGAATTTTTTTTTTTTTTTTTTTTAAACTTGTGAATTTATGTTACCCACATGGGGTTTATTTTTTATGGTATGGTGGGTAAGGGTGATTAATTTTCCACAAGTTATCCTCATTTCATTCTTTATTACTTTTTTGTTAAAACTTATCCATGGGGGTTACATCTATTCTTTTGAAATCTATTTGAGAATTCCCCATTTGTAGTCAATTTCCTTTGTTTATACGTATGTGTTTAGTAAAACATATTAGGTGTTTTCCTAAACTTTAGAATGTGTTGTATTTGGATAATATATCCTACACATGATTCTAATACCTAAAGGAAGAGATTTTGTGCTAGATGTTGAACTTGATAAGAATAAATTGTATTCTTATCAAAAATGCAAAATTCATTCAAGATAAGTGAAAATTCATGAATTCATTGATTAAATTAATTCCATCATTATTCATTTCACATTTCACATAAAAAATGTACTACTAGAGTAATAAATATATAGGAAAGAGAGGGGTAGATGTAAAAATTTAGGGACAAATAAGTTGACATACCTGCAAAGATATTTTTTACAAAGGGCATACACCTTTTTAAAAATGGAATACACCCTTTTTTCCAAATTTTTTTTAGTTGTTTATGCTTGGCATGGTGAAAACATATAAAGGCATACACCATTTTAAAAAAAGGGCATATGCCCTTTATGTGGCAAAGAGTGTATTCCCTTTGGCCCACAAAGGGCATACACCATTTTTTAAAAAGGGTGTCTGCATGTTGGCCCATAAAGGATGTACATACTTTCAAAAATTGGTGTATTCCCTCTGACCCACAAAGAGATTACACCCTTTGTGTTTATAAATGGGTGTACACCCTTCTTAAAACTTTTTTTTTTCCATCGCCTCACAAACTCATTATTCAAATTTTCAAATTTTGAGATCTCACATTATGGAACAAGTCTTGAAGAGGAATTGCATGATTTAGCCTTGTATTTTGTTAACCCGATAAGGGTTTCATGGAAATATTTTTCTCCCATTTTAGATTTATATTTTTAATGTCATTTTTTTATTTTTAAACTTAGGAATTTATGTTTCCCACATGGGTTTGAGTTTTTATGGTAGGATGGGTAAGGGTGAGTAATTTTCCCTAAGCCATCCCCATTTAATTCTTTAGTACTTTTTTGATAAAACTTATCCATGGGCATTATATGTATTCTTTTGAAATCTATTTGAGAATTCCTAATTTGGAGTCATTTTCCCTTGTTTATAAGTATGTGTTTAAGAAACATATGAGGTGTTTCCTAATATGTAAGATGTGTTGTATTTGGCTAATATAGCCTACACATGATTTCAAGACCTTAAGGAACAACTCTTATTCTATAGATTGAACTTGATAAGAATAAATTATATTATTATCAAGGGTGTATAATTAATAAAATACAATTAAAAATTCATGAATTAATTGATTAAATTCATTCTATCATTCTTAATTTCACATTACAAATGCACTACTAGAGTGATCAATATATAGGAAAGAGAGGGGTAGATGTAGAAAGTTTGGGGACAAAAAAGGTGACATACTTAGGAAGAGTTTTTTTTTTACAAAGGGTGTACACCCTTTTCAAAAGGTAATACACCCTTTTAAAAAAAAATCATAGTTTTTTATGTTTGGAATGGTTCCAAAATAAAAAGGTGTATGCCCTTTTCAAAAAAGGGCATACACCCTTTGTGTGGTAAAGAGTGTATGCCATTTATGTGGCAAAGAGCATATACCCTTTGGACCACAAAGTAAATACACCATTTTTTGAAAGGGTATATGCCATTTTGACCATAAATGGTATACACCCTTTGAAAATATGGTGTATGCCCTTTAACCCACAAAGAGCATACACCCTTTGTGCCTCTAAATGAGTGTACACCCTTCTTAAAAAAAATATTTTTTTTCCCATTTCCTCACAAACATATGATTAAATCATTAAAAATTTTATCTCTCATATTTTGGAACAATTCCTGAAGAGGATGTGCCTACTTTATCTTTGCATCCCACTAACTTGATTCTATATTTTGATTATGGTATCAGGTATGTTAAATATTAAGTTTCAATTTTAGGGTTTAAATTTATATGTACTTATCTTTAGGGTATTGAAATTAAATTTTCTTTGAAATCTCTCACATTTTCTAAATAAAACTTATATTTTTGAAAATATAGATAAAAAATTTGATGGACCCATTTCCTAAAGAAAATGTTGAAAAAAATCATGATCAAAACCCTCGATAGTCTGACTTCACAGAAGAAGCTAAATTATATGAAAAATATAATGCAAAATTACAATAATTACAAATTATTATCAATATTTTGCATCACTCTTCAAGTAATGGTGCACATAATTCACTTTATAATACATTGGATTTATTTTTAATGAAGTGGGAGATGTCACTTCATAACTTGATGCAATGTTTCATCAAAGAGAGGTTTTGAAATAATATTATTCTAATAAATTTTTATATGAGGATGTTAAAAAAAAAAAAAATAAGAAGTGTGTGATTTATTCATTAATCATATAACCAACTAACCACCACCAATGAGTTACAAATATATTAGCATTGATTGGTGAGTTCATGCAAAGATAAAAAACAGCTTTTGTGATAGGCAGTGGATGGTGTTTGATCAACCTCCATGAACTAATAATGAGGTTCTATTGAATTTTATGAGAAAAAATTATTGTGATTTTTTTCTAAAATAAATCCAATTTTATTTTTACATGAAATCCTCCTAAGGTAGGGGAGGTGGGTCCTCATTTGATATACCTAGTGACAAGTAGGACTAAAACTACCATAACTAAGTTAGAAAAAATAGAAAGACAACAACACATACATCTATTCCTAAAATATTGCATCTTAATACATAAATGGATACCCTTTAAGTATTTACTAGTCTCACATAGGTTATTATTGACCATTGGATGCTTATAATAAGGATTTATACATAGGCCATAGGTGATGTCATATTTATTAGTGTCCATACTATTATTGCTTCTAGTTCCCTCCTATTATTATTTATAATGTCCCTCTTACTAGTAGTGGCATAGATATCAATCATCTTACAATTATCTTACATCATTGCACATCATGTGGGAGGTAGTGTATTTTACCTCCTATTGAGGTATGAAATATATAGGTTATATCTATGAAGACTAGACCTACATTTATGTATCACACTAGTACTCAATAGTCTATGACATTTACAATTACTTAAGCATATATAGACCCCAATATATAATAGTATTTACATCTATAATTTATTCATCACCTTAAGACACTAGAATGCTTGAGTATATGTCATTTATAGTTTATTCAAGACCTCAGGAAAATAGCATGTTAGAGTATACATCATCTATATTTGATTCAACACCTTTTAATAATAGCATGCCAAAATATATGCCATCTAAAGTTACTTGACAACCTCCCATCAGAATACGTCATTTATAGGACTTATTTACTTCACCATTTATATTTGACACATAGGTTTAATTTTAGTTATAGTTTGTTTATGTATGTAAAAGAATATTAAGTTTAAATTTTAGTATATCTTTACTTAATTGACTAATATTTGACTAAATTTTCATTTTTTGATATTTTATAGATGACCATTGATAATCTTAGGTAACTTGGATGGCTTAAGTCCTATTATTGAGATTGTGATTAGCACTATGGTACCCTACACTCAAGTTTGAAAATTTATAAATTACATAAAGTTGATATAAGCTTAAATCACAAATTGGTACATATTATGCCTAAATTTTAGTTTTTTAGTGATATATTTTTCAAATTATTGCATTTATTTAATTTTATTATTTTTTCTACTACATATTTATCAATTTATTCTATGGTATATTTAAACACGTACATAATTTAAGTCAAATTTATCTATAGGTATATAATGATGATGTGAAATCAAATGTAAAAGTTGATTAAATATAAAGATAAGTTAATTTATATCAGATTTTAAAATAATATAAATATATTTGAGTACCTATAATAAAGTATCACATATTCATGTCTTTGTTTCCTAACATCACTTAGAATCATACTAGATAATCAAGTCTCTTGCCTTTAAAAGCATTATCACATATATATGGACATATATACCCATAAAACCCTTATACTATTTCACATATTGAAATACTTTAAAGCCTCCATGATTTATTCCATAAAAATTGAATATATTGAGATATTGTATTTGATTTGAGATAATTTCATAAGTGTGACATTAGATATAGTTGAAACAACATCATAATCATATTTTACTATAGATTTGAAACACTCTCATGTAATTGTAGTATATTTGTGTTTCATTTTCAAGAAGTTTTTCCTTAAAATCGTGTACCTCTATAAGATGTTGAATAATCTCAAATTAAAATTGTGCATATGTTTTTTTTTCTAATATTATTATCTCACATTCTTGTCTTAAGCCAAAAAAAATATGAGCTAGTTCATGGTGGTTTTATATTGATAACTACACAACAATGATGATGACAATAATAATGATTGTCAAAATGTTACTAATTACTTAGTCCAAGGTACTAATGTTTCATAATTTTTTATGTCAATTTGCACACAAAGTTATCAAATAAAATAAGTACATATTAAAATATAGTATAATACATTTGGTCTACCAAATTCACATAATAAAGTTCATGAAAAATTTAAATATATTCAATATAAGTGTGTTCATTTAAACATCCATACCATAAATTATATAGCAAATTATTATGATCTCTAAGCAATTCATGTTTACCTGATACCTAAATAACTCAAAAACAATTGAAATCATCCTCTTGTTTATAAAAATATATTAACAATAAAAAATATGAGTCAACTTAAGGAAATGTGAAAATCCTAACTCACTACTTCATTAGTCTTTATCTAGTCCACATAAAGTTGTATTTATGTCTTTTCTAGTTATTTCTCAATTTATGAATATGTAGACACTAAAATTGAATAATATTCTTTAAAAAATTTGTATACACCATAGTTTTTGTATAAAAGGAAAAAAATATCTCTTTATATCCCTCTCTCTTTCTCTTTATTTTTTAATTATTGGTAAAGATGGGTTTTTTGAGATAGGGACCTAAATTTATAAAAGAAATAGATATAAAATGCCTAAAAATAAAAATAAACAATAATATATTCCATCAAAGCCACAAGGCTACAAAATAGTAACTAAACAATTGAAAAACAACAAAAAAGGCCAAAAAATGCACGAATCCAAAAAATAAATTAGTCTTATTGGCCCTATAAAGGTTTACATCCTCTTCCAACTCTCTGAATTTATTCTAGACTTTGATTTTATCTACTGCTACCTCAAAATTAGCATTTAAATTCCTCTTACCTTTGGCCTTATCCTCATTTTTGTATTTATCCCCAAAACCTTTTTTATTTATCCTCCTCCTTATTCACTTTCTCTTTATGTACAAAAAGAATAATATTTCATTTTATTTATCTTAAACTAAGTTTAGTTTTATTTGATTATGGTTTCTTGTCTTCTATAAACATTCAAAGCCTCCATGGGAGGCAATGAAGCACATGGGAGAGTTCTGCAATGCGCTGCTAGGCTAGGGCAGGTGAGTCCTGGTCTATTTTTGGACATTTTTTTTAGCTGCATTGGGGGAATAGATGGTTGGGGATAGGGAAGAAGAAGGAGATAGTTTTAATAAGCAAATGCATGGTAAGGGAGTGATGCAATGATAGGGTAGAAGGAGAAGATTTAGGCAAGGATGGATAGGAGTTTCAGTGAGGTAGTTGGAAGAAACAGGTAGGATTTGGAACCTAGGATGAAGGAAAATACTAATCTTAGCCAAACACTAGGAATGTATGACACTAACTCAATGGGGGGTTCAAGAATCATAAAGGTGAATGGATGCCTAGAGCGCTATAAGGAGAGATTGAAGCTAATAATTCCATTTGATATGATAGCTAAAGATGTGGAGTATTACTCCAAGCACTCACTTTACTACAAATTTTTAGGATTACGAGTCTCCCTGCCTTTTTTGGAGAGCTGGGCTCAATATGTATGGGAGTCAGAGGGTGAGATGGATGTTACACTGTTGGCTAATAATTTCTTCATGGTCACATTTGTTTGTTTGGCTGACATGAATAGGGTGTTTAAAGGAGGCCCCTATTTCTATAACCAGGTGGGGCTCTTTGTGAAACTGTGGCATGTTGGATTTAACTTGACTGAGGAATTACCAAATAGAGTCCCAGTGTGGGTGAGATTACCCAGAATGCCTATTGAATGTTGTCATGAGGACATTTTACATATGATAGCCTCTATGCTAGGAAAACCTATGGGGTCTTCCACACAAACTTTAGGTAAGAAAATCTTGACCTTTGTAAGAATTTGTGTGGAAATTGACTTAAGTAGGCCTTTACTAGATGCGGTTGAGATGTGCACAAGTGAATACTCATGGGTGCAATAGTTGGATTATGAGACACTCACATTCAAATGCTACCTATGTCATGAGTATGGTCACCTGGTGTGTAGATGCCCAAAGGCAAAAGTGGGTGATCAGCAGCCTTCACACCCACCTCCATCGAGTAGTGCCATTGGGGTGGACAAAGGGAAAAAGGTTGGAATAGAAGCAGGCAAAGATTTAGAAGGTTTTGTGTAGGTCAAGGCTCAAGGTATAAATAGAGGACACAAGAGGTCCTTAATGGAGTGTCAAGAGGAGGATTCAGTTAATAGGTTTGAGTTTCTTGATGCATTCGGCTAGTAGGAGATTTTCCTAGGCTTAATTAATGAGGAGCAGGTGGTGGGGGGGTCTGGAATGGATGGAATTTCTCCCATGGATCAAGCAACACTACCTATGGAAGCAACCTTACCTATGATTTTGGATGGGCAGGTTAGGGAATAGAAATCCATTGAAGTAATTGTTGTTATGGTTTAATATGTTGAGGATGGAGTTCCCCCAATACAAGAAAGGGTGATAAAGGCAGAGAAGAGAGGTAAGGCCCATCCTCACCTAGGAATTCTTTAGAGGGATGGTAAGAAGGGGGCATCCAAAAAAAGTGTTAAACTAGGGTAGAAGAAGGATATGGAAAGGATAAAGATGATTGGGTAAAATATAGTTGAGTCAAGGTCAGTTAAGACCCTTGATTCCCACTTCTTATCTCCATCAAAATGATTGTTTTGTCTTGGAAATTGAGGGGCTTGAACAGTGGCCCTAGATAAAAAGCTATTTGGGATTTGGTTAAGAAACATAATTTGGATATTATCTTTTTACAAGAAAACTAAGGTCTCTATAGAGTATATGATGGGAATTGCACCTAAGATTTGGAGGCAAAGTTTATGTCAATGCATTAGAGCGCAAGGATCTGTAGGAGGAGTGGCTTGTTTATGGAATCCTCCTAAGGTTCAGCCGGTGTCATGGATTGCCTTCAGGTCTTCTCTATCTATGGTTTCCCTATGCACTGAGTCAGGGGAGTATGTTCTTCTTACAAACATTTATGCCCCCACTGATTTCCAAGGTAAGCTTTTTGTTTTGAATAATATCCAATTGGTCTGTAGAGGTTTTCCTTTTTCGCCATGGATTATGGTAAGGGATTTTAATGCTATCATGGATCTTATAGAAAAAATGGGAGGAACGAAAATATTGGAACCTTCTTCCTTTTTGCTTCAAGACAAGATTTCAAAACTCAACCTGGTGGACATTAAACCATGTAATGGGCAGTTCACATGGAACAATAGGAGATTGGGTGATAGTTGTATTGCTGAGCACATTGATAGGTTCTTGACCTCTTGTTATTGGTTGGGCAGATTATGGTCTTTGAGGTTTGAGATCCTTGATTGGAGAGGCTTAGACCACTAGCCAATTAAGTTTCACATATCTTCTAATTATATGCATAGGAAGCCACCGTTCAAGTTTCAACTCATGTGGTTCAGGGATCATGATCTGTTTGATAGAGTGGCTGATTGGTGGTGAATAGGGAGGCTTACTACTAGTATGGCAATGTATATCTTTGCCAAACTCCTACAGTTCATGAAATATCAGCTCAAAAGGTGGAACACGTTGAGCTTTATAAACATCTTTTAGGAAAAGAAAGAGGTGTAAAAGGAGTTGAATAACATTACCAAAATGATTAGAGAGGAGGGGTTATCAGAGTTCTTACTGAGGGAAGAAGTAAGGGCTATTTGAATAGTGGAGGAATGGGAGTTGAGGGAAGAGATCTTTTGGAAGCAGAAAGCCAAGGTTGAGTGGATACAGGAGGTAGATAAGAATACAACATTCATATTTAATTCAGTTAGAGCTAGGCAACATGGTAATATGATATCCACTTTGGTTTTAGATAGTGGAGAGATTATCTCATCTACCAGGGAGATATATAATGAAGCAACTCAGTATTTCACTTCTCTATTCAAAGAGGAAGGGTGGAGGGAAGCGGATGTTGAGGAGAGGATACAGTCCTGTATTCCCACTTTAGTTTCTCGAGATATGGAGCAGCTAATGAGTCCAATCAACATTGAGGAGCTCCAGAGGATTGTTTTCACAATGAAAAAAGGTAAGGCGCCAGGCCCTAATGGTTTTTTGATTGAATTTTTCAAGAATTTTTGGACATTATCAAAATGGATTTGTTAGCTATAGTCCAAGAATCTCAGAATAGCAGACAAATGCTTAGAGCCCTAAATTTGACTTTTTTGCCTCTCATTCCCAAGGGGGAAGGGGCTGATTGCCTAAATTAGTTTTGGCCCATTTCTCTATGCAATGTGGTCTAAAAAATTATATCTAAGTTGATTGTAGAAATATTGAAGAAGTGGCTGAGTGTATTGATCTCAAAAGAGCAAAGTGGCTTCATGGAGGGGTGTCAGATTCTAGATGAAATTGTGGTGGCAACTGAGGCTATTCACTCCATGTCCAAATCTTGGGAGAAGGCTATGTTTATGAAATTGGACATGTCTAAGGCTTATGATAGGGTTTGATGGTCCTTTCTTTAGAAGATTCTAAAATCCTTTGGGTTTGAGGAGGATTAGATCAATTGGGTAATGAGCTGTGTGAATTTGACTTCATTCTCTGTCTTGGTTAATGGGGAGCACTCTCACCTCTTTGGGGCCATGCATAGATTACAGCAAGGGGATCACTTATCTCCATACCTATTTTTACTTCTGGCAGAAGGTCTGGGGTGGCTAATTAGAAAGAAAACTATAGAAGGTGTTATTCAGGGATGGAGGTGGGGTGGTGACCTTCCAGTTCTCTCTCATCTATAGTTTGTGGATGATGTGGCTTTGATGGGCATGGCTACTATGAGGAAGGTTACCAATATACATAGTGGACTAGATGCTTACTAAGTAGCCATAAGATAGGTAATTAATGAGGATAAGTCTTCCATTTTCTTCTTTGACACTCCTCTACCCATTCAGTGAAGAGTGGTTGATATTCTTTGGTTTCAAATCAGAAGCCTCTCGGTGCTTTATTTAGGGATCCCTATATCAGCCAGGAGATAGGCTAAGGAATCATGGTAGGGTATTCTATACAAGTTTAGGGCTAAGGTGAATCACTGGACCAATAGATGGCTATCCTTTGTTGGTCAGGTCCACCTAATTCAGTTGATGGTACAAGCACTTCCTATTTATAGGTGCATGCTTCAGGTGGCACCAGTGAGCTTTGTCAAGGACCTTGATTCCTTGGCAAGATAGTTTCTATGGGCAAGTAACTTGGCTTTGACAAAGTGGAGCCTAATTAGATGGGAGGTAGTGTGTAGCCTAAAAAGGTTTAGGGGCCTAAGATTATGGCAGTCTGTTCTAGCAGGGACGGCCCTAGTAGTAAAATTGTATTGGAGATGGTGTGAGGAATAGGATCATGTGTGGGATAGGATCCTATCCCATAAGTATTTTTTTAGGGTCCCTGTGAAGGATATTCCTAGGTATAGCTTGTCAAGAATTAGATTGGTGATCTGGACCACTCTAAAAAGGGGAGCAGCATTGATCAAGAGAGGTCTTTTTTGGATTTGCATAGGAGGTAATGAGGCACAATTCTGGCATGATTCATGGGATGGCTTTCCCCCTCTAGTTACTCAATACCCTCATTTGAGTGATTTAGCATAGATATTTAGTGAGGTAGGGTGGAATAGTGTGTGTGACTACAAATTTCTATTCCTTAATGGCTAGTTGACAGATGTGAGATGGACAGCTCCAAAGGAGTGGTCGATTAATGGTATGGAATCTAAGTGCACTAACCTAAAGAACATCCTAGCTAGGTGTAGATGTTTCATACTTAAGAAGCATGACATGCTAGCCTATTCCCCTCACCCCAAGGGGAAATACATGGTCTCATCAGGATATCAGGAACTAATTATGTAGCAATGTGAGGAAAGAGGGGAAGTTTCATGGTGGAAAAGAGTCTGGAGCAATTTCTCCTAGCTAAAATGTAATTGTTTCACCTAGATGTTGGCCTGGAATCACTGCTTGACTTGGGAGAATATTAGGAGGAGGGGATTTGTTGGGCCTTTGCATTGCATCCTATGTATGGGGGTAAAGGAGGAGTCAACACAATTATTTTTTAGCTGCCCTTTTACTCTTCACTTATGGCATGCTTGGTGGGATGCATGGAGATGTCATTGCTTGCACACCTCCTCCTTAGTTGATTTCTAGTCAAGATTGGGTAGACCACCCTCTGATGCTCATTTCTTGCATGAGGCATGGTATGCTAGACCAATCTTTCTATTATGGTAGGTATGGCTGGAGAGAAATCAAAGAATTTTTGAGGAGAAATTGACCCTTCAATAGGTATGGAGAAGAATTATTAGTATGGTCTAGGAGATGGTTACAGCTAAGAGCAAAATCATTTTACCTCTAGAGAAGGGAGATGTTGAGCTGGTTGAGAGGCTAGGCTTACAAGATATTTCCCTAGCCTCTGCTTGCATTAGACGTGATCGTGGCAAGAAGCAAAAAATTCAAAGGAATGGGAAATGGATGCTACCCCCTAAAGGATTTTTATAAATTAATACTGATAGTTCTTCCAGAGGTAATCCTAGCCTGGCCAAGATTGGGGGGTTGGTCGGGACTCCTTCGAATCTATTATTTTTATTTTTTTGGCACATATGGGGGAGTAGACGGTCAACAGGATGGAGGGGATTGTTGTTTTGTATGCCTAGAGGAGAGCTTATGAGTTAGGCTGGTGAAAGGTGCAATGTGAAGTTGACTCACAAATTCTGATCAATATGCTCCTAGAAAGGAAGATTACCGATGTGAGCTAGCAACTATCCCTGATAGTGCAATAGATATTTCAAGTTAGTGTGCTTATGGAGTCTGTGTCTTTTGCACACATTCTTAGGGAATGGAATGGGGTAGCAAATTGCCTGGTGAAATGGGCTTTAGAGGAAATTGATGGCATGAAGGTGGATGAGTGGGTTTTGTTGCCCAATGAGGTGTGTCAGAGGTTGGAGTGGATTCTCAGGGAGGATGGATATGGGGATGGAGAGTGATGGTTGTAGTTGGTGTGTTTTGTAGTCTTTCTTATATTTCTTCATTTTTGGTAGTTTTTTATGGTGTTGCTATGATTCATTATGGTTTCTTCTGATTAATAAAGTTTTTACCCCTTTTTTATTTAAAAAAAGGTTTAGTTTTATTTGATTCATAATTGACCTCTTTCATTTTTTGGTTTTTTAGATGATATATTTTATGGGTACCTCATATGGATCAGAGCAATATTTTATTGATGTTGTGAATTCATCCCAAGATCAACTATATCCCTATTAAAAACTGATTCTGAGACATAGATTAGTGAGAAAACATAGTAAAATTGGGTTTTTAGCTTTAAGTAATGATACTGTACATTGTATTTATATTTATATGCATATCTAGATCTAATAATATATGTTTAATCCATAAGATTCTCCATCATGGATATATTCATGATCATGCATCCCAAGATAACTATTTAGGTGGCATGTGGTAAGCACAAAATCACCTTATTGAAAAATTTTGTTCATGGAAACTTTATCTTTTTTCATATATCATTTTAATGCATTAAATTTTATATTTTATATGTTTTGTAGGAACAATAGTTTTTGAGGTTGTAGTAGAGACATTTTATCCTTCACATGTTGAGAGGATAGTTTCGTCCTATAATGAGTCATGTAGTACCCCTGGTTCTACATATATGCTGAGAAAGCATAAATTATTTGTAACCAATGAGGATTAGGAGAGCTAGTTGTTATGATAGGGGTAGTTGTAGGTACAATCTATTTTGTATGCCAATATGGCACATTTTTTATATGTGTATCATGGTCTAGATTGTATCTCAATATGCCCTATTTTTTATGTCATTATGACATAATTTAGATACACATACGTACTTATAACATTATTTTTAGTTACCTACATGTTATCCTTATCAAAAATATTCATAAATGAATAAGTTTTCAATCATGGTTGTGTGAATGTTCGTATATAGTTGAAATGTTTAACTTTCATGAAATTGATGTATTGAGGTTATAATGAGTACAATGTAGTTATTTTTTTGTGCACATCTATGTTATGATTGTTGATATATGTTATGGTTTCTTAGCATATGATATCATTAAATAAATAATGAAATTATATTAATTTCCATAAATGACTAAAAGTAAATCAATGGAACTAAAGGAAACAATATAGCAACTAAAATTTATACGAAGAGAGAACCAATCAATCAATAGATCAATTTATTATAATAAATACAAATGAAGATTTCCTTGATATTCTAGTGAGTTGTGCATGATTTAAGATGAGTGACTTTATCATGAGCACAAACTTCTTTAGTGTAGATACATTCTAGATACATTCAAGCTTATTTATGAGGGGAAAAAAATTCATGTGATCCTATGCCAATGAAGACTAGAGATAAATCTCATACAATGTCTCTATTTATGATTGAATTGGAGGAATCATATCAGTGATTCAATCTGTCTATGCATATATTTTGATTCACATAGAGGACCCTCTCTCTAAGTTAGATTTAAATTGTTGTTATTGTGTTTTCCTATAGTTTTAACTCTCTCTCCTACTAACTTGATTATTTCTATAAATTACTTGGCTATGCATTGTATGAGAATCATGATAAGTAGATATGATTCATCAACTCTTAAAGTTACATGGGTAAATATTTTTATCACCCCTTGGAGGATTCTCCTTATCTTAATACGAGAAAGATATTTTGGTGATTTCTCTCTCATATCCAAATGTCTCTTAAGGGACTAAAATTTGGTTAGTGATAGGCATACCTTATGACTCGTTAGCCTATTCAATGAAATATCTATATGGACATATTAAAATGGGCATAAGAATAATGGAATAGACACCTAATATTCTTTATTTGGCCTTAGGATCAAACTTTATAGTTGGCTAGATGCATCCCTTTAGTAAAACTTCTTTCCCCTGAGTAGGAAAATAAATAAAACTTCCACCACACATTGTATGAGAACCATGAGGGTTAGAGATGATTTTTAATATCCTAAATTTTCATAAGAAATTAATTTTAGCACTTCCTAGAAGAATCTCACTAGCTTCAAATGAGTGAGACATGGTGATAAGTTCTCTCTCACATCCAAATGTCTCTTAAGGGACTAAAATCTAGTCAATTAGAAGTGTATCTTGTGACTCACTAGTCTAATAAAAAATTTATCTACATAGACATGTACTCATGGGTGTATAAATTATGGAATGGACACCCTCTAATCTTTTTTAGGCCCATAGACCAAAATTTGTAGTTGGTTAGATGAATCCCATAAGATAAAATTATCATCCTTGAGTAGGAAAATTATGTGAACTTCCATTATGCATTATAAGAGAACTGTGAGGGGTAGATATGAGTCATTAGCTCCTAAATTTTCAAGGATTATTCCTCTGAACACCCCATTTATTATTCTTGCTAGATCAAGATACGTAATACATGGTAGTGATTTTTCAATCACAAGTAAATGTCTATTAATGGACCAAAATTTGGTTCATGAGAGGTATATCTTGTGACTCACTAGCCTAATTGACAAACCATATTCACAAATTCATCTGAATGGTAATATAAATGGTAGAATCACCACCCTTGGCTCTTTATTAGGACTTGAGACTAAAAGTTATAGTCATTTGGAGGCATATCTTAAGAGAAGCTTCTTATCCCTAGGTATGAAATCAAAATGAACTTCCACTACATGTTTTAGGAGAATCATGAAGGGTATAGCATGACTGAGTCCTTTGATCACCCCTTAGAGTATTCTCCCTTTATTAATATGAATGAGACATGATGATGATTTCTCTTTAATAACTAAATGTCTCTTAAGGGACTAAAAATTGGTTAGTGAGATGAATATCTTATGACTCTCTACCCAATTGATGAACCATCTACATAGATTAATCTATATGAGAATATAAATGATGGAGTAGAAACCCTATGATCTTTGTTAATCCCTAGGGTCAAATGGAGTGAACTTTCTCTATGCATTTCAAGATAAATATGAGGGGTATATATGAGTCATTAGCTCTTAATTTATATTGTAAAATCCTATAATTAACTCCCAAATAATTATTCCCAACCTAGGAAGATTAAGACATGGTAGTGAGTTATCTCTCATAGTCAAATGTCTTTTGGCAGACCAAAATTTGGTCAGTGAGAGGCATATCTTGTGGCTCACTATCCCAATTGACAAAAAATATATGTGAATGCATATGAATGGCTGTATAAATGGTGGAATATCCACCCTCCACTCTCCATAATTCCTTAGGACCAAAATTTAAATTTGGTCAGAGGCATCCTTTAAGAGAAGCTTCTCATCCCTAAATGGGAAAACATTGTAAACTTACACTACACATTTAAGTAGATCTATGAGGGGTAGATATGAGTTTTCAATGTCTAAATTTTCATATACAAGTCCTTAAAAAAACCCCTAGATTATTCCATGCCACTTAGTATAATTGAGACATGGAAATGAGTTTTATCTCGAGGCTAAATGTTTATTAAGAGACCAAAATTCAGTCAATAGGTCACATATATTTTGACTCACTATCCTAATCAATGAAATATCTTCACTAACACATATTGATAGGTGTATCAATGCTTTAATTGTCACCCTCCACTCTCTATTAGACTTTGAGTTCAATATTTTTATTCATTTGGATGCATCCTTGAAAAAATAGTATCATTATTGAATGGGAAAATAGATTGAACTTTCATTAGGCATTGTAAGAGAACCATGAGGGGTAGATATGATCTATTAGTGCTTATAATTTCAAATACAATTCCTATAAACACTCACCATAATATATTTTTCTAGTTAAGATGAGTGAGACAAGGTTGCACATTTTCTCTCATGGATAAATATATCTTAAGAGACCAAAATTTGGTCAGTGTGTAGCATATATTATAACTCACTATCCCAATCAATGAATCATCTATGTGGACACATCTAGAAGTGTGTATAAATGTTGAAATGGCCACCCTCTACTCTTTATCAGGCCTTGAGGTTGAAATTTTTAGTTTTTTATAGGCATCCCCAAAGAGAATCTTCTCATTCCTAAGTGGGAATACAAACTAAACTTTTACCACATGTTTTGATAGAATCGTGAGGCATAGAGAGAATATATCAGTGTCTAAAATTACAAGGATGAGTTTTATAATCACTCCCTTGAGTATTTTATGCCACTTAAAATGAGTGAGACATGGTTAAATGTTTTCTCTCATAACCAAATCTCACTTAATAGACTAAAAGTTGGTTAGTGGGTGGTATACATTGTGACTCATTATCCTAATTGATGAACCATCTATATAAATGCATCTATATGGGTGGATAAATTATATAATGGTCACCCTCTTCTCTCTATTGGGACCTAGTGTCAAAATTTACAATCATTTAGAGGCATACATGAAGAGAAGCTTCTCATTATTGAGTTTGAAAATGGACCAGACTTTTAGCATGTATTATAGGAGAATTATGAGGGTTAGACATGAAACATCAGTTCCTAAAGTTACCCAAATGAGTCCTATAATCACCCCCTAGAGGATTTCATTTCACTCATGATATTCAAGAATAGAAATGTGTTTTATCTCATGGATAAATGTATCTTAAGAGTCCAAATTTGGTCAATGGGTTGCATATATTTTGACTTGCTATCCCAATTGATAAACCATATTCAATAACACCTCCAAATGGGAGTATAAATGCTATAATTATCACCCTCCACTCTCTATTTGGACCTAGGGTCAAAAAATTTAGTCATTTGGAGGTATCTTTGAAGATAAGCTTCTCTTCCTTGAATGGGAAAATAGACCAAACTTATAATCCACATTGTAGGAGAACCATGAGGGTTAGTGATGAGTTGTTAGTGCCTAAAATTACACATATGAGTCCCCTAATCACCCCTTATATTATTTCATTATATTCAAGATGAGTGAGACATAGTAATTATTTTTTTATCACAACCAAATATCCAATTCAAGAGTTAAAATATATATGATATTCATTGAAAAAGCCATATTGGTGTATAATTTTATGAATTGTAACCATTAATTCTCTATCAAACATCAAGGTTTAAAGTTGTATTTGTTTTGAGGCATCCCTAAAGATAAGTTTCTCATTATTGAGTGTAAAAACGGACCTAACTTATGGTACACATTACAAGAGAACTGGAAGGGGTTGATATGATCCATTAGTGCCTATACTTACATAAAAGAGTCTTATAATCACCCGTAGAGGATTTCATGCCACCCAATATTATTGAAACAATGAAATGAGTTTTTTATCATAACTAAATGTCTATTTAGATACCAAAAGTTGGTTATTGGGTCATGTATCTTTTAAGGTTTGATTAGTTAGTGGGTCATGTATCTTTTGACTCACTATCTAAATCAATGAAGAATATTTGTTAACAAATTCATATGGGTATATAAATTTTTGAATGGTCACCATCCATTCTCTATAAAACATCAAGGTTTAAAGTTGTATTTGTTTTTAGGCATCCCTAAAGATAAGTTTCTCATTATTGAGTGGGAAAATGGACCGAAGTTTTGGCATACATTACAAGAGAATTGGAAGGGGTTGATATGATCCATTAGTGCCTATATTTACATATAAGAGTCCTATAATCACTAAAATGAGCTTTTTATCACAACCAAATGTCTATTTAGATACTAGAAGTTAGTTATTAAGTCACATATCTTTTGATTCACTAGCCTAATCAATGAACCATATTCATAAACATGTGTAGATGGGAATATAAATTATACAATAGTCACCCTCTACTCTTCATTTGAAAATTTTAATCATTTAGAGGCATTTTTGAGGAGAAACTCCTCATCCTTAAGTGTGAAAATGAATCAAAAATTTTGCATGCATTATAGGAGAACCATGAAGGCTAGAGATAAGTTGTTAGTGCCTCAGTTGCATGGATGGGTCCTATAATCACACCCAAAAATATTTAATTCCACTTTATATGACTGAGACATGGAAATTAGTTTTCTACTACATCCAAATGTCTCTTAAGAGACTAAAAGTTAGCTAGTGGATCACGTATATTTTGACTCACTAGCCCAATCAATGAACCATATTTACCAGCACATATAAATAGAAATATAAATTCAATATTAGTAACCCTATACTCTTCACCTAGCCCTAGGGTCAAAATTCGTATTCATTTTGAGGCATCATTAAGGATAAGTTTCTTATCCCTGAGTGAGAAATTAGATTAAACTTATAACACACATTATAGGAGAATCATGAGGGGTAGAGATGATCTGTTGGAACCTATAGTTTCATAGATGATTCCTTTAATCACCTTATATATTATTCTATGCCATTTAGTATAAGTGAGACATGGTAGTAAGTTTTCTCTCATGGATAAATATTTCTTAAGAGACCAAAGTTAGTGAGTAGATCACGTATGTTTTGACTTGCTATCAAAATAAAAAAATTATCTTCACTGAGATGTCTGAATGGGCATATAAATTTTGTAATGGCCAACCTCCACTCTCCATTAGGCCCTAGGGTCTAAATTTTATTTTTTTTGGAGGCATGACTAAAGATAATATTCTCATCCCTAAGTGGGTAAATAGATTAAAATTTTACAACACATTTTAGGAGAACTATGATGGGTAGATACAAGCTATCAACACCTAAATTTCCATAAAAAATTAATATAATCCCACCATGTAGGATTCCATTTCACTAGGTATGAGCAAGACATGACAATGAGATTTTATTATGTCCAAATGTCTCTTAATAGACAAAAATATTGGTCAATGGGTCATGTATCTTTTGACTCACTATCCCAATCAATAAACCATATTTGTTGACACATCTAGATAGGAATAAAAAATATTGGAATGGCCATCCTCCACTCACCTTAGGTACCTAAGATCAATATTTATAATCATTTAGAGGCATCCCTAAAGAGAAACTTCTCATCCCTAAGTGGGAAAATGGATCAAAACTTTGGCATGTGTTATAGGAGAATCATGAGGGGTAGATATGAGACATCAACACCTATAGTTTCATGGATGAGTCCTATAAGGATCCCCCAGAGTATTACATGTCACTTACAATTATTGAAACATGTAAATGAGTTTTCTCTTATAGATAAAAGTCTTTTAAGATACCAAAAATTGATTAGTGGGTCACATCTATTTTGACTCACTAGTCTAATTGATAAACTATATTTTTTAAAATAATTATATGGGATTATAAATGTTTGAATGTCTATCATTCACTCTATTTTGGGCCCTAGGGTTGAAATTTTTAATCATTTAGAGGCATCCCTAAAGATAATCTTCTCATCCTTGAGTAATAAAATGGACTAAACTTCTAACGTGCATTATAGGAAAACCATGAGGGGTAAAGATGAGTTATCAAAAATTATGGTTACATGAGCAAGTAATTTGAGCACCCCCATAGGATTACATGGCACTAAATATGAGAGACATGAAAATCAATTTAATCTGATGACCAAATATCTCTTAAAAACTAAAATTTGGTCAATGTGTCATGTAACTTTTGACTTGCTAACCTAATCAATGAATCATCTTCACCAACACATCTAGATGGGTGTATAAATGATGAAATTTCCACACTCCACTATATGTTACATTCCAAGGTAAAAAAATAGTTTTTTGGAGGCATCCTTAAAGAAAACATTCTCATCCCTAATTGGGAAAATTGACCAAACTTTTGGGGTACATTGTAGGAGAACTATGAGGGATAGAGATGAGCCTTCATAACCTAAAGTTGCATGAACAGGTCCTATAAGGACCATCATATGATTCCATTACACTTAGGATGAGTGAAACAAGTCAAAAAGTTTTCTCTTATGACCAAATTTCTCTTAAGAGACTAAAATTTGGCTAGTGGGTTGTGTATCTTTTGACTCACTAGCCCAATCAATGAACCATCTTCACCAACACATTTATATGGGTATATAAATGATAGAATGGCCACCCTCTACTCTTTTTCATCCTTGGCGTCAAAAATTTCAATAATTTTGAGGAATCCTTAAATATAATCTTCTCATCCCTTAGCGGGAAATAAACTAAACTTCTGCCATGTGTTGTAGGAGAACTGTGAGGGGTAGAGTCAAGCTATCAGCACCTACAATTGAATGGATGAGTCCCATAAGGTTCCACTATAATATTCCACGTAACTTGGGATGATAAAAACATGTATATTATTTTTATATCGTATCTAAATATCTCTTAAGAGACTAAAAGTTTTTTAGTGGCTTGATTATATTTTGAGTCATTAGCCCAATTGATGAACCATCTTAGTTGACACTTCTGGATGAGCAAATAAAAACTTAAATTTAAAACCTACACTCTCTATTAGGCCCTAGGTTGAAATTTTTAGTTATTTTTAGGCATCCTTGAAGATAATCTTCTCATCTTTGAGTGGTAAAATAGACTAAACTTATGGTGCATGTCTCAAGAGAAGTGTGATGGGTAGAGATGAGCCGTCATCACCTAAATTAAAATTTTTATTAAAAAACTCAAACAAAAATTAAGTTAATGATAAAATAATTAAAAATTAAAATATTCTGAATCAAATAAGTTAACTTTAATGTTTTAAAATGTTAGACACATTAAATACTAACCTTACCAAGTCAATCCAATGTACCTTGAAGAACACCTCTACATTTAAATGTTTCAATAATTACTTTATGCTCAGATTCACAAAATTTTGAAAAACTTTTGTTATTTGGATTTCCATGATATTTTATCATTTTAATATTTTTATAAATAACCATATTTTAATAATGAAGCACCACCCTATGTGTTTCAAAGTCCTTAAATACCCATTATTTTATTTTTGTATGAAATTATCTATAAATCCAAGTTATTGTAACCACCAAAAATATAGTGGTATAGAATAGGTATTATCCATTCATTATGGTTTTTTTTAATTTATTTTTTACCTTTACATAATGATACAAGTAGTAATTATTCCCTCATCATTGTCCTTAGGTGAAATTAATGCAAAAATGTGCCATGTATTTAAATTATAATAATTTTTAAGCACATGTAGAAAAGAAGATATCACTAATATAACTAATGTTACATTTAAACTATAAATACATTGTACCTAGTTACATGATATCTAAGATTTATTCAAATTCAACCAATTATGCCATTTCATGATCCCCTAGTGATCAAAATTAACTGCTAGTCTCTATAGGCATTATGAGTATATAATACCATTCATCAACCTATTATTTTGAGTCAAATTCATTCCATTTAAATTCCATATATCCCAAATAAAATAAATCCATATCTCTTGTATAAATAGTCCATGAACTATAATTTTAGATTTGAATGGAGTGAAAAATACTCAAACTAGGTATTGTACTATAATCTTTATATATTATCTTATCTTCTTCCTTCATTAACTAAAATAATCTTCACACATGATAATATTTATCTAATTCATAAGAAAAAAAATTACACTAAGACACATTACATACAATATTAATAAAATAAGCACCATCCTTGTGCTTTCCATCCTCTTTTTAAGGGATTTTTTTACACATGCACCTATACCATCATATTACCTTTTGTCATGCCTAGCCTCAAAGAAACTCCAAAAAAATTGAACCCCATTTTTATTATGCATCCTAATTCACTAGTAAAACATTCAAGAATTCTTAAATTATTTATCACAATTATCTGACCAAATGTAGTGTGTATTAAACATGATTTATCTTTCATTCATAGTTATATAAAAATAAACTTGGATAAACTCTAGAGAATGAAATTTGTTATTTATCATATAAAAGTGGTAATCCCTCAAAATATTTTTTTTATGCTCTTTGATATTAATTACATGTCTGAATGTAATATGCATAAAACATACAACTTGAATTCAATTATAGTATTGGGATTACACCTCATTTTGTGGTTGTAGTGTGTAATTATTTGAAAATTCCACAAATAAAACAATGGTCCTAACTTGGAAGTTATCCTTTCAGAACTTGAATTTATTATCTAACCATTTTACCTTATGTGTGTCTTTCATATTAGTAGATAATATTATTATTTATTTTAAACATGAAATCAGATATAGCTACTTGAATTGTAACCAACTCACATCTTGATGACTATTTTCCATCTTTAATACATACTTTAAAAAAATTACTTCTTAAAATCATCTAGTTGCTTTCCAAATTCATGTGAAATTTCTTCATGTATATAGTTATTCAAAGTGATAAACGACCATCAATTTTACATATTCTATCTAAACATTATTTGGAAAAAAAATATCACTCAAATATTTGACAAAAAAGACTTGGGATTAACTCTCTTGACATTTTAGGTGGGGAATCCACCATACATTCATGCATAATCTCATCAGTATGTAAAGAATAATGTATATGATGAAAAATATCAAAATTCATAGAAAATTCAACATGGATCCTATAAAAACATTTGATTTGTGTTTGATTGATCTTAACTTATAAATGTTTGTACATCTCAAATGACCTTTGGCTAATTATCCCCATTAAAATTTTCAATAATTTTTTTTATAAAATTTTGTTTAGGTCATGGCCGATAAATGTTTTTCATGTGTCTCATGGTTTTTTGAACCTTTTCTTATTTTAACATCTTTTACATTAGATGAGACCCTTATGTTTTTGTACCAAAAAAATTCAATCAAATGTCTTTATCATTTAACTAACAACTTATATTTTTGTGGGAGTCTACCATTAAATTCCTAATTATCTGTGAGTAAAGGATCATCAAGCCTTATTCTTATTTTTATGGCATTTATTAGATTTTTCCTATAAAATTTTAGTAATGTACTTTTTTTACTAAGAAATCAAAATCTAGATCTTAACTTATAAAGGTTTGTACATCTCAAATGACCTTTGGCTAATTATCCCCATTAAAAATTTTAATAATTTTTTTTATAAAATTTTGTTTAGGTCATGCCCAATAAATGTTTTTCATGTGTCTCATGGTTTTTTGAACCTTTTCTTATTTTAACATATTTTACATTAGATGTGACCCTTATGTTTTTGTGCCAAAAAAATCAATCAAATGTCTTTATCATTTAACTAACAACTTATATTTTTGTGGGAGTCTACCATTAAATTCCTAACTATCTGTGAGTAAAGGATCATCAAGCCTTATTCTTATTTTTATGGCATTTATTATATTTTTCCTATAAAATTCTAGTAATGTACGTTTTTTACTAAGAAATCAAAATCTAGATGTTGACTTACTCACTATAGATTATGTTATTACTCTTATTGTCATATTATTATATTTTTTCAAGTTTTATTACCTATTTCATTAAATGAATTAAATAGATTATTTACTATTTAATTATTTATTCCCTTTTTATTTTTTGTTATTAACCCTAAATTATGCATCACATGGCACATTTTTTGCATTTTCATTAATTAAACAAATATTTGACATCATTTTGTATTGCTTTTATTCTCAAATTCATAATCCCATACATGTTGAACATGATATTGAACTTGTATTTCTCACATTTTATCTTCCATATGTTTTATTATTTTATCATCTATTTCAACCATATACCTTGGTGTTCATCACATTATCCTTGGAGGTATGGGTCTAGAAGCTATATTTTTTATTAAATTGGATGTCTTACTACTTTAACCATATAAGGTATATTAGCATGTTTGTTTGGTAAATTAAACCCCAAAGGTGAAGTTAATTACTATTCATTAGGATATAGATGAATTGGAATCACTATGTGATGTTGATTATCATGTTCAAAAACTTCATTATGGATGGATATTAAATTAGATTGTGTTTCTCTATGTGTTCCATCACTGAATATAAATTCATTAGTTAAATGTTATATATTTTTAATTTTATCATGTAACAAGGATTGATTAAGTTATTTTATCTCATTTAAATACATATCTAAATTAAATTCCATGGAATTATACATGTTATTTTCATTTGAAATATTACTTGGTGTGGAGGAAGTACATTCACATTGTATATAAGTTCTTATGGATGCTCTCTTATCTGCTTGTCCTTTTATTTATTTTTCTTTCGACTTCAATTTACTCAATTGTTATCTCTTTACTTGATCTTTTGTATTGACGACCCGACCCCATTGTTTATATTTATGTAAGTAATTATAGGTCTAGAGTAAAAATTGAAGAATTTGTAGTAATAAATACAAAGTAAATGAATAGTTTACATAATTTGTAGTGTCAGTATACAAAACTAGCTTGAAGTTTATAAAATGAAAAATTAATGAGTGAATTTCATGGGAAAACAAAATAAATTCATGAACTATGAAGGTAATACACCCTTTTACAAAGCTCACATGCCCTATTTTTGAGTTGTTTTAAATGGGCAAATGTATTCAATGAGTCTTGATGGGATTAGAAAAAAGTTATACACCCTTTGAAAATTTTAATCTTTAACTTATCTACTTTCCCTCTATATTCATCTAAAATGTTATTTAATGCAATGAGTGTTAATTGAGACCATCATTTCCTTAACTTAGCCCTAGACCTATCTTAGTGCCTCTTTTGATCATTTTACAAAGTTTATGTGCATACAACCCTTACCTAGATATACCAAGAGCCACATTAAGCCATAACCTAGGCATTATAGATCATTTTTCACATGTGTCATCCATCTAGACAATAACAAGGCCCCTTTGGTCTATAGTGTAGGTAATTATTAGAAAAAGAAGTAGTGTTATTGACCCTTAGTTTCTTTCACCCTTAACAGATATATTTACACTCCTCAAACCATCTTAGGGTCATCTTAAATTCATTCCATGTCTATATAAGCATCAAAACACTATACAAAGTTCACTTTCATTCATTTATCCCTTAGATGGAAATTCTCATGAATAAGCTAAAAAACATTTTTTAAAATTAAGGTTATTGATCCTTATTTACCTTTTTTAATGCATACATCCATCTATAATAGCCTAGAGCTAAGTTTTACTCAGATTTATAGTTTTAAGTCACACTCAAAGTACTCAAATTGGTATTCATACTCAAGCATACTAGCATCACTCTTACTTGTACCAACACTTAGATTAGGATAACTACATTACGCTTAATCCCCTTACAAGGTATTGGTATGTAGGTAATGCTCAGAACATGGGGTGTTGAGGTCATGTCCAACCTACCCTAATAATACTACTCTTTTTACACTTGTGCTAATCAAAACCATAACAAGCATGAAGGCTTAGAGTTCTATAGTGAAATTAGTAAAAATGAAGCACAAACAATGATTTAGGTCTCAATCATGAAAGTATAAGATTACCATAAAAAAATAAAGGTCTAACCTAAATTTTAATTATTTATCTACACATGGTTAATAACATAACATAGAAGGTTAATATCACAGTGTGATATTTGAAAAAAGGTATATGCTACTATCTAAAGAGGGTTATAACACTTGTTCTCTACTAACAACAATCTACCCTCCTCTTACATCATTTCTTAGCCTACCACTTGTCTATCTCAATCATATTTTATAGATAAGTAAACCTTTTTTTAATTCATTGCTATTTATAGGCTAATCAAATAAATAAATTAATGTACAAATAAATGGCTATTGGTATTGTAGTATTTTATTCCATGATTTAATACTCAACGTTTTTATCTTATTAGGGTTTTACATTAATTCCCAAAATAGTTAAATCATTTGGTGAACATGTCTTACTTCAAACATATTATTCAAAACCCTAGTGTACCATTAGGGTTTCCCTTATTATTTTTAGAATTTTCTCAATTTTTAGTTTTCATCATGAGCATCATGATAGAAGCCATTTTCTAATTTTTGGTAAAAAGTCTTGTTCTTTATCTTTTATGCTAATTACCTACCATTTTTATAAATATTCACATGTATGTCACTCTTCTTAATGATCATGTTAGAATTTATCTTATTTCATACAATGTTCCACCTCATCTTGGGCCCACTTCTATGGAGAAAATTATTGCATGGCTAATTTTGAGTTACCTCTAGTTACTACTCGATGGTAGAGAGCTCAGATGACACCATTTGTTCCTTCTCCAGCTATACTCATTGACTAACTTCACTCACATCCTACCTCTACTACTAGCCCTTATCAAATAGTAGTTTTATTGTTTAAGTTGTTACTAGATAAAATCAAGTGCTTCCTTAGCTTATACAAGGATAAAGTAATCCCACCATATGTCTTCATCCCCAAAATAATATAATGGGACCTAGGGATCAACAAAGAGTATATGATATTCTTGATCAGTTGAAAAATAAACCAACCAAGATTTTTGTATTGTAATTAATTCAACAAGAAACCATCTTCAAAGATATTATTTTTCAAACACTCAGTTGTACACCTTTGCCTCAAGATATAGAGCCATATTTTTTTTTATATGTCATGAACACTATAAAGGACATTAAGGATGTTATATCATTTGGCTATTGGAATTTACCATAACAGATTGTAATCAATTTGAATCTCTCACTCTTAATTAAGGCACAAATTAAAACCACCATTATTAAATGATTTATAATGAATAGTGGTTCATGTATCAACATATGCAATCTCACATTCTTAAATACTATGGTGGTTGATATAGCATTCATTTACAATAAATATAATAACATTTGAGGTTTTGATAACATTAAATTATAGGCATTGGGTTCTATTACTTAGGATATCATGATCAAACCAAAAACCCTATCCACATAGTTTTAGTTGATGCCTAATAATTTTCATTACAATTTATTACTCGGAGACCTTGAATACATGTCATGGAGGAAGATCCCTTTACCTTGCACAAATGCCTCACTCTTTTACATGATGAATATTTATAAACTTGTCTAGCTAATAACCAACCATTTAGATATTGTAGAGTCACAAAGCCTACTACCCAGAGTATTATTTTAGATGGGATGTCTCATGTTATCATAGATTCCCCACCTCATATGATTCTTATAGAATAGATACATACATATGAGGTCAGGGAATCTAATACCACTATTCCCATACCCATTCTAGATCCTCTTATAACATAATTATCTTCACCCATAACGTAGAATGACATGTATACAACACATATATCCCCATCCATGGTGGATAATGATATTCTCATAGCATAATTATAATTACTTGTTAACTTAGATGAAATATAAATCAAAAACTTAGATATAGATTCCTAAACCACCACATAGGATAATACAACACCCATGAACATTGATGATTATTTATGTAAATTGAGATTCACACTAGTAGGCCTTAGAGAGTAAAAAGATGATTCTAAATCACTCATACATTTCCCTACACATGCATCACCATCAATTCATAATACCCCAAATAATTCCTATACACTTGTAGTTATAGGTAGATTCTTATATACACTCAGTACATATGGTTACATCTATGGATATTAACCTAGTTATTTATATTCAAGAAAGTAATACACATGATAGATCACATCTGATTTTATAGATATTAATTGATAGAGTATTGATGGAATTACACATAGTTTTCTATAGATCCATTAGTAGATTATCATAGTGGGATGATAGACCCTTTTATATTTTTCATGAGATTACGAGACATGATAAAGATACATGACTATAATTACAATATAAATTAAATAAACTCAAAGCTCAGGGAACTATCCAAGTTATAGATCCTATACCTACTAATAGGGAACCAAAATATAATCTTCACCAACCTCAACATGTAAAGAATGATCCATTAACTATTTGGGCTTTCATCAAAGACTAATACATCCCTAATGTTATTATAGATGAGGATTATAATCATGAACCTTGTACTTTAGAATTATTATAGTACATGTGGCATCAAAAGACAAAGCTATAATATGTTATACATTTTTAGGACTCCTTATGACATATCACATTACCAGTTTCATGTGGCCCTAATGTCGTCGACACACTATTTTTTTTCATGAGCACTAACAATCACATATAGGTTAGACTTAGTTGTACATGGTTACATGTAATGGATGCCATGAATGATCAAATAGATAGATGTTTGAATTTTAGTTATGAGGGACCCACAATTCACATTTTACATGATGACCTAGATGAAAATTACATATTTTATATAGACATCCAATGGTCTAATGTGGTATACCCTAGGACTACATAGGAGAATTTTTACATAGTAGAGTATTATATTATCTAAATGCATAGAATCTAGACTAATGCCAAGAATAAGGCTATACTTATGTAGGTAGATTCGTATGATGATCACAATGATGTTGATTTATTCAAGTTTGGGAAGATTTAGTATCTAACATTAGATTAACTCCCACTAGATCTACCATTTGACTATCTACATCATGTGGATGTACTCTTAGATCTTTAGAGTCACTAAATTTCATTTGTATATAATATTATTTAATTATGGAATTAATTATACATAGTTTATTTTATCATTTTCCTTGTATATAGTTTCATTTTCATGTTACTCATACATATCTTATATTTAGAATATATATATATATATATATATATATATATATATATAATATGTTTCAAAATACAAAAACATTCAAATATTTGTCAAAAAATACAAATTTTAGATTGTATGCATTCCCATGTTTACATTCCTTCCATTTTCAATGTATTAAATATGTTATATATGTTAGTGTCATCATATTTATCATACATACATGATTCACTTATTCCCTTCAAGTGTTCAATAATTATCACAGGACTCAAGTCCTCCACCTAGATCTAGATTTACTATTATTTTACCAATGGGAGCACATACACATAGACACAAGTTCATCATTGGCTTATCATCCCATTGGGGGAATCATACATATATATTTAAATTTGATAGGTTATATCTTT